>OW240914.1:357434420-357512799 GCA_933207985.1 Pelobates cultripes
CAGCACAGAGGAAGGGACAACAACAGGATGACTAAGCCTATAACAGATCAAAGGCTTTAGTAAAGAGACATGAAAAGCCCTGGGAATATGAAAGGCCAAGGGCAATTCAAGTTGATAAGCAACTGGGTTAACCAGGGCCAACACTTTATAAGGACCAATGAACCTGGGTGCCAATTTCATAGTGGGTACCTTAAGGCGGATATGTTTTGTGCTTAACCAGACCTTATCACCCGGTTGAAATATAGGAGCAACAAGTATATGCATATCCGCATATTTCTTGTCCAATTTGAACTTAGTAGAAAGAAGAAGTTGGGCTTGCTCCCAAGTCCTCTTTAGGTTTTCTAGGTGTTCATCAACCATCGGCATTCCTTGTGATGAAAACGCTGATGGGAGAACAACAGGGTGAAAATTCTAAATTCAATTCAAGAAGAAGGGGCTTTGTTGAGTAGCATGAGACACAGCGCGCAAGAGAGCTGAAGAGGAAGCACACAGAGAGGAGAGTGCTCCCTCGTGCGCGCGCCAGGTGTCAGGGGAGAGGATGGAAATTTGAGGGAGGGGGGAGAGGGGAAGAGAGGAAGGAAATTTGAAGGGGGGAGAGGAAGGAAATTTGAGGGGGGGAGAGGAAGGAACCTGAAGGGAGAGGAAGGAAACTTGAGGGAGGGAAGGAGAGGAATGGCACCTGAGGGGGAGGAGGGAAGGGAGGAAATTCTGAGGGGGAGAGGAAGGAAATTTGAGGGAGGGGGAGAGAAAGGAAATTTGAGGGACGGGAGGAGGGGAAGGAAATTTGAGGGACGGGGGAGAGGAAGGAAATTTGAGGGAGGGGGAGAGAAAGGAAATTTGAGGGACGGGAGGAGGGGAAGGAAATTTGAGGGACGGGGGAGAGGAAGGAAATTGGAGGGGAGAGGAAGGAAATTGGAGGGGGGAAGAAGGAAATTGGAGAGGGAGGGGGAGAAGAAGGAAATTGGAGAGGGAGGGGAGAAGAAGGAAATTGGAGAGGGGGGAGAAGAAGGAAATTGGAGAGAGAGGGGGAGAAGAAGGAAATTGGAGAGGGAAGGGGAGAAGGAAATTGGAGAGGGAGGGGGAGAAGAAGGAAATTGGAGGGGGAAGGTAATTGGAGAGGGGGGAGAAGGAAATTGACGGGGAGGGGGAGAAGGAAATTGACGGGGGGAGGGGGAGAGATTGAATTGACGGGGGG
This sequence comes from Pelobates cultripes, assembly GCA_933207985.1. Lineage (NCBI taxonomy): Eukaryota > Metazoa > Chordata > Amphibia > Anura > Pelobatidae > Pelobates > Pelobates cultripes. The sequence continues at coordinate 357,435,616 of OW240914.1, forward strand.
AGGGGGAGAAATTGACATCCATCACACACACACACAATGCACCCCTTGCACACAGAAAAACACACAATGCATTACACACAGACACACATACACAAGCAATGCATCCCTTACACACAGCAACACACAATGCATTCCTTACACACACTCAATGCACCCCTTACAGACGCACAACTGCATCCCATACATACACAGAAACACACCTTGCAGCCCTTACACATACAAACACAGATTCACACAATGCATTCCTTACACACATATCAGGACATCCCCTACACACTCCACCCCCTGTGAACAAACTCATTGGTGGAACATGAAGGTGGACCCTGGGACCCAGACCTTGAGCTGTGTAAAGGGCCCCAAAAAAATGGAGCTGCTTCCCGTTCTCCCAGAACATTGATTTTTGTGACCACAGTTACAAACCGCCTCCAGAGAGCCTGTTCTACACCAGACCAGTGGAGCCAGACTGCAGCCAGAGCCCATCACCATCCTCATCTGGTTGTAAGTAGGCAATCTAGTATATTATTCGTGGCACTAATCTCTAATGTACCTCACATTAAAGAAACACTATAGTCCCCAGAACCACTTCAGCTTAATGTAGTGGTTCTGGTGTCTAGCCTGTCCCTGCAGGCCTTTTAATGTAAACACGGCGGCACTGCAGCACTGGTGTTAGTTAATATGGCAGATCATATGGGTGGGGCATTGTGATGTCACATAGGGGGGGCGGCAAACTTTACTTTTGCCTAGGGCGGCAAAAATCCTTGCACCGACACTGCAGACACTGCATCCCTGTGGGCGGATTCGGGGGGGGGAGGGGGCAGCACTCTGGGTGGACTCGGGTGCAGGCACCGGGGGGCCCAGACTTTGAGCTGTGTCAGGGGCCTCAAAATTTCTGATGGCAGCCCTGCACTGAATATTCATGTTTTGGCCTTGTATTGTGTGTTCCCAATGTTTATTCTCATGATTTTCCCTTGCACTGTGTGTTTCCCTATGTATCTATATGTAATTGTATTGTATTTGTGTGTTTTACCTGCTCCCTGTTCGGGAGAGCTCATATGAATGGGTTCTGTTCGGCTTCCGAATGGACAACCTCGACACCTTATTTAGAATGTCTATTTAGAACGCAACGAGGTGTGAAAACCGCAAACCGCAAGGGAAACAAGCGTCACATGCTTCCCCTGGGTGGCCACCGGTTTGTATAACCAAACTCCAACCAGGGGAAGCATTTGTATCCCGAACCTGTATACACACACTGTCTCAGGTCGCCCTACCTGCTCATAACGGAGCTATAATTACTTTGTTCCCCTCCCGGGAGCTACGAGGCTAAGCTCGTGGCTGCCCAATAGAGCGCGCTCTCCGGTGGTACCTGCGTGGAGGTAATCACCGGAGAGGTGCAAACCAGCAGGGAATTCCTGGAGCTGTCCAGCCCTGGGAGCACAAGGAGCTAAGTCCCCTAACCCTGTAAGAGTTACTGATTAGCTGAAGGAAGGGAGCTAGCGGAGGTAACCGGTCGAGTTACCAGGTGGTCCGCTACACACAGGTTCTCCCGCGTGGTAAACAGGCATATTACACAACTATATAGAAATACATAGGGAAACACAGAGAAAACACACATTTTTATAAAAGGAAATCCACGAATAGGCAGGGGTTCTGCCACATACGCCATATTAACTATCATTATCAGATTATATTTCATCCCCTTTTCTTTTCATTTTCTGTTTCCTTCTCTGCTCTTTCCTACTTAATTTCAAAACACCTTAATATCAATAATACATTTTAAAAAATGCAATAATAAATAATATATGTACAAATTTAACAATTAAACATCATTGTACTTCAACCTAATCTCTACTCCAGTGCCTTATCTTATTATCTTCTATTGACCGTTATTTTATTAATAGCTCTATATAAATATATAAACCATACTCCCAATCTGTGTCATGTTTGCGTGAGAATCTTTTATATGTGTTTAGTATTTCCTTACATTTTTTTTATTTTTATTAAATCTATTTATTTCTAGGGATGTGCATGGGCAAAAAATTTGATTCGGTTCGGCATTCCGAAATTCGGGACTTTGGCAATTCGGCACTTTGGGAATTTGAGACTTTGGCAATTCCCTAACTCTACCCCTAACCCATAACCCTACCCCTAACCCTATAGTTAACCCTAACCCATAACCCTACCCCTAACCCTATAGTTAACCCTAACCCAACCCCTAAAGCTAACCCTACTCCTAACACTACCTCTACCTCTAACATTAACCCTACCCCATAACCCTAAGCCTACCCCTGTCTCTACCTCTAACCCTACTCCTACCCATAACTCTACCCCATAACCCTACCCCTAACACCACCTCTAGGGGTAGGGTTAGGAGTAGGGTTAGATTCCTGTCATCATACCCTTCATTTTACCTCCCTCTCCTGTTTTGCCACTTTTCAGAAATCCGAAGCACTTCGGAACTTCCGAAATTCGGCACTTTGGCAATTCAGGACTTCGGCAATTCGGTTCGGTACTTATGAAATTTGGCACTTCGGACATTCGGAAGCATCATGTCTATTTATTCCTATCTCCTAACCATATTATGTGATTTGTGCTTTCTTCTTAATATTTTGAACAATTCATCATTTTATTAATAGTGCTAAATGAGTCTATAAACCATACTCGTTGTGTATCACCTTGTAGAGAATCCTTTAGTTGTGTTGTATATATCTCATTTTATTATATTTCTATAAATCTACTTATTTCTATCTCTTAGTCATACTATATGTTGAGTGCTCTCTTTTTACAAATTCTTTTAACAAATTTACACCTTCCAAACTTCTATTGTGCATCTATATTGTAATAAAAATTACCTTCTAATCTTATTCTATACATTCTATTCTGATAAGCCATGTGTAGGACTTTTCAGCCTCTGAGGTTAATACGCCTATCTATATCCTCAATATGTTAGATTTGTCTCAAAAAGTTCTATATTGCATTTCCTTATTTACCTCTCATCTAAAAATATTGACAAAAAACAAACACATACAGAACTCCCTCTTAACAATATGCCTTCATATTCCTCATCTCCCTCTCACACCCTCGTCTTTCTTCCCAATTCTCTCCCTTTTTCAGGTATTTGCCCCCTGTTTTAACCATTTCATTATTTCATCCACCGAATCATAATATTCCGTCTTCAACTCCATCATTACTATTAACCTGGTTGGGAACCCCCATCTATATTTTATATTGTTTTTCCTCAGAATTTCAATTGCTGGTATGAATTGTTTTCTATGGCATCTTTCCGAATTTTCATTCAAGAATGATTCTACTTTATTTTGCTCGATAGTCTCTGGGACGCTTCTTATTCTCAGATTATTGCGTCTGCTCCTGTCCTCCATATCTGCAAACCTTGCTTTCAGTCCCTGTATCTTTTTTTGTTGTTTTTCTGTTAAATCTTTTTGGGGCTTGGTAAAAAAATTGAAGATTTTCTATTTTTTCCTCATTCATTTTAACTCTTTGTCCTATGCCCAGTAGATCTTTTCTCAGATCCGCATAGTTGCCTTGCACCTCGTTTTATCTGCTGCACCTGTAGCTCGAAACATGCCGTCAGATACTCCGATGTCAGTTTGTTGTTCCATTGACCATTCGTTTTCTGTATTTTCCTCTATGTCTGCTTTTATTTGGCGTTGTAATCTGAGAGCTTTCTATTATACTCGTATCCGACCTGCGGCGTAAAATTCTTTAAACGTCTCTTCTCTTGACCTTTTAAGGGAAACTTTCCTTTATTCTCCTTTTTCTTTCGTTTTTTTTTCTTTTCTTTTCTATTTTTCACCCTCGTCCGTCACTACCTGCAGCCTCTTGTAGCTATTATTATACCGGTCCATACCATAGGCATATATTTAACTTCTTTCTTTCGCCAACAGTTTAAAAATAAAAAAACACCTCTCTTCTCTCCTTATCTCTCTTCCTTAACGTTCAATCAGCAAATTTCAGCTTGTTATAGCACTTATTATATTTTATTTTTTGGGACTCCGAACCAATGTTAGTTTATTTGAAATGAGCAGTTAAAGGACCACTATAGTGCCAGAAAAACATACTAATTTTCCTGGCACTATAGTGCCCTGAGGGTGCCCCCACCCTCAGGTCCCCCCTCCCGCCGGGATCTGGGGAGAGGAAGAGGTTAAAACTTACCTTTTTTCCAGCGCCGGGCGGGGAGCTCTCCTCCTCCTCTCCTCCCCCTTTTCGGCTGAATGCGCATGCGCGGCAGGAGCTGCGCACGCATTCAGCCAGTCTCATAGGAAAGCATTCATAATGCTTTCCTATGGACGCTGGCGTCTTCTCACTGTGATTTTCACAGTGAGAATCACCCAAGCCCCTCTAGCGGCTGTCAATGAGACAGCCGCTAGAGGCTTTAGAGGCTGGATTAACCCATTTATAAACATAGCAGTTTCTCTGTCCTTTAACAGCTTTTCACTCTATTGAGCCAGGGCAAATACTTTCAGTTCTCTGTTATCTTGTATTTTCAATTATAACGTAACATAATAAAAAATGTTAAGAGTATATATTTTTTGAGGGTTTATGCTTGCCTTTGCCCTCTTCTCCTGCTCCTTAATTCAGTACTCACGGCATCTAGGACCTCGGAAGCAGGTCTGCTGACAGGAGTTAATACTTAGGCAGAGCTCTCCTCCCAGTCTTTGCTCTTCAGTTTGAATGCAAATCTCCCTTTTCAGGCAATTCAATCCCTCTGCAGCCACCTTCTCATGGCACACAACTACAATCCTCTGATTGTACAGCGCATCACGTCTCCCCCCCCCCATGGATGGAATGTGAATGTATCTGTGACTCCATTGTCTCCTCATGGAAGGAATGTGAATGTATCAGTGATTGCATTAACCCCCATGGATGGAATTTAAATATATCTGTGATTCCATTGTTCCCATAGTTGAAATGTGAATACATCTGTTACTCCATTGTCCCCTCATGGAAGGAATGTGAATATATCTGTGAACCCTTTGCCCCCCATGGAAGGAATGTCAATGTATCCCTGACTTCATTGCCCTCCGTGGAAGGAATGTGAATGTATCTGTAATCCCATTGCCCCCATGGAAAGAATGTGAATGTATCTGTGAACCCATTGTCCCCCATGGAAGGAATGTGAATGTATCTGTAATCCCATTGCCCCCATGGAAAGAATGTGAATTTATTTGTGAACCCATTGCCCTCTATGCAAGGAATGTGAATATATCCGTGATTCCATTAATTCACATGGAAGGAATGTGAATGTGTCAGTGACTCCATTGCCCCCTGTGGAAGGAAAGTGAATGTATCCATGACTCCATTACCCCCATGGAAGGAATGTGAATGTATCAGTGACTCCATTGCCCCTCATGGAAGGAATGTGAATGTATCCGTGACTCCATTGCCCCTATGGATGGAATGTGAATGTAACAGTGACTCCATTGCCCCCTGTGGAAGGAATGTGAATGTATCCGTGACTCCATTGCCCCCCGTAGATGGAATGTGAATGTATCCGTGACTCCATTGCCCCCTATTAACAGAATGTGAATGTAACCATAACTCCATTGCCCCCCATGGAAGGAATGTGAATGTATCCGTGACTCCACTGCCCCCCCTCCCCTCCGCCCTCTGGAAGGAATGTGGATGTATCTGTGGCTCTGGGAGCCTGTGTCAATGTGAGCTCACCATCTTCAGTCACCCTTGTCAACAACCATGTTTTTGAGCTACAGGATTGGACATTATGCACTCATTCTTTATTGAAAATACTTATGGGAGCCATGTGACCTCCATTCCGTGGTACAGGCACAAGTTTGCTTTAATAGTTTCTACTGTTACCTTAACCTGCTTGCATTGACTGGTATGCCCCCAATCACCATTTTTCTGTGTGTATTTGGAACAGATTCCTTAGTGTTGCGCACCCCACCTACCCACTATAGCTGCCCCTTTTGAGGGGACTACAGGAAAGCGTACATTTGAGAGTCTCTGGAAGCTGATATGGTCACATAGTGGAACTGAATCGCCATATTTGTTTGTTAAATAGGTGATTTATTGGAAGATTTAAACTGTATTTTCTGTTCCTTAATCTGTTTCTATGTAAGCCCTTCCATAATCTTCCAGTACCCTGTTTTTAGTGGGTGGGGGTTATTCAAATAATCAGTACCTTTCCTGAGAATGGCTTCTGGACCCCTTGGACTGCATTCAGACGCTGCCAGTGAATCATTATCATTTTCGAGCCAAATAAAAAGATCCATGCACAGTTTTTATTGTCACTTTTTCAAATAACGTATTATGATATAGAAACTGGGGAAATGAATTAGTAAACCTCCATTAGTTTTTCTGAATGACTTTTGTCATTCACAACAAGAGTAATCCCATGACATATAATTCTCAGTCCTTAATACCCGACCTCTTTACTACAAGTAACACCAGGAAAGGAACACCATGTCTAAACCAGAGCTCACTCCAGCTACAAGCTGGACACATTTTATTTCTAAAAATAGAACTGAACGCATTTGAGAGAAAATACTGGTACTGAACTCAGCGGGTTTATTTGTACACTTAATCCAATTTTTTGCTGGAATAAGGGTTAAATTCAACTCTCTGCACTATTTATTTTTAACAAAATGTATTTAGGAATCCACTCAAATTTTAAACATTATTCTATGAGTTGCTAAATGGTGCTCTGGAAATCCAACGCATTTCAAGGTGATTCTCTCAGATATAAACTATTCATAAACATAGTCGGTATAAATGTATAATCAATTACATAACTAATGACCGCAAATCTATCCTAAACAGTGTGAACTTTAATTACAAGTGCTTCATCAGGAGTCAAAACATGGTGAACACTTTGAAGAAGCCCCTTTGGGTGAAACGCGTTAGTGTTTTTATGTCATTGGTTTTATTATCTTTGCTTTAAATAAAACTAGTTTTTTATCTTACCTGGCCCTTGCTGATTTTATCCCTGAAGATTTTATCTGAAGAAGCTACACGTTTTACCTCCTTGGTGGGGAGGAGACCACCTAAACTACGCGGGATTGAGCAAAAACCTATTTTTTTGCTCTTCTTTTGTGAGTAAACCTTTTATTTTGCTTTTACAACAACAAAACAGAGAGCACTATTTTCTGTTTTTATTCTCATTTTATTTATTTAGTGAATATCTGTGATACTGCAATTTGGAGGGAAATACCTGTGAACGCTCGACACTCTGACGCTTGACCCTGACCTACCATCTACAAGGAACCAAGCTGAGCGACATATCCACAGGCGGGGAACATACTATTTGGAGCTGAACATAAAATTTACCTCACCACCTATAGAATATACTACACTATATTCTGTTTTCTATCTTCATATTTTCTATACTGACTCACCACCATACGAGTTTGAGGACACCCAGAAGGCACTGCTTCCCTGTACCCTCTCCTGACCTAGGCCAAGTTACAGCCAAAGAGAAGAGACTCTGGTTTGGGAAGAACCAGCTGCCATACCCGGATCTAACAAGCGCTAGGAACCTCACCATCGCACATATTAGATCATGGCATATGCTTAATACAGCAGTTATGGTGTTAATACATCATATCATGTGGTTATTACAGCAGACATGGGGTTAACACTGCAGGCTTATAAAGGTTTGTCTGAATTCATTTACTGATTTCATGTCTAACGTTTTTTGCCTAAAGTGAATTTGAAATTTAAGGCCGGCATAGCCAAACTGGACAAAGTAGCTCTGGCTCCAATTGGGATACTCTGGCCTTAGATTTGAAATTCAGTGGTTTAGGGTTGGACAGGGTGTGGTAGGTGGTAGACGTACTGTCCACAGACAGCGTTTCTGATTGCGTTTTTTACTCTTTCCTGACATTTTTTTGTCACAGTGCTACTTCTGATCGTGCTGAGATTTTTCTATTGATTGGGTTAACTCCATTAAGTAAAGTTACAAATAATCAATGAATTTCGTGAGTGGTGTGATACCAAGTTATGGAGATCTGTATCTTCCCTCCATGAAGTAAGGAGGAAAATCGACCCAATATTCTCAGTCAGTCAGAGCATAATATAATGCAGCACATCAACACAGACAAAGGGTTAACCTTGTACAAACGTGAGAAATTCCAGAAACGAAACAAATGATACAGGAATTCATTTTGTCAAAATTATTGCACATTTCTTTATTTTAGTTAGATGGGCTTCAAACATGAATTATTCATAAAATCCAAGTAAAATAACAAACAATCCAGATGTAATGTTTATTAAAATGTATTTAGCCACATAAATAACAGTGCCAGGTGCCAGCGGGCTGGGAGGGACTGCCCTCTGTGGGCAATACATTCCTTGATTTAACATTGGACGGAGGGCACTGCCGCACTGCCAGTGATAGACACCCCCCTCCCTGCACATACCCCCATGCAGAGCCCAGTACAGGAAATAAAGCTCTATAAACAGACTGGCACACTGGCACCTGGCTCCGTTAATCTTTTTTAACTGATAAGAAATGTAATGAATAAAGTTCTCATCTATTAAATGGAATTAAAGAGAGTTCCCCCCTGCTAGTGGAACATTCTCTACAATAAACACTGGTCTGGTTCATAATGTAAGGGTGAAACCACTGACTGTGTAGGTGGAATACCCCAGCAAATGCGATACCACTAAGGGTATTAAGCCACCATGAGCGATACCACGGACTGCACAGGGGCAATACACCAACATGAGTGATATCAGTGATGGTGCAGGAAGTGTATTCCACCATTAGTAATACCGCTGGATACATAAGAGAATATCCCACCACGTGTGATACCACTGACTGTGCAGGGGGCGTATACCACCACATGATACCACTGACTGCGCAGGGGGCGTATCCCATCACATGATACCACTAACTGCGCAGGGGGCGTATACCACCACATGATACCACTGACTGGATCAGCTAATGTAGCACAAGAGCTGTATTGTGCCGTACTCTTTTAGTAACCCTGTCAATCGGGGAAATTCGTAATGCCAAGGATTTTACTAAAAGCAGACCCCCACTTTCCTTCATGTAAAACAATTAACAAAAAGATTAAAAGGAACAAAAAACCTGAGTTTGTCCTATTGTGTCCACGATTAGGTATCTCTAGGAGTATACTGCGCAGGACGTGTACGAGGCTACAAGGCGTACGCTGAGTGACGCAGTGACACAAGCTACTATGGCTTTTGTATGTGAAATATAAAAAGGAGGTGATTATACCATTATACTGCTTCCTCTAAGGTGGTACACAATGAATCCTGGTCACACACTTCACAAACGGTTTATCTAACGCTCGCCGTGGCGGCTTGTTTTTTGATTTACTGGGAGCGAAGAGGTTATTATTATTATTATTTAGTTTCCCTTTTCATCATCCATGTGCCGAAAAATAAACCCTTCCATAAGGAATCGATTTTTATATATTGGTTTATAAAGGTATATCTGATATTAAGCACACATATACTCTTTATTAACTCCTTGTTTGCCACAGGAGTGGGGAACAAGACACAAAGCATTAGATTAGTCACTGCTGTGCGCACCCGCAGTGTTCAGTAACGCTGTCATTCCAACGACGAGGATCCTGCAGTGTTTTCCTATTCAAACTGCTATAATCTGTGCAAATAACAGCATGCGTATGCCACAATGGGAAAAAATAGTGCAAGTGAAAGCTGTCTGGGAAGTACAAATTCAAAAAGTGAGCAAAGAAAAAAATAAAGAACTGAGGAATAAATTAAAAACAAACTACACTGGAGAAAAAAAAGCAACCTTTTAGCAGAAAAATAATGATTTATCCCCTTTGGACCCGTAACTATCCGGGAATGAAAAATGCAAAAAATTCAGAAAAATAGTACCGATTTCTCAATAAGTCGTTTTATTGTTGAGATCTCGGTCTTTGAGTTGAATTATTTGAGAATACTTTATTGAAGCACACTTTAATTTGAGGCACTGACACGTCTCCACGGTTAATATCGAAAACCTAGTCGCCATTCTCGCCATTCCATAGTCTCAGCTAGGACTAGGTAGCCAGCGATGTTCTATGGATTGAGTGGAGTCTACTCTACTAATTGAGCTCTTGACTGCGGTATATTAAGGAGGTAAATGTGTTTGTCAGATATCAGGAAGAAGACAGATTGGGTGATGATGTTAACTAATCATTCATTTGTAAAAGAAAGTAATGCTGATTTATCTCATGTCGGAGCATAATTATTAAAGTTTGATAGAAACGTAACTTTAACATGATAAAGCCACGCTGACTAATAGTTATTAATTATAGGTGAACGGCTGAATCTGAGGAGCACTGACCTTTCATTTTCATTCGGTGAAATTTGCCGTACGTGAAGGATATCTACTTCACTCAGCAATTTATTTATTTATTTTTACAAATTATTTTGTTTAATTCCCAAAAGAGATCACAAATGCTGGTGTTAGAAAAGGCAATAGCAGATTTTGCTGACAGTAATTTGGTTTCATTCCATACACGTCACCGTGCCCACAGCACGTTACACCTATAATAACGGCTCAGCAAACGTCTGTCAATTACATCAAAAAGACTCAATTCCAAAAACGTTTGTGGAAGGCCAAATGTTTGCACAATCTGATTCCTAACTTTCACCATAATATCCTTTAAACCGGGCGCCTCTCACTAGTTTTAAATCACAACCGACAGATATCAGACTGTAAAGTGTCAACAGTGTTTAAAAAGAAATGGTTTAATACAAAATAACTCACAGAGAGACGTTCAAACTTTATAAGTAAAAGTCTTGCAACTTGCATGTACAAAAACTCTTACATTTGCTAAAAAGTGAAAGAGAATACCTGATGCTTTTGAAATAAAATCTGTATTCTGTTTGGTGGCTTGGTGTTGTCATCCAATCAGAACGCAGCTAGTATTCAGGTCTTTGTAACTGACCATAAAATGCACAAACAAGGATAAACTAATGGTTGCCCCTTGTCTGTTATAAAATACAAGTAAAAATCTCCAATGCTAGCCTTCTCTAAACATATTATCTCATATAACCTGAGCAGAACTCAAAGATTAATGTCTCTGTTTTCATTGGGCCAGAACCACTTTAATCCAATGTTCTTTCTACAATTCAAACCTGGAAACCAGCTGCGTAAACAGGCAAAGTCGATAATAATTTGGGTAACTGGTTACATGTCAATCATAATAAAATGTATCACAAGAAGTACATACGGTGCCATGTAGACATGTCTCCCTGCTTGGACGTTGTGGTTGTGGAAATTCTACAGGGCTATAATAAAACTGTGATTTTTGAAAAAAAAAAAATAAATCATTTACAAAAAAAGGTTTCTTTTAAAAAAGAGCATCCTATCTACAGTAACCAATAAAAATTTCTCAATTATTTACAACACGATAACGATCCATACCAAATATAATATTGTGAAATAAAATAATGAATTGTGAATAGCAATCTTTAAATAGAGTTTTGGCTCACAGCATGAACAACGTAGAAATCAAACATAAAAACCTGTCCTATAATGTTTGTTCACATGTAACTTGTGACTTGCTACAGCTTTTTATTAAGAACTCAAACTGCAATAATATATCACACAGAAATGATGGCAGGATGTATCAGAATTCTGATAAAGCTTTGGAACGTTTATCCCTCGGAACTGGGAGGAAATGCCTCTTAATCGGTACCTCGCAGCTAACAAAATATGTGCTTATCCTCTCCACATCCTCGATTGTCACAGTGACCGATACACGTGTACTGTATTGCATGTTCCTGCTGCATTAGAGGGCCCGTAATCCAGCCTGTTTAGGGGTCTACATGACAAGTCTTTAGAAAGGCCAACGGGACAGCTTCGTTGGTGCTTCGTTGAGCATGAGTGCTTGCTGAGTACCCCAACTGTACTTCACACAAATCAATAAACCGCTCCGTAGGCACATCATTGTCATAATTTCTACAGTGTTGTGTCTAAGTGTTGTGCTGGCTTGGGAGAAGTTTGTCAAGCAGACGGAGAGAGTCCACATACTGCTCATTCATTGGGCTGTGCGTCCGTGCTCTCCTGCTTAGAGTGCACCTTCTCTTCCTCCTCTTCCCTGATAGCTTGGATTTGTTCTGAGGTCTGATTCAAGGTGGAGCCTTCATTTTCCCTGGTTTCTGACCTTTGCTCTTCCTCCATAACTTTCTTCCACATTTTGTGGTTTTCCATTAAATGGTGCATAATCTGACAGTAGACTTTTCTTTTACATTTTTTCTTTTCTGTAAAACAAGAAGACACATTGTTTGGGTTCAGTAGGGGGTGGCACTGGGACTGCACTACACGTCGTTATATTACTATAATCTATTCTCATTGTCTCCTTCAGGGATTCCTGCTCTGGACCATAGACAGTGCTTACTAGAGGCCATCGGACTATAACATAAACTGACAAAAACTGATACAGTGTCTCACACAAACCAAGGGTAACATAGAGAGCTTATTCAATCGCATTGGGTTAAACCAAGACGCATATCAGGCATTACCATTAAATATGTCACCTTGTTTATTCAGTACATCTCGGACAACATCCAAAGGCTCCTTAAACCATAACCACTAAAATAAATTGTATAATAATCTGTATAATGAACAGTATAATAATCAGTACAATGAGCTGTATAATAATCTGTATAATGAGCTGTGTAATAATCTGTATAATGAGCTGAATAATAATCTGTATAATGAGCTGTGTAATAATACGCATAATAATCTGTATAATGAGCTGGATAATAACTGTATAATAATCTGTATAATGAGCTGTATAATAATCTGTATAATGATCTGAATAATAATCTGCATAATGAGCTGTGTAATAATCTGCATAATGAGCTGTGTAATAATCTGTATAATGAGCTGCATAATAACTGTATAGTGAGCTGTATAATAATCTGTATAGTGAGCTGTATAATAATACGCATAATAATCTGTATAATGAGCTGGATAATAATCTGTATAATGAGCTGAATAATAATCTGTATAATGAGCTGTATAATAATCTGTATAATGAGCTGTGTAATAATCTGCATAATGAGCTGTGTAATAATCTGTATAATGAGCTGCATAATAACTGTATAGTGAGCTGTATAATAATCTGTATAGTGAGCTGTATAATAATACGCATAATAATCTGTATAATGAGCTGGATAATAATCTGTATAATGAGCTGAATAATAATCTGTATAATGAGCTGTATAATAATCTGTATAATGAGCTGTGTAATAATCTGCATAATGAGCTGTGTAATAATCTGTATAATGAGCTGCATAATAACTGTATAGTGAGCTGTATAATAATCTGTATAGTGAGCTGTATAATAATACGCATAATAATCTGTATAATGAGCTGGATAATAACTGTATAATAATCTGTATAATGAGCTGTGTAATAATCTGTATAGTGAGCTGTATAATAATCTGTATAGTGAGCTGTATAATAATACGCATAATAATCTGTATAATGAGCTGGATAATAACTGTATAATAATCTGTATAATGAGCTGTGTAATAATCTGTATAGTGAGCTGTATAATAATCTGTATAGTGAGCTGTATAATAATACGCATAATAATCTGTATAATGAGCTGGATAATAACTGTATAATAATCTGTATAATGAGCTGTGTAATAATCTGTATAGTGAGCTGTATAATAATCTGTATAGTGAGCTGTATAATAATACGCATAATAATCTGTATAATGAGCTGGATAATAACTGTATAATAATCTGTATAATGAGCTGTGCAATAACTGTATAATAATCTGTATAGTGAGCTGTATAATAATATGTATAATAATCTGTATAATGAGCTGTATAATAATACATATAATAATCTGTATAATGAGCTGGATAATAACTGTATAATAATCTGTATAATGAGCTGTGTAATAATCTGTATAATGAGCTGGATAATAACTGTATAGTGAGCTGTATAATAATCTGTACAATGAGCTGTATAATAATCTGTATAATGAGCTGTATAATAATTTGTATAATGAGCTGGATAATAACTGTATAATAATCTGTATAGTGATCTGAATAATAATCTGTATAGTGAGCTGTATAATAATATGTATAATAATCTGTATAGTGAGCTGGATAATAATTGTATAATGAGCTGTATAATAATCTGTATAATGAGCTGGATAATAATTGTATAGTGAGCTGTATAATAATCTGTATAATGAGCTGTATAATGAGCTGAATACTAATCTGTATAATGAGCTGGATAATAATTGTATAATGAGCTGTATAATAATCTGTATAATGAGCTGGATAATGATCTGAATAATAATCTGTATAATGAGCTGTGTAATAATCTGTATAATGAGCTGAATAATAATCTGCATAATGAGCTGTATAATAATTTGTATAATGAGCTGTGTAATAATCTGTATAATGAGCTGTATAATAAACTGTGTAATAATCTGTATAATGAGTTGTATAGTGAGCTGTATAATAATCTGTATAGTGAGCTGTATAATAATCTGTATAATGATCTGAATAATAATCTGCATAATGAGCTGTATAATAATTTGTATAATGAGCTGTGTAATAATCTGTATAATGAGCTGAATAATAATCTGCATAATGAGCTGTATAATAATTTGTATAATGAGCTGTGTAATAATCTGTATAATGAGCTGTATAATAAACTGTGTAATAATCTGTATAATGAGTTGTATAGTGAGCTGTATAATAATCTGTATAGTGAGCTGTATAATAATCTGTATAATGATCTGAATAATAATCTGCATAATGAGCTGTATAATAATTTGTATAATGAGCTGTGTAATAATCTGTATAATGAGCTGAATAATAATCTGCATAATGAGCTGTATAATAATTTGTATAATGAGCTGTGTAATAATCTGTATAATGAGCTGTATAATAAACTGTGTAATAATCTGTATAATGAGTTGTATAGTGAGCTGTATAATAATCTGTATAGTGAGCTGTATAATAATCTGTATAATGAGCTGGATAATGATCTGTAAAATGCTATGTATAAAAATCTGTATAATGAGCTGTGTAATAATCTGTACAATGAGCTAAATAATAATCTGCATAATGAGCTGTATAATAATCTGTATAATGAGTTGTATAATAATCTGTATAATGAGCTGTATAATGAGCTAGATAATAATCTGTATAATGAGCAGAACCCCCCATGGGAACCCCACAAAAGTCATATTCCCTGATAGCCCCTATATGGACGACCAACATATCCAAAAATCACCCAGATCTGTTCAGGGGTTTGGGAGTTCCATGGAAGTCATTATTTGACCGACCACACATGAGGCTCCTGCCCAGAAAGAGTTCCATTAAATCAGGCTGTGCGGTCGGTTTCTTTCAGGAATCCAAAACACAGAACAAATCCATGCACTGTTCTTGAATGGCTGAGGCTCATAGGTAGCCTTTGTTCCCCTAGTTTGTGGGAACAAACCTACTGAACAGCGATTTCCTGGCTGGTCGATGAACAGAAGCAGGCATTCGCGAATTTTGACAGGCGTTTGGGAAGTCGAGTGTCCGATTTTAGTTCCATACACTCGACAACCAAGTCCTGCTGCCTCTGTTCGCATGAGAAGATGGCCACCGTTTTCTCCAGCACGTGGCGGTTATGCAAACGGCGGCCACACAGAGAGAGCACCTCATTCACCGTTTCCTTTGAAGTTAATGAGCCAGGGGGTGGTCGGTGTTCGGTAGTTTCAACTAATGAACCGGAAAAATTCAAAATACCAAACAAACAGGGTAGTTTCTTCACATTGCTCCCCCTTAGTTCTATGGGTCGGCATACCCGCCTAGACCCTGCCTGGTTGGCTTGGGAATGTCCGGGGAAGTCAGTTAGGTTTCCAGCTCTGTTTGTCGGGATAAACCGTCCGCATTGCCGTTCTGCTTGCCTGGTCTGTACTGTTTGTCATGGTGAAATTGTAGGGTTGTAGAGCCAGGCTCCAGCGCAACAAACAGGGATTGTCTCCAGCGACCCTGTTTAGCCAGATGAGGGGTTTGTGATCTGTCATTAGTGTAAAGGGACGGTCGTAAATGTAGGGTTGTAGTTTCTTTAGTGCCCATACAAGAGCCAGGCATTCCTTCTCCACGGAGGCATAACTGACCTCTCTGGGTAATAGTTTCCAGCTGAGATATGCCACTGGGTGCTCCATCCCGTCGTCCCTCACTTGATTTAGCACAGCTCCCAGCCTAAACATGGAGGCATCTGTGTGGACAAGAAACTCTTTAGTATGGTCTGGAGCTGCCAACAAAGGTACCTGGCTCAGCACTGCTTTAAGTTTCTGGAAAGCTGCCTCACACTCCGTGGACCAGGCTACCGGTCTGGGAAGGGACTTCTTGGTCAAGTCTGTGAGAGGTTTGGCCAGGGTGCTGTACTCAGGGACAAACCTTTGGTAATAACCTGCGGTTCCCAGGAAGGCTAATACTTGGGTTTTCGTCCGCAGTTGGGGCCAGTTTGTACTTCCACTTTGGCTGGTACAGGTCGCTGTTTCCCTGATCCTACTCTGTAGCTCAGCCATGCCTACATGACACTTCTCGGGCTTTAGCGTGAGACCATCCACCTGGATTTTCTTGAATACCGAAGCCAAGTGCTTCAGGTGGTCCTCCCATGTGCTACTGTAGATGGCTAAGTAGGCACACGCAAAGTCCATCTAGGAGTCGGTCAGCCATCCACTGGAACGCAGCTGGGGCATTCTTTAGCCCAAACGACATAACCCGAAACTGGTATAGACCGAATGGGGTAACTAAGGCCGACTTGGGGATGGCTGCAGAGTCCAGACGGATTTGCCAATACCATTTGCACAAGTCTAGGGTAGTCAAGAAATTTCCCCCAGCCATGCGATTGAGCAGCACGTCGATCCGAGGCATGGGGTAGGCATCTGTGACAGTCTTGTCGTTAAATTTCCGATAGTTGATACAGAAGCGAGTTGTGCCGTCTCGCTTCGGTACCAGCACAACCGGTGAATCCCAGGGACTCTGTGAGGCCTCAATGACCCCTAGCTCTAGCATTTCCTGAATCTCTGTCTGAATCACTTCAGGAATACAATAGGGTTGTTGCCGCAACGGGGTTTCTCCCTGAGTCTCTACTCGATGGACTGCAGCGGAGGTGTACCCGGGTACCATAGAAAAAAATTCCTGGTATTCCTGAAGCAGTTGGCTAGCCTCAGCCTGCTGAATGGGGTCTAGTTTTCCCCCTAGCCTGACCTACTCTATCGTACATCGTGCAGTAGCCAGCAGGTCAGGTAATGGGAGTCCCTCACTATCCTCTGTCGACAGGACACATATGGCTGCCATGTTCTCTACTCGTTCAAAATAGGGTTTGAGCATGTTCACATGAAAGGCTCTCCTGATCCTTTCATCTGAACATTTTCCTACAATGTAGGTGGTGTCGCTTATCCATTCCACCACCTTAAAGGGTCCCTGCCAAGTCGCCTGAAGCTTGTTCTTTATGGACAGTTTGAGGGCTATTACTTTCCGTCCAGGCTCTAGGAGTCTTTCTCGGGCACCCTATTGTACCACCGTTTCTGGCGTCGCTGAGCCGCTTGCAGGTTCTCCTGAACAGAGTCAGTCAGTGCCTGCAACTGGTCCCTGAACTCCAGTATGTATGGCACGATAGGTATCCCTCATTCTCCTGTATTGCCCTCCCAGTGCACCCGTATGAGGTACATACTTTTCTCCCATAAAGGAGTTCGAGGGGGGAGAACCCGGTGGATACATGAGGCACTTCTCGATAGGCAAACAGGAAATGGGGAAGAAACTTTTCCCAGTGTCCACAGGATTCTGTGAACGCTTTGAGCATCTGTTTGAGAGTGCCGTTAAAACGCTCACAGAGGCCGTTGGTCTGGGGATGGTAGGGAGAACTGAACAGGGGCTTGACTCCGCAGCTCTGCCATAACTGTTGGGTAACAGCTGCTGTGAACTGGGTCTCCCGGCAGAAACCTACCCTAGAGAAAATCTTTACTAGGGCCTCGGCTACGGTTTCTGCCTCAATATAGGAAAGGGCCACAGTCTCCGGATATCTAGTGGCATAGTACCCCATGGTGAGGATGTAGATCTTTCCCAAGGTACTCGGTTTGCTGAGGGGGCCTATCAAATCCACCGCCACCCGGTGGAAAGGTTCTTCTATTGTAGGCAACGGGCGAAGTTTGGCTTTGGTATGGTCACCCATTTTTCCTATCTTTTGACACACGTCACATGTCCTGCAATAATCCTGTAGGTCTTTGATGACCCCCCAGCCAAAAGAAGGTCTGGGTGAGCTGGTCCTTGGTTTTCCGGACACCCAGATGTCCTGCTAAGGGTATATGATGGCTGAGTTTAAGTAGCTCTGCCCTATATTTACGGGGTACCACTAATTGCTTTTTAGGAATCTGCACAGTCCCACTCCCAACACCCCCTGTCACCCTGTATAGCAGACCCTTCTCCCACGCAAACCTCTCCTGGGAAATATCTCCCGGGTACCCTGCCTTCTTTTGGTACCCTTCTAATGTGGGGTCTACCTTCTGGTCCTGCTCAAAACCCTAGGGGGTCCCCCAGAATAGGGTAGGAGTGTCGGGTAAGGAAAGGATGGGGGATCCTACCTGAGGTTCCTCGGAGTGCACTGGCTCCCCCGGCAGGCTTGGGACCAAGTTGTCATGGGTCACGTTTCCTCTGGTTCAGGTTGAGCAAGCTGAGAGGTCAAACAACTGAGATCCTTCCCCAACAGCACCGTGGCTGGTGCATTGTGACAGAACCATCCGGATTCCTGGCTGATTTCGAGAGACAGTGTGACCTACACAAGGTACCCGCAGACAACAACTAAGCAAGTTGGCGACTCCTACGTTGAGTGGGCATGTCGAGTGCACCGCAAGGCAGCCCACTGGATGGCGGGGTGCCAAGCCGTAACTGGGGAAGAGGTGCTGCAGCTGTTCCTGCTGGAACATTGCTTTGACAAGTTGCCTGCAGGAGTCAGAGAGTGGGTCCGGGACTGCCTGCCTGGCAGACAATATACAGATTCCCGTAAACTGGACAATGCTATAACTAAAGTCCCTGCCAGAGTGTACAGACCAGCAGCACCCCTAGCCGCTACCGCCTACCAACCCCCGGCGCACAACACTCCAACACTACCGCCAGCTACCAACTATGCCCAGCCATCCTGGTTCAACTCCAGGGATTACTCACAGCCCATCCGGTGCTTTGGGTGTAAGCACCAGAAACCGGAGTGCCCGCTGAACACCGCTAACCAGGCGCAGTCATGGAGAAGACCAGCTGGCGGGAATCAACGCAACCCTCAGCCTGCTGCTCACTGTATCGAGCAGGAGGAATTTTGGGGCATCCTGCACGAGGCAGACCCCATCCAAGCCACCCACCAGGACAACCGGCAGCAGCACCGACAAACTGTTAAACTGAATGGGAGAGAAGTCAGTGGACTACGAGAGACCGTTGCAACTATGACCCTGCTCCCAAAGAACTTGGTCTCGGAGCACCAGCACACCAGAGACACTGTGGGCAGCAGGGGGCACTGTGTTCCACCTGCCTGTTGCACGGTACATTTGGATTGGGGAATGGGCATTCGACACATTGATGTGGGGGTTATGAAGGATTTGCCACCTGATATCCTCCTTGGAAACGAGTTGGCCCCCCTTGTTTCTGCCTACGCTCCAATGGGCCCCGCTGATGTTAACTCTGTGACTTCAAGGTGCCCAGACCCGGGTTGCCGGAACCGGCCCACCTGCTGCCGAGACCCAGGTAAGACTCTCTTCCCCGACTTGTACCCTAGATCAGGCCCCCTTAGGCTGGGATACCCCAGAGGAGTTTGGGAGGGAAACCCGGACGGACCCGACCCTACAGAAGTATAGGGCTAGGGCAGATGCTAGGGAGGAAGGGGAGTAGATGGGGAAAGGTATGAGTGGGGGACAGGTTGTATAGAATCCCTAAACCTTCCCAGAAAAGTGGTGCCCCTCCGCAGAATTGACAGCTGATGGTACCTGCGAAATACCGGCAGGAGATTCTGTGGATTGGGCATGATGTGCCACTAGCTGGACATCTAGGGTCCCGCCGCACAGCCCATAGCATCACCCAGAATTTCTTTTGGCCCAATTTTAATCAGGCTCTGCAGGTATACTGTAGTACTTGTGACACATGTCAACGGGTAGGAAAGCCTATCATTGGGGAGCCCCTTTCCCGCATAGCCGTTGACATTGTGGGTCGACTGGCCAGGCCTAGTCCATCCGGTAAGAAGTATATTCTCACTGTGGTGGACTATGCCACTCGTTATCCAGAGGCAGTCTAATATAGAGGCAGAGACGGTTGCTGATGCCCTGGTTAAAATTTTTACTAGGGTTGGGTTCCCTAAGGAGATTCTCTCCGACCAGGGGACCCAGTTTACCGCTGTGCTCACCCAGCAGCTGTGGAAGGTGTGTGGCATTAAGCCGCTGCTTAGCTCACCTTATCACCCACAGACTAACGGTCTCTGCGAGCGCTTTAATGGGACCCTCAAGCAGATGCTGAGGACCTTTACAGACACTTGCAGAGACTGGGAAAGATTCCTGCCTCATCTGTTATTTTGGCAGGGCCCGTATAAAGTGTTAGCTCAAGTGTGTGATACTACCTATGTCATAGCCAGCTGTGTAGATGAAAGGATCCAGTGATCCTTTCATGTGAACATGCTGAAGGAGTATCAGGAGAGACCGGAGGATGTCGCTGCAGTGTGTGCCCCTGCTGCAGATGACCCTGAGAACTTACCCCTTCCCGATTTGCTAGAGAGGGATCCCCAGACTGACCTTACAAGCCTTGTACAGCTAGGGGACCGGTTAAGCCCCACAGAGAAGGTACAGGCAAGAAAGCTTCTGTAGGAGAAGCAGGCGACGTTCTCCCAAGAGCCCGGTTACACTACCCTAGCTGTACATAAGGTTGAGACACCTGGACAGAACCCCCTGCCACAGCCCCCCTACCGTATCCCTGAAGCAGTCCGAGAAGGAATGCGGAAGGAGATACAAGAGATGGGGGTCATCGAACACTCCAATAGCCCTTGGGCCTCGCCTGTAGTCCTGGTGCCTAAGAAAGATGGGACCACCCGGTTCTGTGTGGACTACAGCCGGTTCAACGAGCGGACCACCACTGACGCCTACCCGATGCCCCGGGTAGCCGAATTGTTAGACCGTATTGCCAGGGGGCGCTATCTGACTACCATAGACCTGTGTAAGGGCTACTGGCAGATTCCCCTTGTCACGTTCTGTTCCTCGCTGCGGATCTTTCCTGCATTGGCTTCTGGTATCCAGTACTCTTTTTGCTGTCCTTGCTTGGTTTTTCTGGTTTTCTAGTCTATGTCTGGTTTTCTTTGTTGCTGGGTTTCTGGGTTCATTTCTGTAATCCATCCCTGGGTTTCCCAGTCTCCGGGTTTCCTTTAAATGTTTGTTTTATGTTGCCACACCCGCTTGTTTCCACTTACCCTTTTGTTTCAGCTTGGACCTGCAGCAGTATTTCATCTCACTGCCATTTCTTGCAGGTAAGTGCTATTGTGGTATAGTGTGGCTGTTTTAGTTTGCATTAGGCAGTGTAGGACCTGCCAGATATGGGGTACATTGGTGTTGTTGGCAGGCTTGTGCAATGTATGATCATATAATGTGACTAAATCCCCATACTTTTCCATATATAGTGCTTAGCTATGTTTCCTCTTGTTTTACCTTGTATCTCTTGTCTTGTTTTATTTAGTCTTGTGGTCCCAGTCCATGTGCAGTCCTGTCCAGTCATGCCCATGTTATGTTCTTGTTTTCCTCATGTCTTGTGTACATGTTCTAGGTTATGCTTTCTGTCCTGCTCTGGTTCTGGGTTCTCCTAGTTTTGTCTTGTTTTCATGTATGGTGCCTATTTATAGTCTTGCTTTGCTCTCCTGGTTTTGTCTTGTTTTCATGCATGATGCCTATCTCTAGTCTTTCCTTGTTCTCCTAGTTTTGTCTTGTTTTCTTGTATGGTGCCTTGCTCTCCTAGTTCTGTCTTGATTCAGTACTGGATACATTCTTGCTGCAGAGCCTCCCTATCCAGCTCCTGGGAGGTCTGCTTAATTATCTGCTCCTAGTTTCTGGGATCCGCATAAGCTGATTCAGGGTTCTGGTTGTGGCTGCACAAACGCTGGTGCTCAACACCAGGGGGCGTGTGGTTACCCAGCACCAGACCCTGCTAATCCACCTCCACACTGTGACTCCTACTCTCAGTATCAGGCATAATGGGTCCCGGTCCACGCACCGCCGCCCGGACAGTGTCTGGGTCCCGGGCACCGGACCGCCACCCCTGACACCCCTGGCCAAGGATGTTATCCCCAAGTCGGCATTTGTCACCCCATTTGGCCTGTACCAATTTAGGGTCATGCCATTTGGGATGAAAAATGCCCCGGCTACATTCCAGTGTATGGTAGATAGACTCCTCGATGGCTTCCAGGAATTTGCTTGTGCATACCTGGATGACCTTGCGATCTACAGTAAGTCCTGGGAGGAACACCTAGTCCATGTAGGGGTAGTGCTGGATAAGATTCGGGCCGCTGGCCTGACATTGAAGCCAGAGAAGTGCCATCTAGGTATGGCTGAAGTGCAGTACCTGGGTTTACAGAGTGGGGTGTGGGAGCCAGAGACCGGAGCCAGCCAAGGTAGAGGCAGTGGCTAACTGGCCCACACCTATCACTAAGACTCAGGTGCTAGCCTTCTTGGGGACGGCAGGGTACTACCAAAGTTTTCTCCCTGACTACAGCACTATCGCCAAACCCCTGACTGATCTGACTAAGAAGAATTTACCTAAGCAGGTCATGTGGTCTCCAGCTTGTGAAGCCGTGTTTCAGGCACTGAAGCAGGCTCTTGTGAATGCCCCTGTCTTGGCTGCCCCAGTCCCTAAAAAACGCTTTCTCGTTCATACAGATGCTTCCATGTATGGACTGGGGGCTGTGCTGAGCCAGGTTGGGGAGGATGGAGGAGAGCACCCTGTCGCATAACTCGGCAGAAAGTTACTACCTCAGGAAGTGAACTATGCAGCAGTGGAGAAAGAATGTTTGGCCCTGATATGGGCACTGAAGAAATTGAGTCCCTATCTGTAGGGTCAGGAATTTTCCCTTGTGACTGACCACAACCCATTGGTCTGGCTTAACCGGGTCTCCGGGGACAATGGCAGGTTGCTACGCTGGAGCCTAGCCCTGCAACCATATAACTTTACCATCAGCTACAACGGCAATGCCGATGGCTTGTCCCGGCAAACAGACATCACTCTGGCTTCCTAGTTCCAGTCATCCTCAAGTTGACCCGCAAAGGGTCAAGACGGGTCTGTCGGAGCGTCCCACAAGGAGGGAGCCGTGTGACAGAACTGTCTGTCTTTGGGTTATGTTTCTCCTCCCTCCATTCGTCTGTTTCTACGGTTGTTTCTTTGCCCGTGCAGTCCCCTTATTATCCCGTATTTCCCGAAAGACTACCGAATACGCCCACCGGGAAGCTGGCGTGTGCCGTCAATTGACCACCCAGTATCTGCGGTTAATTGCAGCTTAATTGACTATTACTGGGTGGTCAAGGCTACACCTGCTGCCACACGATGGTAGTGTTATGGAGCTCCCCTGACAACCAGCGGTGCTCTGCCCAGCTTCAGTACACCAAGAGCAGACACTTTTCTTCCCAAGCACCGCTGAGCTACCCGCCTTCGGGTCTTCAGCTCCGTTCGTGAACCGAACGGCGGAGCATTCAGGACTTTGTGTTTTATATTGTACTACATGCGAGGGTACCCAGATAGCTATGCCATGGAGCCTGTTCGTGGAATTAAAGACTTTGGCTCCATGGCAATTAAACTGTATTTGTGTGGTCTGAGTGCCATTCACCTAATAGTGTGTGCTCAGACCTGAGCTATCTGGGGGTATGTTACATGTCTATATTTATTGTAACATTTGTAACACTGTACATTTTAAAGTAATTCTCTATCCTGTTGCCCCCACATGCATAATGGCGATTTGCCTTTGTCCTCGGAGATAATTGAATTACTTCTCAATTATCTCCAGGGCAGAGAGGAGGAAGGCAGGATGCATTGTGGGGCTTGGACTTTATTGGGTTGTATCAGGGTGAGAGTGGCACCGGGGTCTCTTAATGATCAGGCCTCCTGCCCATCCACGGTGACCCACTGCCTATGGTGTCCCCGACTGTCACCAGATGCTTGGACTGGTTTGGCTTTGTGGAGTACCATTCATTGTTCCTCGCTGTGCCTCGTGTCTCAAATGCCCTTGTGTCTCGAATGCCTCTTGGTGGTAGCAGTGTGCCACAGCTCGGGCTGGTTGGGATGTTGGTCTCTCCCAGCTCCCTCGGTTGCTTTGAGGGCAGTGCATCTTGTAGTGCCCTGGCTGTTGGCAGTGGTGACAGAGGGAAGTCGGGTGCCGGATGGGGTTTGGTGGTGGTAACGCAGTGCTGGTACAGAGGGCTTAAAAGTAGTTTGCCCTCCACTCTAGTTCTACCTTTCTCCCATCGTGGTACTCATCCGCTAACCGTGCTGCCTCCTCCACTGTACTCGGTTCCTATCCCTCACCCAGTCCTGGGTTTCCGTTTCTGTGTGCTCAAAGAATTGCTCCAACAATAACAATTGTACCACATCCTCCAGAGTCATCGCTTGGCAGCCCTGCATCCAATTTCGAGCCACCCTGTGCATCCGAAAGCCCATTCGGCATGCGAGTCTCGATTTCCCCTTTCTCAAACCCCGAAACTTTCTCCTATATGCTTCCGGGGGGACAGCATACCTGGCTAGCAGAATGTAGTTTACCTTCTCATAATTGTGGATAGCAGAGTCAGGGACTGCCCGGTATGCCTCTGCTGCTCGGCCTGTGAGTTTGCTGCTCAATATCGCAGCCCAATTTTTTTGCTCCAGTCCCTCTAAAGTGCACTGTCTCTCAGAGTCCTGCAAGTACGTGTCAATCTCCATTTCCCTGTCAACAAAAGTTTTGAAAGCAGCATGATTACTTTTTCTCTGCTGGCAGGGCCGGACTGGCCCACCGGGATACCGGGAAATTTCTGGGGGACTTGTCCTGGCGGCCGCTGGGGGAGCTGCGCTGGCTCTGCTCCCCAGCGCGCAGCTGAAAGAGACCGGCGCCGGAATATGATGTCATATTCCGGCACCGGTCTCATTCAGCAGCGCGCGAGGGCGGGAGAGCAGAGCCAGCGCAGCTCCCCCAGCGGCCGCCAGAAGACCCCCCAGCGGCCCCCAGAAGCCCCGAGAAGACCCCCCCAGCGGCCGCCAGAAGACCTCCCCCTGGCAGGTATTAGTAATCTGTCTGTCTGTATGGTGTGTGTGTGTCTGTCTGTCTGTCTGCGTCATGGTGTCTGTCTGTATGGTGTGTGTATGTCTGTCTGTCTGTCTGTGTCATGGTGTCTGTCTGTATGGTGTGTGTCTGTCTGCGTCATGGTGTCTGTCTGTATGGTGTGTGTGTGTGTCTGTCTGCGTCATGGTGTCTGTCTGTATGGTGTGTGTGTGTCTGTCTGCGTCATGGTGTCTGTCTGTAAGGTGTGTGTGTGTCTGTGTCTGTCCGTCATGGGGTGTGTGTGTCTGTGTCTGTCCGTCATGGGGTGTGTTTGTGTCTGTCTGTCCGTCATGGGGTGTGTGTCTGTGTCATGGTGTGTGTGTGTGTCTGTCTGTGTCATGGTCTGTCATGGTGTGTGTGTGTGTGTCTGTCGGTGTGTGTGTGTGTGTGTCATGGTGGTGTGTGTGTCTGTCATGGGGTGTGTGTGTCTGTCTGTCATGGGTGTGTGTGTGTGTGTGTGTCATGGGGTGTGTATCTGTCATGGTATATGTGTGTTTCTGTGTTTGTCATGGTGTATATGTGTTTAAAAATAGTGTTTTTGCTCACCTTTTTTTTTCCCCACGCAGCGTGCTGGTCTCCCCTCGACTGGCCCTGCCTCTATAGCTGAGATCATTAAGCTTGATGATCTCAGCCAATCCAATGCTTTGCCATAGGATTGGCTGCAAAACGCCACTCCAATCAGCATCTCCTCATAGAGATGCATTGAATCAATGTATCTCTATGGGGAACGTTCAGCACCTACAGAGTGTGGAGGCCCTGAATGTAGGTGCACTAACACAGGAAGCACCTCTAGTGACCGTCTGAGTGACTGTCACTAGCAGTGTCACTTTGAAGCAATGTAAACACTGCCTTTTCTCTGAAAAGTCAGTGTTTACGTTGAAAAGCCTGTAGGGACATGCTATAGACACCAGTACCACCACATTAAGCTGTGTGTGTGCGTCTGCTAGTGAGTGAGCTTGCTTGCATGCGTGTGCCTGCTAGTGAGTGAGCTTGTGTTTTTATGTCAATGAGCTGATGTATATCAGTAAGATTGTTTGTCTATGAGGCTGTGTATCAATGAGCTTGTGTGTGTCATTGAGATGTCAGTGAGATTGCCTGTGTCTGCATGTGAGTATGCTTACTGTATAATTAAACATTTTACCCTGAAAGGACCAATATTTTATATTAGAAAAAGCAATATATATATATCTTACTCAATCATGTGTCCTGGCAAGACATAGCCTTACATATTACATGCGACAATATATGGCGCAGTGACTTATGGGGCTGGCACACATTTTTTTTCCAGGGCTGCTTTGTATCCCCAGTCTGGCCCTGTCCGCTGGCCTCCATTTATAGATCCAGGACACGGTGCGGTCTCTGCCTGGCACAGATTTGTCTGCTGTGAACCCTGTTCTGTGCTTACCTGTGCCAAGATTTGCGCCACAATTTTAATTTGCGAGGTGGCTGCTATTTTACCGAACAGCCAGATGAACAGGGGTAATGACAAGATGATCCAGAGACTAGAAGCGCGAAACATAGGAAATAACAGCGGGGGACAAGATACGGACAGCTCACTGCAGGAATAAGGGTAACAGTCCAAGGTTCATTCCGCTACAATAATAATCTGTAGAATGAGCTGTATAATAAGCTGTATAATGAGCTGGATAATAATCTGTATAATGAGCTGTATAATTATTTGTACATGTTTTGGAGTTTAACTATTTGGATTTTTGTTCCTTGTATCATATTCTGATTTCGACTGAACAAAAATCGTTCATCCCATATTAGCCTGAACTCTCCCAGAATCCCACAAGCTGACACTAAGATGGATGGTTGAAGTTTTGGAGTGTTTTACAGCAACGATTCCCAAACCAGTCTCAACGGGCAACAACAGACTATGATTTAAATATTTGTCCTTTCTTTTCCAATGCAGATACTGACAAAACCTGGACTATTGCTGGCTGTGAGGGCCAGTTTGGAGACAATTTGTCCTGATTTGTGCAATGATCTCGGTTCGAGTCAGTCAGCCAGTCAATATATGTGTATCTTTTATATTTGACATTATTTATATACCATCTGTGACGGAACGCCGTCACTGAGTGCCATATCCTCATGTGCCCGCTGTCTGTTTCTATAGGGAGAGATATGATGGATGGTCTGATTTATTTGGAGTGGGCCACAAACTTGTGGTGCCATTTTTGGTACTGTCTTACATGTGTCTGTATATACAGCTGTGGGTCAACAAAGGGGGGCAGCAGCTCTGTAAAGTAGAGTTACGTGAAATGAATTGCTCTGTGCCTCTCCCCCTCCCTTCCCCTGTCACAGCAGGACGTGGACACAGGGACACTGCCAGCTCAGCTTGTTGTCACACAAACTTTGGATGAAAACAAACGATATCTTAGATTGTACATTACTGGCAGAATATTTCCACATTTTGAGATAAGGGAAACCATGTATTATCTAAAACATTGTATCCCCTCCAAATATGTAAGAAAAAAAAAAGAATAAATAGAAAAAAAATTAAATGATAAAAAATATTTAATTTTCTTTTTTAGCTATTTCTAAATCCAGATGTCAAATTGCTGTTTTGAACGTTATTAATAAACTATCTGTTTCTTTATTCTAGATCAATGTTACTTTTTTATTCCTAAATAATTGAGCAATAATGAGATTAATTTGTCCTACATAGTTTGTTTCTTAACAATCCTGGCTTCATTGAAAACTCAACTTGAAGTTTCTTCCTGGCAATCAATTAAAATGATATATCTTTACTGAAAGAAAGCAAAGGGTAAAACCAACGGTTAGAACGAATCTCTGCTATCGCAACCATAAGGTACACTTTCTAAATTTCCTCAGTCACCCTCAACAAACACCGACTTCTTTGTAAGAAACCTGAAATGACGATTCCAAAACATTCTGCCTGATGGTCAATCCCAATACTCACTCATGTTCCGCAAGTCAGATTCGTTTTAACTAAAAAACAATAGCGACAAAGGGAATGAAATCTCTTAATTAGGAAATACTTAGCTTGTGTGAAAGGATTCCATTCAATAGGCCTTTCTTCCAAAGAATGTTACTAGCCAGAGAGACGGAGATCACTGTTACATTATAAAACAATATACAGAAATAATATTAGCTTCACAACCTCTCAAACACTAATGGGGCTTCACAAAATTACAAGACCCTTACAACGCTGACACGATGGGACCGACATGACGGCTAAACGGACAACGAACATGAAACCATATAGCATACTAGGTAGAGCTATAACCCAAACCATACAGCAAGGCAGACCGACTACAGCTACAACCTAAACCATACAGCAAGACAGACCGGCTACAGCTACAACCTAAACCATACAGCAAGACAGACCGGCTACAGCTACAACCTAAACCATACAGCAAGACAGACCGGCTACAGCTACAACCTAAACCATACAGCAAGACAGACCGGCTACAGCTACAACCTAAACCATACAGCAAGACAGACCGGCTACAGCTACAACCTAAACCATACAGCAAGACAGACCGGCTACAGCTACAACCTAAACCATACAGCAAGACAGACCGGCTACAGCTACAACCTAAACCATACAGCAAGACAGACCGGCTACAGCTACAACCTAAACCATACAGCAAGACAGACGGCTACAGCTACAACCTAAACCATACAGCAAGACAGACCGGCTACAGCTACAACCTAAACCATACAGCAAGACAGACCGGCTACAGCTACAACCTAAACCATACAGCAAGACAGACCGGCTACAGATACAACCTAAACCATACAGCAAGACAGACCGGCTACAGCTACAACCTAAACCATACAGCAAGACAGACCGGCTACAGCTACAACCTAAACCATACAGCAAGACAGACCGGCTACAGCTACAACCTAAACCATACAGCAAGACAGACCGGCTACAGCTACAACCTAAACCATACAGCAAGACAGACCGGCTACAGCTACAACCTAAACCATACAGCAAGACAGACCGGCTACAGATACAACCTAAACCATACAGCAAGACAGACCGGCTACAGATACAACCTAAACCATACAGCAAGACAGACCGGCTACAGCTACAACCTAAACCATACAGCAAGACAGACCGGCTACAGCTACAACCTAAACCATACAGCAAGACAGACTGCTACAGCTACAACCTAAACCATACAGCAAGACAGACTGGCTACAGCTACAACCTAAACCATACAGCAAGACAGACCGGCTACAGATATAACCTAAACCATAGCTACAACCTAAACCATACAGCAAGACAGACCGGCTACAGCTACAACCTAAACCATACAGCAAGACAGACCGGCTACAGCTACAACCTAAACCATACAGCAAGACAGACCGGCTACAGATACAACCTAAACCATACAGCAAGACAGACCGGCTACAGCTACAACCTAAACCATACAGCAAGACAGACCGGCTACAGATATAACCTAAACCATACAGCAAGACAGACCGGCTACAGCTACAACCTAAACCATACAGCAAGACAGACCGGCTACAGCTACAACCTAAACCATACAGCAAGACAGACCGGCTACAGATACAACCTAAACCATACAGCAAGACAGACCGGCTACAGATACAACCTAAACCATACAGCAAGACAGACCGCCACAGCTACAACCCAAAACCAGCAAGGACAGACCGGGCTACAGATACAACCCAACCATATTAGCAAGACAGACCGCTACAGCTACAAATCCCAAACCATACAGCAAGACAGATTGGCTACAGCTACAACCTAAACCATACAGCAAGACAGACCGCTACTACAACCTAAACCATACAGCAAGACAGACCGGCTACAGCTACAACCTAAACCATACAGCAAGACAGACCGGCTACAGCTACAACCTAAACCATACAGCAAGACAGACCGGCTACAGCTACAACCTAAACCATACAGCAAGACAGACCGGCTACAGCTACAACCTAAACCATACAGCAAGACAGACCGGCTACAGCTACAACCTAAACCATACAGCAAGACAGACCGGCTACAGCTACAACCTAAACCATACAGCAAGACAGACCGGCTACAGCTACAACCTAAACCATACAGCAAGACAGACCGGCTACAGCTACAACCTAAACCATACAGCAAGACAGACCGGCTACAGCTACAACCTAAACCATACAGCAAGACAGACCGGCTACAGCTACAACCTAAACCATACAGCAAGACAGGCTACAGCTACAACCTAAACCATACAGCAAGACAGACCGGCTACAGCTACAACCTAAACCATACAGCAAGACAGACCGGCTACAGATACAACCTAAACCATACAGCAAGACAGACCGGCTATAGATATAACCCAGACAATCCGTACAGCACATTATGTTAAGTCTCTGGGTAAAACATTACCTCCCAACATTGACAGACATGCAGACCTGGGCAGGTGTGTTTTGCCATGACTAACCAGCTGAAATTCTGACTGTTTGGAGGTCTTGCAAAACTCAAAGGAGCAAATTAAGATCAGCTGATACATTCTCCCCCTGGTCTTCACAGAAAGGTTATCAGACACCATTTGCCGCTTTCCTACTAAGCAGGATGGGTTCACCATGTGATGTCACTTTGGGTTAACGTGCGCTCACATTTAGCTGATATTTTAAAACAAGTCAGCTACATATATAATGTTTTATTGTATCTGTTATTTTCTAGTGCTTTCTATCTGCGGCTTTGCATTTAATTATTGATATATTAGCTTCACACGAGCAACAGGAGCCTTCTCTCTGAACCAGAATGAAATCATTCTCGAAGGAAGGAAAGAACCGAAACAATTTGCTACAGACAGGAAGAAATGATCTCCTATCACAGATACATGTTCCTCTTTCTATTCTTCACTTTAATGTCCTGATTCTGATGGTAGAGCAATTTGTTTATCTTCACTTAGATTCTTTTGGATATACAAGTAGAATGAGCGATTTCTATGGACTGTGCCGCTTCCCAAATGATTATTGCAGCATTCTGTTTATCGACCTTGGGTCTTGTTTTCAGTCTGTGTCAGTTAGTAAATAAGATAACATCATGCGTTATATGAGCCTCTCGTCTTTAATAAAATGTATCCAGTCCGTCAGTTGGAACGTGTTGGCAAAAGATGTCGTCTTGAAGACACAGAATTAGCTGCAAAACTAAATTCCAGCACAAAATATAACAAGGGCATACGGTAAATCTCCAAAATTCTCATTAATTTATCTGAAAACATTTACCCGATCAAACATTTCTCTACATAATAGTTTTAAGTTGAACAATTTATTACACAAATCACACATTTTAATATATCATATAACTACAACCAACTAAGTTTGTAATACATTGTTTTATTTCTAAAACAAACCATATAAAGAGAAGAAAAAGGAATATTAGTGTAAATTATACAAAAACGGCCCATATGTTGTGTTAACAGTTTGCCATTTTATCATATTCATAATAGGTTTTAGTGGGTTTGCGGTGGCATTCACACATTGTACCCTTTAACTGCTTGTCTGGGTCTCAAATAGCTATAAAAATCATGTAAAATAAGCAGCCAATCAGAAAGAGGCCGCATCATGCATGCTGGGAATATTATGGCCTTAGGATCAGAGACAGTAAATGGAAACACCAAAGATTTTATAAAACCACTGAACAAAGAACTGCTCTGACAACATATAGACCGTCCTTTATCCTTGATTTTCCAGACACTGAGAATGTTTATAAATGGGATTAGGGAGTAATGGTTAAAGTAATGTGGTTTTCCTTACCCTTCCCCGAACTTATCCCCCAAAAGGCATCTGTGAAACAACAGAAGATCTGAGATGACATACTTGTTAAAGACTCGGTGGGTTCAGAAGTTTCCTCCTCCGTTGTGTCTCCATCATCTATTTCATCGGAATCTCCCGATCCATCACTTTCCTCCAACCACTTTCCTGGCATCAGTCCTGCCGAGTCGTATGAATTACACAAGGGCCCCACAATGTGAGTTATAAACGACTCCTGGAGTTTGGCAAGCTGTGGAGCTGACCGATCCATAAACGGACTGATCGGAAGGCCAAGGATGGCTTCTTCATCACCCTAACGATAAAAAGAGAAAAAACAAGAAATCAGACTATTTGGAATATCTCCAATAACTAGACTCCATGATACCATCACAAAATAGACCTAGGCAGGAGAAAACGGAGCCACATTAAGGCTCTTCTCTTGGAATTGGAACCAGGAACAAGGCATGACCCATGCTGCTTTCTGATCCTAATGGGACTCTAAAGGGTAGTCTAGATTGCATTCATGCTTCTTCCTGATGTTATAAAACATTAAAGCTGCTCTGTCATCTTAAACTTACCTTTCCTCAATCGATTCCTCTGGTCTCCCTGTCCCTAAACCCATTTGTCTTTTCGGTCTTATTTTTCTTAAAATACATCATGAAAAGTATGATATGACATCACTGCTAGACTGTGGAAGATGGTGGTGGCTGGGAAGAAGAACCAACACAAAAATAAACTGGAAAATAAAAGGTGAAAAGGGGGGACCATTTGTACAAAAATGACATTGGGGCCATTGAGATCACTGGGAGTTGAGGAGAGGAAAAAATGGAAGAGCCTGTGACAAAGCCGCTTTAATAAGATTAGTTATAAAGCATCGGCGATATATTCCACAGCTCTGTACAAGCACTCATTGACATTACTAAGTAATTCTTTGCCTTAATCACATCAGCCTAATTTCATGGTGTATTGTGATTCTAATCATTTAGTATCCATTCATAAACCAGGCTTTAAGGAAACATCCAATACTCTCACAGAAACTCAGACATTTACATTTGTCATAAACTCGATATTGAAACCAATCGTTGTGGTCACTTCTCACGAATCAATCTCTGAAATCAGGACAAGGGTCTTACAGGGACTGGACATGAGTGTCAATGACACCTGAGGACGATGACTTTGAATTGAGTGATTTTGCTACTGCGGTGAGCACAGAGCTTAAAAAACAGAGATTATAAACCTGCAGCACCCCCAAGACAATCTACAAATTAGGAGGAAGAGAAAACTGCAGCTCTCTAGGCCTGTCATATCATTAACACTGGATTACGCTATGTATCTATGTGTGTGATTGTGTGTCTCTATGTATCTGAATGTTTGTGAGTACGTGTCTCCTTATATCTTGCTGTGTGTGATTGTGTGTCTCCTTATATCTTGCTGTGTGTGATTGTGTGTCTCCTTATATCTTGCTGTGTGTGATTGTGTGTCTCCTTATATCTTGCTGTGTGTGATTGTGTGTCTTTATCTATGTGAATGTTTGTGAGTACGTGTCTCCTTATATCTTGCTGTGTGTGATTGTGTGTGTAGTCCCATGCAGCAATAGCGGAGCTTAGTGGAAAGGGCCTTGAAAGGGCTAGGAGGCGGGCATAGGAGGAAGCTATGTATGGATTGGTGGGTTTTGGGGCTATATAAATAGGCAGCCATCTTAGGAAAAATTACTTTTAACTTGCCTGCCTGGCTGAGTTTGTCCTTCCCTTTTGAATGGTTGGTTTGTCCCAGTTTGTCACAGTGATGGGATAGGGAGCTGAAGGATAGGAAATAGGCTCCCCAGTAGGATGGTTAGGCACATGGTTAATGTGGCGGAACCAGCCTCGCCACTGGGCATTGGAGAAGACTGTTTGCCGGCCTCCTGCCCTGTGACTATGGCCCCATGTTGAAAGGATGGATTTTCCCCTGCAAAGACCCAAAAGCTGGGTCTTTCGGTACTTTCCCTATGTGAGCAGTGTTACCCAGATAGCCATGCCATGGAGCCCATTTGTATAATGAAAGAATATGGGAAAGACTTTGGGCCCATGGCAATTGAACTGTATGTGTGTGCTCTGAGCGCCATTCAGTAATAATGTGCGCTCAGATCTGAGCTATCTGGGGATATGTTGAATGTACCTGTTTTGTGCAATGCCTGCACAGTTATATGTTTTTATGTGTTTTATTGTATTTTGCTGCCATGTGGCTAATGGAGTGTGAAGAAATGCCTTTTTTTTACTGTATATGCCCTCTTTGTATGTGTGTCAATAGCAATGTTTCCCTATGGCATTCGGTAGGTAAAACTACCGAATGCAGACCACCCTGTCACCCCTTTATAAATCCAAACTTTGGGGCTTATTGGCTTCTAAAGACAGTTTCTTCCCCATTGGAATCCATGGGAAGGTGTGTTTCTTCCCCTCTCCCGTTTCCTGTCTATTGTTCTCAAGCAGGGAGTTGTCCCAGGGACACTGCCAGACCAGTGGGAACTGGTTTGGGCAGAAAAGCCATGCTTCCTTTGGGTCACAAAGGACTTCTAACTAACTTTTGAACTAATGGAAGGATTTGCATGATTTTTGGGTATGTTTGTATTTGGGATGTGCTGATTAATAATATGTGACTTTTATTAATATTGGATGTATGGTTTTGGAGTTATGAAAGTTGGGTAAAAAGTGTGTTTTAAAATGTATGGATAATTGGGTTACCTCTCAGGCTAAGGGGAGGGGATGTGTGGGATGTAACCATTGTGTGATTGGTTGTACTGTGTCCCACCCTGTGGGATGTCCCCTTGCATGGGGACCTGCATAAAAGAAGGTTCTTTGTGTGCCAATAAACAGTTCATCTTTGTACCCTTATTCTGACTACGTATGCTGTTTGGGAGTTCGTGTGTTTTACTGTGGGAATTATCCAGGAACCCTATTGGATTTACAATTGGGAATTCGTCTACTATAACTACCGAACGGAGGGCTATATTCACTGGGCTCTGGCTGTTCGGGAGGAAACTACCGATTAAGGTTTAAATGTACTTGGTTTCCTTACAACTGGTGGCAAGCAGCGGGATTCGAATCCCGAACGGACGTTTTAAAGCAAGCAAAGGAATGAATGGTGCAGCAGTACCAACAGCTTAAAAGAACCACGCTTAAGGATTTGCTGGAAGCTCGAGGCGTAATAGCAAGCAACAAAACAAAAGCCACGTTAATTGCAGAGCTGTTACAGGGTGACAGAACCAGCACTACAGAAATGGAACCTGAGGAAGAAACGGTGATGCAGAAGGACATCAGATGGATGCTCAGTTTATTGGGACCTAATCCAGCAACAGAGGCGATGCTGCAGGTCATGGCACAAGCCAGGCAAGCACAGAAGGAGCGAGATGACAGACTACTACGGGGGGATTTGCTACACTCCCCGGGAAGTACAAATGACATGCCGAAAAAGGTAAATTATGCTGCATTTAAAAACTTTAATGACAATGAAATGGAGATTGATAGTTATCTGCAAGACTTTGAAAGGCAATGTGCACTGGAGGGATTAGACTCCACCAAATGGGCTGCAGTACTGAACAGCAAGTTGTCAGGCAGAGCATCAGAAGCAGCACGAGCAGTACCTGATGAAGATATTCATAATTATGGAAAGATAAAAGACATTTTGTTGGCTAGATATGCGGTTACCCCTGAGGCATACAGAAAGAAATTCAGGGAACTGAGGAAAACAGGGAGGGATACCCATACTGAATGGGCATTCCGGCTACACAGGGCAGCCCGAAATTGGATGAAGGGCTGCCAAGCAACCACTCTGGAGGATGCGTTACAACTCCTCCTATTAGAACAATTTTTTAACCATACCGCAGAGGATATCAAGGACTGGGTTAAAGACAGGAAGCCTAAAACTGTGGAGGAGGCAGCAAGACTGGCAGATGAATACCAGGATAACCGGAGGCGAGAACAAGGGGTGAGCCGACCTGCGTTTAAACAACCTTATTCAGCCCCAACCACGGCTGCACCACCTAGAGCCCCCCTGAGTAATTCGCCCGACAACCTGCAGTGTGTCACTACTGCAAACAACCAGGACACTTTAAAAATCAGTGCCCACGTTTAAACCGGGGAAGCTGGGAAAGGCAACCTCCACAGTCACAACCCAGGGCCGCTGCTCATTGTGTACAGCAGGAGAGTACATCATGGGTACCTCCCCACGAGGAACAATGGAGTGTGTTGCACGAAGTCAACCCTGTGCAAGCCCGGGGTGACAACCGGGACCACCACCGTCAATGGATTACGGTAGACGGGGTGGGGGCCCGCGCCTTAAGAGACTCTGGGGCCACGTTAACTGTGGTTCAACCGCACACTGTCAAGGCTCAAACTCACACGGGCCGCACTGTGGCAGTAAGGGTCGCCGGGGGTGCCATCTACAAATTACCCACGGCTAAAGTTCTTGTGGATTGGGGCTCGGGATCTAAACAACTAGAGGTTGGCATTATGCAAGAGCTACCAGCCGAAGCACTGTTGGGGAATGATGTGGGCTGTTTAACTTCCCAGTTAGCCCGAGACACCACAGCTGTGGCGTATCCGGTTACCACCCGAGCTCAAGCCAGACTGGAAGCACCGCTGCACTCTGAGGAAACCCAGGTAGGAGTTGACATCCCCCCTTTACCCGACCCCCCCTCCCTCGTTCTGGGATACTCCCCAGGGGTTTGAGCAGGAACAAACCCCCACTCTAGCCGGGTATAGAAAAGCAGTAGGGGACAATAGGGGCGACAACCCCCACGAAAAGTTTGAATGGCACAAGGGACTGTTGTATAGGGTGACAGATGGGGCGGGACACGGAACCGCCCAGGCTACTAAAAGACAACTAGTAGTGCCCCGCAAGTTTCGGGCTGAGTTACTAAGACTCAGCCATGATATTCCCCTAGCCGGACATTTAGGGGTTAAGAAGACTAGGGACCGCCTGACCCAAACTTTCTTCTGGCCCAGGATCACTCAAGACCTCAAATACTATTGCAGGACCTGCGACGTTTGCCAGAAAATAGGGAAACGGGATGACCACCAAAAAGCAAAGCTCCACCCGTTACCCATCATAGAAGAGCCGTTCCACCGGGTAGCGGTAGATTTAATAGGACTCCTCAGTCGGCCCAGTCAGTCTGGTAAAAGGTTCATACTCACCGTAGTGGACTATGCCACTCGGTACCCCGAAGCCGTAGCCCTTCCCAATATAGAGGCCGAAACGGTAGCTGAGGCCCTGGTCAAAGTATTCTCCCGGGTAGGTTTCCCCCAAGAGATCTATCCGACAGAGGGACTCAGTTCACAGCTCTCCTGACACAACAGCTGTGGCAGAGCTGTGGAGTGAAAGCCCTCTTTAGCGCCCCATATCACCCCCAGACCAACGGTCTCTGTGAACGTTTTAACGGCACGCTCAAGCAAATGCTAAAAACGTTCGCAGAGTCCTGCAGGAACTGGGAGAGGTATCTTCCCCATCTTCTGTTTGCCTATCGTGAGGTGCCCCAGGCATCCACGGGGTTTTCCCCCTTCGAACTCCTGTTCGGGAGAAAAGTTCGGGGCCCCCTGGATCTTGTACGGGAGCACTGGGAGGGCAACACGGATGATGGGGGGATCCCTATAGTCCAATACGTATTGGAGTTCCGCGACCGGCTGCGAACTCTCACCGAATCAGTTCGGGAGAACCTGCAGGCGGCCCAGGACTGCCAAAAGAGGTGCTACGACAGGGGTGCCCGGGACAGAGTCCTAGACTTGGGCCAAAAAGTATTAGCTTTGAGACCCGCCAAAAGGGATAAGCTCCAGGCGGCCTGGCAGGGACCCTTCAAGGTGGTGGAGCGAATGAGCGATACCACCTACATTGTAAGCAAATGTTCGGATGAGAGACTGACCAAAGTCTTCCATGTAAACATGCTGAAGCCTTACTACGAACGGACGGAAGATGTCGGCGCTGTATGCGCCCCCTCTTCCGAAGATAGCGAGGGACTCCCACTCCCCGATCTGTTAGACTCCTCTCCCTGCAGTATTGACCAGGTCAGTCTTGGTCAGAACCTACAACCTATAGAGCGACAGGAAGCGGCCGGCTTACTCCGGGAATACCAGGGCATGTTTTCTGCCATCCCAGGCTATACCTCCGCTGCGGTACACCGGGTAGATACCCAGGGAGAGACGCCCCTACGGCAGCCGCCATACCGCATTCCCGAGGCCGTGCGTGAGAGCATGCTGGCAGAACTTGCCGACATGCTCCAGTTAGGGGTAATAGAACCCTCTCAAAGCCCTTGGGCCTCTCCGGTAGTACTAGTACCGAAGCGTGACGGCACCACACGCTTCTGTGTAGACTACCGGAGGCTCAACGACCGCACCATAACAGACGCCTACCCCATGCCCAGAATAGATGAGTTACTGGACCGTATGGCCGGAGGTAATTACTTGACCACTCTGGATTTGTGCAAAGGGTACTGGCAGATCCCCCTGGAGTCTGCCGCCATCATCAAGTCGGCATTCGTCACTCCTTTTGGGCTTTACCAATTCAAGGTTATGCCCTTTGGGATGAAGAATGCCCCGGCTACGTTTCAGCGGATGGCTGACAGGCTCCTGGAGGGACTCCAGGACTTCGCATGTGCGTATTTAGACGATATTGCTGTCTACAGCCGCACATGGGGAGACCACCTAGGCCACGTGTCCAGGGTGCTCGAGAGAATTCACCAAGCATGGCTTACGTTGAAACCAGACAAATGTCACGTGGGTATGGCGGAGGTACAGTACCTCGGCCACAGGGTAGGGTCAGGTAAACAGCGGCCTGAGCCTGCCAAAATAGAGGCCATAGCGAATTGGCCCCAACCTCGGACTAAGACCCAGGTCTTAGCCTTCTTAGGAACAGCCGGTTATTACCGGAAATTTGGCCCCGACTATAGCGCCCTGGCCAAACCCCTCACTGATCTCACCAAAAAGGCCCTTTCCAAACAGGTTACCTGGACCCCAGAGTGCGCGGCAGCCTTCCAGAAACTGAAACCGCATTGAGTGAGGCTCCTGTGTTGGCAGCACCAGACTACTCTAAACAATTTCTTGTCCACACAGATGCCTCCATGTTTGGGCTGGGAGCCGTGTTAAGCCAGGTGGGAGACGACGGCATGGAACACCCGGTGGCCTATCTAAGTCGTAAACTGTTGCCCCGGGAAGTCAACTATGCCACCGTGGAGACGGAGTGCCTAGCCCTGGTGTGGGCCCTTAAGAAACTCCAACCTTATTTGTACGGCCGGCCGTTTACTCTGATGACCGACCACAACCCGTTGGTGTGGTTAAACCGGGTGGCTGGCGACAACCCTAGACTTTTACGGTGGAGCCTAGCCCTTCAACCGTACAACTTCACCATGCAATATCGTCCGGGCAAACAAAATGGTAATGCAGACGGTTTGTCCCGCCAAATGGAATTGGATACTTAACCTGGACTGTTTTGTTGTTGCCCCTCGGACATCCCCAAGCCAACCCGTCAGGGTCTTGGCGGGTATGCCGACCTATGGACTTATAGGGGAGCAGTGTGAAGAAATGCCTTTTTTTTACTATATATGCCCTCTTTGTATGTGTGTCAATAGCAATGTTTCCCTATGGCATTCGGTAGGTAAAACTACCGAATGCAGACCACCCTGTCACCCCTTTATAAATCCAAACTTTGGGGCTTATTGGCTTCTAAAGACAGTTTCTTCCCCATTGGAATCCATGGGAAGGTGTGTTTCTTCCCCTCCCCAGTTTCCTGTCTATTGTTCTCAAGCAGGAAGTTGTCCCAGGGACACTGCCAGACCAGTGGGAACTGGTTTGGGCAGAAAAGCCATGCTTCCTTTGGGTCACAAAGGACTTCTAACTAACTTTTGAACTAATGGAAGGATTTGCATGATTTTTGGGTATGTTTGTATTTGGGATGTGCTGATTAATAATATGTGTATTTTATTAATATTGGATGTATGGTTTTGGAGTTATGAAAGTTGGGTAAAAAGTGTGTTTTTAAAATGTATGGATAATTGGGTTACCTCTCAGGCTAAGGGGAGGGGATGTGTGGGATGTAACCATTGTGTGATTGGTTGTACTGTGTCCCACCCTGTGGGATGTCCCCTTGCATGGGGACCTGCATAAAAGAAGGTTCTTTGTGTGCCAATAAACAGTTCATCTTTGTACCCTTATTCTGACTACGTATGCTGTTTGGGAGTTCGTGTGTTTTACTGTGGG
The DNA here is from genome assembly GCA_933207985.1 of Pelobates cultripes. Classification (NCBI taxonomy): domain Eukaryota; kingdom Metazoa; phylum Chordata; class Amphibia; order Anura; family Pelobatidae; genus Pelobates; species Pelobates cultripes. Next base: position 357,475,873 of record OW240914.1, read on the forward strand.
AATTATCCAGGAACCCTATTGGATTTACAATTGGGAATTCGTCTACTATAACTACCGAACGGAGGGCTATATTCACTGGGCTCTGGCTGTTCGGGAGGAAACTACCGATTAAGGTTTAAATGTACTTGGTTTCCTTACATGGAGTTTTGCCTCTGTCCTTGGAGATAATTCGATTACTTCCCCAATTATCTCCAGGATAGAAGACTCTGTAGAACTGGTTTTGGGGAGAAAAGCCATGTTGCATTTGGTCAAATAGGACTTTTCCTTAACTTTGTATGTATGATTTTGACATATGTTTGTATTTGTAAGTTTTATGTGAATGTGATGCATACTTTTCAAGTTATAATGTGGAAAAACTGTATTTCTCTGGCTGTGATTAGATTAACCATTGTGTTCAGTAATCATATCACAGCCAGAGGGGAGGATTTTGTGTGGGAGTGTCTTTCTGTAATGTACGTGTGTTATTGGTTGTTATGTAAAACCCTGTGGGCAGTACTAAGTTTGTGGATTGGGAATAAAAGAGGCTGTATGTGCCAGGCCAGGGAGTTCCTGTTTTAACCCTCAAAGTGAAGTGTCGTCTCATTATTGGGGAAGGATTTATTGTATGCTGTTCCAGTTTGACTGCTAGGAGTGTAAACCTATTTGCATGGTTTTTCCTATTCAGCTGTATACAACATTCATATGCTTGAGAGCATATGCTTCTCCGGTTCGGTGGTTTTTGGTGTCTGCTTCAGTGCTTGGAGTCCTCAGGAAGTGCTAGGAGCATCCTTTAATGGAGGTACCCAGTCGGGGTGCCAGGCGATCCGTTACAGTATGTTTGGTAGGTTTCGAGCCCTGCCGGTGGCTCGGAACCTGGTGGGGTAGGGGTATCCGGGTATTCCCCTGCTATGGTTAATTAAAATGTTGTCACTTTAATTTATGTTCATGTTGAAATACTGTTATTTGTTATTTATTTATATATGGGTCATTGGCTTTTATACCAAAATGAAGGATATGGATGTGATGGCGGGGTATGGGGCAATGACCTTTTTCGATGTTAATTTATTATTCCATTTAGCTGTGGACAACTTTGACCCATATAACTTAGTGTCCGTGTTTTATTGGATTTGGGGGGTTTTGTCCTGATTCCGCCTGCCCATATGGCGACTATGCACATGTCATGTGATTTAATATCTCTATTTATGTGAGTGTGTGATTGCATTTCTCTTTATGTTTGTGACTGTGTGTGGGTTTATCTGTTTGTATGTGACAGTAGAGATTCATACTTAATACTAGGGCAATCATATGAGTTAGAAATTAATTTGTTATGCATATACTCAAGTCCCCAAACAGTAGATCTTTTATACACAGTTCTGTCCTCAGAACTTGTAACAGGTAATTTTAGTCCCAGATCAATCCACTGGTGTACATTGGAACACAAGTAACATAATGGGGAGGGAGAGACAAAATACCGCTAATAGCATAGTAACGTTAAAACATTAGCATTAGGAACCCCCCAAAAAATTGAGGAGATAGAACTCCACAGAGCTCCCTCCGCAGTACTACCTCATGCGTAATAAGCTATTAAGACTTGCACGTAAACAAACTATTTTATTAGTGATCAAAAAACAGAAAAGAGAAAATACTAAAACTGCTATCTAAGTCTAAAGAGACCATCCGTTGGGTCTTAAAGTGTGAAAAGTAGTGAAAAGAACTGCTAGGCCTGCTGCTATGGCAATATACACACGTGATCATTTATATGGTAAATAGTTAGACAATGTTGCGACTCAATAGGTATGAGATAATATATGAAGTGTCTTGCTACATGGTAACAACTAGTATGTCAAATCCTGGAAAGTTACCAGAAGCATGAATTTCAACTGTAGCAATACATGGACCTATATATATGGCAATAGAAAAAGGGGGAAGGAATAGGTATAAAGGAATAGAAGCGCATCCTCTCTTCAATTATTAAAAAATACAGGAGGGGACCGGAGTGTACCGAGTATTTCTCTGTCAAGCGAAATACGTTAATGGGAAATATCCCATATGTTTCACTATTGTGAGAATAGTATATCATAGCAGTCCAATAAACTCCTTACACACAGGACTCAAATTAGAAGGATTCCAAAAAGCCACCAAACTCCTATCCATGAGCCGACTAATAGTCAGAGGAAAAAATTGCCTGTTGAGATGGCAGCATAGAAATGTGTCACTGGAGTGTCACCTTCTGTCAGGTAGACCCTCAGTGAACTTGTAACTATGATAGCTGTCAGGCATATAGGGCTAATGACCAAAACTGAGCTACAAGGGTGGAATGCCCCAAAAATCAACCAGTTTATGTTAGGGAATAATCCACACAAATATGTAGCAACAGAAGGTAAATCGAAAGGACAGGAGGTTTAGAGGTAATTGAAAATAAAGTTTGAATAATAATAGATTACTAACACCTAGTCCACATTGCTCTATATTGGTATCAGGGGGAACTCAGCCGGCAAAGGATCCCCCTATCTGCATAGCGAAACAGAGTCATAATCTAGCAGTCTAGGAAAGTGAAAATAAAATCATCAAAGCGCAGTGCATCGGAAGCCCGACGCGCGTTTCGGCGGTATGTTCTGCCTTTCTCAAGGGCAGCAAGACAAAAGTGTTCTGCCCGGACCATTTTTAAACTGTCCAAAGAATCCCTACCCTCTGAATGGAAAGGGCAGCCTCCAATCCCACAGGTGAGGAATCTCTTACCTGATTAGGAGGTGCGTCCGAAGATCATGCTCCCCGCGCATGTGTGGCCCCTCCCCTCTATATAGATTTCGAGAGCGGGGCCCGCGGAGACCTCATCCGTCCAAGCCCTGATATGCGCATGTGTGAATCCACGGGGGAGCGCCGCTCCGCCCCCCACAACTGAAAGTGGGAGGATCGACAGTATATTGACAGAAGCGGCGTCGGGTCCCCCAGGCAACATTGTATCAAAGGGCACAGAGCCCTGCGGTTAAAATCTATATACCGCAGGGTTCATTAGTCCAACGTTGCCCTGAGGATTTAAATGGGAAAATCACAACATCTTGGTTACATATAAAACAATATGCAAAAACAGTGGATCCGAGTTAACCCAGAGAAAGAAGTTCTTGTCCTGTGTCAAATTTGATCACCGGACCCTGGGTGAAATGTTTAAAGGGATTTTCAACATAGTATTTGAAAGGAAAAATTGGTTCCTTATAGAAAAGAAAAGGATCTTCTAATCAGGGTGCTCAATGGTGCCCCAGAATTGGGCTACCAGAACAGTATAGAGACTGGGGGGGATCCAAATGATTAATAAAAGTAAATAACCAGACCCCCTAGCAGAAAGTAGCACTATACAATGTGGGAAATAAATAGTTAGGTTAAAGGGACAGTCCCTACAATATTTAGGATGTAGACCTCCCTATTTTTCATAGGGTGAAAGGGGGCTGATTGAATATACATCAGGACAGAGCTATACAGATTTCCAGGCCCAGTATAGAGATGGTTAAAGGGCAAGTACATAAGGGGGAACAGAGTGTAATGCCCGAAATTAAGGTATCAGCAAAAAATGAGGTGGCTATATATGGGCATGTGTACCACAAAGAAAAAACCTATTTACAAATATACATTGTAACAAACCACCTCTTTTCCAGGTAGGATTGTCACAGATCTTGCAGTAACCACAGCCTTCTAGGGTATACAAAGTCCAGGACACATTCAGCTCGGTTTTCCTTTTTATTCAATAAGAAAACAGGTGCTTTAAATAATAACAAAACAAACAAAATCCCTTGCTCTTACTTGAGCTCTTACTAGACAGGAATTGCTATCTGCAATTGGGTGGCTTTCCCACTTACCAATTTTCCAAACAAAAGAAATGTCTTTGCAATAAACACAATTGTCATTCACTCTCCTAGCTGTCTTTTCCTCCCTCACTCTGCAGCAGGCTGCCCTCTTCTTTTAAAGGCCTGTCTACTAATTGACTGGCTACAGGTGAGTGCCAATTAGTTAACTCTTAAATCAGATCCAAATTGTGGTCTGTTACACAGCAACTAGTGCTGTTGGAGCATTGGCCCACCCTGCTCTCCAAATACTCCGCCCCAGGGACCCATACCATGTTTTTCAGAGCATCAGCTATGCATATTGCAAACTTTAACATCTCTCCCTGGGGCATTTAACTGAAAATCCTCTGGTTGCTGTTTAGCAAATCAGGTCTGATGTATCTCCCATCAACCACTATTCCACCTTTACGCTCACAACACATATATACAAATCATGGTGAGAGTGCCATTTTTTTAATGTTGATGACAAAAAAACCAAGGAACCAAAAAAGAAAGAAAGAGAACAAATCTAAGGTTAGGACTGGATTAAAAAAGTCCACTCGTAGAAAACGATAGTCAAATAAAAGGCGCAAACTAAAACCCCTCACTCAAACCCGAAGGTTGGAGGGTTTTCCGTTTATAGATCCATTTGGACTCTCTTTGTCTAAGGGTCCTATCGTAATTCCCACGTCATTGGTCCCTCTTCACTAGTTCCAAACCAAAGAATTTTAAATTTTTGGGATCACCCTCGTGGATTTCCTTGAGGTGTCTGGAAACTGGTGTGTCAAGATGGTTTTTAGGTGACCTGACATGTTCCTTCATCCTCTCCTTAAATGCACGGAAGGTCTTCCCCACATATTTACGACCGCAACTGCAGGTTAAAAGGTAGACCAGGCCTGTTGTATTACAATTAAAGAAGTCTTTAATCTTAAAGTTGTTAAGTCCCATACTGTCACTGACGGTTTTGGAGTATTTTACAATATATCTGGATATGTGGTTCACCCAGATCCCCCGGTTCCGAGGATATACTTTTTATGGGGTTATTGCATGTTTTGGGGTCCATGTGATATGTTTTATAATACTGTATTTCTCTGCCTGTGATAATTATATTAACCATTGTATTCAGTAATCATATCACAGGCAGAGAGGATGATTTTGTGTGGGAGTGTCTGTGTGTATTGTATGGATTGATTGGTTATATTTCAAAACCCTGTGGGCAGTACTATGTTTGTGGATTATGAATAAAAGAGGCTGTATGTGCCAGTACAGTCAGTTCTGTTTGACCTCAAAACGAAGTGTCGTCTCGTTATTGGGGGAATTGGATTGTATGCTGATTGCCAGGAGTGTAAGCTGATTGTATGCTTTTCCTGTTCAGCTGCTTACAGCTTTCATATGCTTGAGAGCATTTGTATGCTTCTCTGGTTCGGTGGTTGTGGTGTCTGCTGCAGTGCTTGGAGTCCTCAGGAAGCGCTAGGAGCATCCTTCAACAGAGGTACCCAGATGGGGTGCCAGGTGATCCATTACAGCCCTTTTGTATGCCCTTTTAAGGCATCTATTAGGATAACCTTGTTCACGGAACTGTGCCCTAAGATGTTGTGCCTTAGTCTTAAAATCAGAAAGATCGCTACAGTTCCGTCGCAGGCGTAAATATTGACCTACCGGGATGCCCTGTTTAAGGGATCTTGGGTGGTGGCTTGCCCATTGTATTAGGGAATTTTGAAGCTGTGGGTTCCCTAAATAGTGTCGACTGAAAGGTGTCCTCATCATTAATGGAAAGGGTGACATCTAAGAAGTTAAGGGAACGGCTCCCAAATTCATACGTAAATCGGAGGTTTTCATTGTTGGTATTAAGTAATGTTACAAGCTCAGAGAACTCCTGATGGGTCCCATGCCACACAATTATAATATCGTCGATATAACGACGCCACCAGAGGATCTTAGGTAGGTATACCTTCAGAGTGTCCAAAGATTTAATCTAGTGCTCCCACCATCCCAGGTGGAGGTTCGCATAGGAGGGGGCACAAGCCGTCCCCATAGCAGTCCCTCTCACCTGGTGGTAGAATCTGTTGTTGAAGATAAAATAATTGTGCGACAGTATGAAGCCCAAAAGACGACCGGTAAACATTGTATGAGCCTTGTATGGGTCCCCTTTGTCAAGGAAAAACTTGACATGTTCCATACCTCTACTATGTGGAATGGACGAGTAGAGGGACTGTACATCTAAACTGCATAGACTGGCCATAGGGGGGGATTTCAGATTCGCAAGCAGGTTTAGGGCCTGTTTGGTGTCCCTAATATAGGATGGCAAGGTCTCCACAAATGGTCTCAAAATCCTGTCGACATAGAGACTACCATTTTGTGTAAGGTTGTCCACTCCCGACACAATCAGGCGTCCTGGTGGATCCTCCAGGTTCTTGTGAACCATGGGAAGGCAGTAGAAGGTTGCTATCTTTGGGTGACGGTTTAGAATAAATTCGTACTCGTTCCCAGATAGCAACCCTCCACTGCGGCCCTCGTCCAGGATATCTTTATACCTTGACAAGAAATCGAGAGTGGGATCTGATTTTAGGATCCTGTAGGTCTCCCAGAACTTGTTCCACCATATTTAAATATTTGGTGACATCCATTACCACATCCATTACCACCACATTGCCCCCTTTATCCGCCGGTTTGATGATTAGGTTTACATCGCTTTGTAATGATTTCAAAACTTGTTGTTCCCTCCTATGGAGGTTGTCATTCGGGTGGATATTCAGGGTTTTAAGGCTTATCTTTTCTATTTCATTTTTGTCCGCTTCTAGAAAAAGTTCAATATTTCTAAAGGCGGCAAAGTTTGGGGTGAAACTATTTTTATAAGTTCTGTGCGGTTCCGGGAGACATCAGGGTCACTCTCATCGAGGAGGGACAAAAGGGTGGTTAGACACTGATAGTCCTTTGAAGTAAGGCCCAGGTCTTTTGCCTTTTCCTCTGTACGTAGACTGTGGAACTTATGTAGGGCCAATTTTCATGCAAACAAGTGTAAACCTTTCAACAAATTTGTTGAAAGGTGGAGTTGGCTCGAAAGAGAGGCCTCTTTCGAGGACCCTCAAATGGTTTAGTTATAGAATTCGAGAGGATAAATGAACAACTTGTGATTTTGGAATTGTGGGTCTTGGTTGAGCAGTGTTATCTAGTACCTTCTTCTTCTCCCCCCTCCCCTTGGGTTCCGTGTTTGGTACTTTGTCCTTTGACTGGGGAATTCCTCTTGATGACCAAGGAATAAAAAAAATTAACCCCCTTTTTCAGAATACCTTTGGGGTTAGACTCATTTGTGGAAGTAGAAGTTTGAGCCTGGGATACTGCGGTGGTCGATTGACTATCTGAATCTGTATCTGACGAATCATAGTCAGAAGTTAAATGATTATCGGAGGTACGTCTGGTCCTACGATTGTAAAATTTGTACACATTACCAGTTTCATAGTCTTTAGAGTCCCTAATAAACTTCTGGTGTTTCCTGTTCTTTACTGACTCTTGGTATTTGTCTAGATGCTGTTTAAGTCTAGATTCTAGATACTCGAAATTTGGGTCCTCTTGAAACTGTTTTATTGTGCCTTTCTTTATATAATTTTCGAGGGACGAGATCTTCCAGCATGTCCTAATCCGCTTCTTATATAAATTCTGTAGTTTATTAAAAGATTGGTTGATATCAGGAAGATTGTATCCTTACACCAAGTATCACTATCCAGTTTATTAGAAAGAAACCCCGCCATCTTAGCTAGTTAATGGTAGAGTAGGGCAAACACTCAAATAACCTAGGTACTAAAACCTAAATACTAGATAGACAACACCCCTTAATCCAGAGTAGACTAGATCAGAGGTGAAAAGAGGGGTTACAGAGGTAGTTAAGGGCCTAACCCTAGGGGACCAAACTAGAAACCAAAAAACAAAATAGCTGGAGAGGAGATAGAACTCCACAGAGCCCCTTCCGCAGTACTGCCTCATGCGTAATAAGCTATTAAGACTTGCACATAAACAAACTATTTTATTAGTGATCAAAAAACAGAAAAGAGAAAATACTAAAACTGCTATCTAAGTCTAAAGAGACCATCCGTTGGGTCTTAAAGTGTGAAAAGTAGTGAAAAGAACTGCTAGGCCTGCCGCTATGGCAATATACACACGTGATAATTTATATGGTAAATAGTTAGACAATGTTGCGACTCAATAGGTATGAGATAATATACAGAGAATACAGAGAAAGGGCTGCGCTTAAAAAATACTTAAAAAGTGTTAAGAGTCCAGATAAAATGAATGAATAAAAAAAGGGGAAGAAGATCTTATCTGGCAATGTCCGTAGTATTTGGTCCGGAACAGTAATCTTGTTTTCTATCTTCCTTATGGGCCGTCTCGTATGCAAGAGATGAAAACAAATACAGAACCCAAATGGTGTAGTATATCTTGATAAAACGGAAATTAAAATATAAAACTTGAATGTAAACTCACATTTCCAAGAGCTAGAACCTGCTCTGGTGTAACGGGCGTACAGCGGTTTAGATCCCCGCTTATGGGATATAGAATGCTTGTCCTTCACGTGCCTCTTCCTTCCGTGGTGTGGGAGATACTCAGATAAAAAGAGACAACTAATAGTGCTCTCTGCGTAAAACTTAAGATAAAATATAAAGTAAAATAAAAGTGGATACTCACAAGACAGGAGCAGGTCAACTGCTCCTGATATATCACGCTGGTGGAATAATCCCCACCTAGGATTGCTTGGAGTCCAACGAATGGTGCCAGGTAATAAGAATAAATATATGTGTATAAAAGGATAGGTGGTACAATAAAAGGTTACCAAATATACTTTAATTATAATAATACACAATATAAAAAAACCATAAACGCGTTTCGCCAATCGGCGTTATCAATATGGGTATAGTTAGGTCACCCATTATGGGTATTATTATATAGTAAAGTATAATTAGTATACCATATATTTATTCTTATTACCTGGCACCATTCGTATACCCATATTGATAACGCCGATTGGCGAAACGCGTTTATGGTTTTTTTATATTGTGTATTATTATAATTAAAGTATATTTGGTAACCTTTTATTGTACCACCTATCCTTTTATACACATATATTTATTCTTATTACCTGGCACCATTCGTTGGACTCCAAGCAATCCTAGGTGGGGATTATTCCACCAGCGTGATATATCAGGAGCAGTTGACCTGCTCCTGTCTTGTGAGTATCCACTTTTATTTTATTTTATATTTTATCTTAAGTTTTACGCAGAGAGCACTATTAGTTGTCTCTTTTTATCTGAGTATCTCCCACACCACGGAAGGAAGAGGCACGTGAAGGACAAGCATTCTATATCCCATAAGCGGGGATCTAAACCGCTGTACGCCCGTTACACCAGAGCAGGTTCTAGCTCTTGGAAATGTGAGTTTACATTCAAGTTTTATATTTTAATTTCCGTTTTATCAAGATATACTACACCATTTGGGTTCTGTATTTGTTTTCATCTCTTGCATACGAGACGGCCCATAAGGAAGATAGAAAACAAGATTACTGTTCCGGACCAAATACTACGGACATTGCCAGATAAGATCTTCTTCCCCTTTTTTTATTCATTCATTTTATCTGGACTCTTAACACTTTTTAAGTATTTTTTAAGCGCAGCCCTTTCTCTGTATTCTCTGTGTTTTATTCTAAGGGTTCTTGAGGGATTCCCTTATAGGGTTGCTGCTCATTTGTGTTACTCAGCGCTTGCTCATTGTTCTGGTTTCATGAGATAATATACAGTTGCAAGAAAAAGTATGTGAACCCTTTGGAATGATATGGATTTTTGCACAAATTGGTCATAAAATGTGATCTGATCATCATCTAAGTCACAACTGTAACGGACCGTTTCGCTCACAAGGGGATACAAACCGTTTAGGCGATAATCCCCTTCCAGATAGACCAGCAGTTACTGCAATCACCAACCTCCCGAACTCCAACTTGCACGTATTCACCAACTTTCGAACAGCAGACACACGAAGCCTGGAAGCAGCCGAACAGGAAAAGCCCTACGAACAGCTTACACTCCTGGCAATCGGCATACAGTCAAATTCCCCCCAAGAATGAGACGACACTTCACTTTGATGGTTAAGCAGGAACAACTGATTTATTCACACAACAGGCTTATAAAGGATTCTCCCATGCAAGGGAGGGATTTACAGTATACCAATAGCATAATGGTTACAACCCACAGATTCCCTCCCCTCAGATAACCAGTTAACATAATTAACATGTACATAGTTTTCCCCGAGTTTTGGATGTACCCCAAATACTTGGGGTACATCCACAAATCCAGTATCTCCAGATAGCCCTAATATGTGAAAATCAGCCCATTCGGATAAAGAGTTCGGGAGTTATGGGACTTTAAAGTTTTGACCGACCGCATGGCAAAAGTATCCGAAAATAGTTCCATGTATTTTGGCCCTGCGGTCGGTCACAGAAAAGTGAACAAAACACACAAATGGCCTGGGCTATAGAGCTTGGGGAGGATTTCTGCACGAATTGCTGGAAGTCTGGAGGTCTCAGCGGTGTTTGCCTAGTCAAGTGTCCGATTTTAGTTCCAGACACTCGACGGCAAAACACCGCTGTTCGGGAGTTTAAGAGGGCCGCCGCCACGTGTTCGTTTCCCGAATGGCGGCCCCCCAGAGGACAAAGAACACATTACATAGATTGCCAATTACCCGTTTGCAACATTGTTGCAAACGGTAATTGGAGGCACACTTACTCCAGGGTGGTCTGGTTGTTTGGTAGTTTCACTCAGTATAATGAATGGAGTGATTCTACCGAACAATCAGGGGAATGCTGCATATATATAACACTGTTTACCGAGCACATAATATTAAATACAGCCTGGATGCAATCTGCTACACAGTTGTAAAGGGCATTATTCCTAACTGTCATAATCTGTCCACGGATGGCCCTTAAAGGGTCAGTAGCAGCAATATAAAATACCACATGCCTAAATATTGCATTCAAAAGTACAAATTCACAAGGGGCCATAGTCAGCAGGTAGGAGGCGAGCGACCGGGCTTCTCCAGTGTACAGTGGCGAGGTTGGTTTCGCCACAACAACAATAGACAATCACAGTTTGCTTAAACTAATAACACACAAAGAATGAAATGTTGCCATGTTTTTATTGAACACACCATGTAAACATTCACAGTACAGGTGGAAAAAGTATGTGAACCCCTAGACTAATGACATCTCCAAGAGCTAATTGGAGTGAGATGTCAGCCAACTGGAGTCCAATCAATGAGATGAGATTGGAGGTGTTGGTTACAGCTGCCCTGCCCTATAAAAAACACACACCAGTTCTGGGTTTGCTTTTCACAAGAAGCATTGCCTGATGTGAATGATGCCTCGCACAAAAGAGCTCTCAGAAGACCTACGATTAAGAATTGTTGACTTGCATAAAGCTGGAAAGGGTTATAAAAGTATCTCCAAAAGCCTTGCTGTTCATCAGTCCACGGTAAGACAAATTGTCTATAAATGGAGAAAGTTCAGCACTGCTGCTACTCTCCCTAGGACTGGCCATCCTGTAAAGATGACTGCAAGAGCACAGCGCAGTCTGCTCAATAAGGTGAAGAAGAATCCTAGAGTGTCAGCTAAAGACTTACAAAAGTCACTGGCAAATGCTAACATCCCTGTTAGCGAATCTACAATATGTAAAACACTAAACAAGAATGGATTTCATGGGAGGATACCACAGAAGAAGCCACTGCTGTCCAAACAAAACATTGCTGCACGTTTACAGTTTGCACAAGAGCACCTGGATGTTCCACAGCAGTACTAGCAAAATATTCTGTGGACAGATGAAACCAAAGTTGAGTTGTTTGGAAGAAACACACAACACTATGTGTGGCGAAAAAAAGGCACAGCACACCAACATCAAAACCTCATCCCAACTGTGAAGTATGGTGGTGGGGGCATCATGGTTTGGGACTGCTTTGCTGCATTAGGGCCTGGTCGGATTGCTATCATCGAAGGAAAAATGAATTTCCAAGTTTATCGAGACATTTTGCAGGAGAACTTAAGGCCATCTGTCTACCAGCTGAAGCTCAACAGAAGATGGGTGTTGCAACAGAACAATGACCCAAAGCATAGAAGTAAATCAACAACAGAATGGCTTTAACAGAAGAAAATACGCCTTCTGAAGTGGCCCAGTCAGAGTCCTGACCTCAACCCGATTGAGATGCTGTGGCATGACCTCAAGAAAGCGATTCACACCAGACATCCCAAGAATATTGCTGAACTGAAACAGTTCTGTAAAGAGGAATGGTCAAGAATTACTCCTGACCGTTGTGCACGTCTGATCTGCAACTACAGGAAACGTTTGGTTGAAGTTATTGCTGCCAAAGGAGGTTCAACCAGTTATTAAATCCAAGGGTTCACATACTTTTCCACCTGCACTGTGAATGTTTACATGGTGTGTTCAATAAAAACATGGCAACATTTCATTCTTTGTGTGTTATTAGTTTAAGCAGACTGTGATTGTCTATTGTGACTTAGATGATGATCAGATCACATTTTATGACCAATTTGTGCAGAAATCCATATCATTCCAAAGGGTTCACATACTTTTTCTTGCAACTGTATGAAGTGTCTTGCCACATGGTAACAACTAGTATGTCAAATCCTGGAAAGTTACCAGAAGCATGAATTTCAACTGTAGCAATAGACTAATGTGGACCTATATATAGGGCAATAGTGCCTCATTAGAACGTTAACATTAACCACTTAAGGGCAAAACCACAAGGGAAACAATTAATGAGTGCTTCTCCTGGGTGGCCGCCATTTCGTATAACCGAACCACCCAGCCGTTCGTCAATTTGCTTGCGGTTGACCACCAGCCTGGGAGGTAAATTGGCTGCACACTCCACTTGTGTGTGGTTACCACCCACGTGGACCTTGTGGAGCACAGGACACAAAGTTACAAAGCCAATAAAAACACTCTTGTACAGTTAGGCACTCCCAGATAATGTACACAAACCCTCCCCTCTGCCTGTGATACAATTACCAAACACTATGGACTAACTCAATTACCCAAAACAACACATTTCCCCACAAATTACACATCCCTGGATAGCCCTTATCTGGGTGAACAACATATACAAAAATCACCCAGATCAGATGGAAGTCACATTTGACCGACCGCAAGCATGGTTTTCATGCCCAAAATAGTTCCACAGGTTTAGGCTGTGCGGGCGGTCTATTTTCTTCTCTATCCTGGAGATAATTGGCTTAAGTGGCTGTGGTAACTTAATTATCTCCAGGTACATCTCTAAGTCAAAAACGGTTACAAAAACCACATAAAAATACATGACTCTTATAATACAATGTTTAACCTATATGTCCAACATATCCCCAGATAGCGTGGATCTGAGCGCTTAATATGTCCAATGTTAAAAGTTGCACTATAGTACAAATAAGGGTGGGGTCAGAAAATAGCAATGGGTGATGGGAGCTTGAGGAGGGACAAAGCTGGTCTTGCAGTGTCCTTGGGACAACGCCATGCTGGAGAAACAAAAGGACAGGAAAAAGGGGGAGGGGAGGCACATTTTCCCATGGAAGTCACTTTTTAACATGTATTTTAGCCATGGGCCATAGTCACAGGGCAGGAGGCTGGCAATCAGGCCCCTCCAAAAGCCAGTGGCAAAGGGTAGTTTGTCACACCTAGCAATTTCAATATAGGCATGGCCGAGGTACAGTTCCTCGGTCACCGAGTAGGGTGCAGGCAACAAAAGCCTGAACCCACTAAGATTGAGGCAGTGGCCCAGTGGCCAACCCAGGCCAAGACACAGGTGTTAGCTTTTCTTGGGACGGCCTGGTACTATAGAAAGTTTGTGCCCAATTATAGTGCCCTGGCCAAACCCCTTACCGGCCTTACTCAGAAGAATCTTCCCCTGCAAGTAGTCTGTGCCCTGGAGTGTGAGCAGGAATTCTAGCAGGACTTGTAAATGCCCCTGTCTTGGCCGCCCCCCAAACCATCTAAACGCTTTCTCGTCCATACAGACACTTCTATGTTTGGATTGGGAGCAATACTGAGCCAAGTCGGGCCCAAAGGCGGAGAACAACCCCTGGCTTACTTTAGTCGCAAGCTATTACCTCAAGAAGAAAGTTACGCCACCATCAAGAAAGAATGCCTGGCCGTGGTGTGGGCCCTGAAAAGGTTGCAATACTATTTGTACGAGCAGCACTTCTCTTTGCTCACGGGTCACAACCCGTTGGTCTGGCTGAACTGAGTGGCGGGGAACAACGCCAGGCTGCTGCGCTGGAGTTTGGCACTGTGGCGGCCACCCCAAGAGAAGAGGGGTTTCCGCCGCCAGAGATGTCCTTTCCCCCTAGTGTGAGTAGTGCTGTAGCATTCCCAAGTAGTTATTCAAGCGGTAAATAAAGCAAGTATAGCTGTTCCCTACAATCACGAGACGAAGCTCTGTGTTGAGGGTGAAGTGAACTGGTTTTAATGAGACCACACACAGCATTTTATGTGAATCCCCATGCAAGGGGTCTACAATAACATATTCCAGTGGCATTCCCCACTGGACCTGAGAGGGGACAGACAAAAAGTACACAACATAATTATGTTAACTCTCAGGTCCATGACATGGGAATAACCCCCAAAACACCCCTTTAACAGTGAGGTATCCCCTCAAGTACTATATCCCCGGATAGCCTGGATCTGAGCACCCAACATATCCGAAAAGTGCTCAGATCCCATTAACATAGCCAAATTGCCACCGGGGTATAGTTTAGACCGACGCATACGAGGTGCTTGCCGAAAAGAGTTCCATGAAGTCAGCTTATGCGGTCGGTCTCTTTAAGGAGTACAAAATATAACCATATATGCAAAGAACCTGTTCGTGTGTACTCTTACACCGTGTATCTTGTTTGCAGTATGCTCCCACCGAATGCCGCTCCTCTTAGACGACTGGAAACAAACATAGGTGGAAGTGGAAGTTCCAGCGGTGCTCAGGCCGTCGAGTGCCCGATAATAGTTCCATACACTTGACGACCAAACACTTCTGGGTGCATTCGAAAATCAAGATGGCTGCCGCCTCGTGTTCGTCCATACAAACGATGGCCACCCAGCCGACCACTTAGAATGTTGAAGTGATTGTGGCTTGTGAAAGTGTTAGTGAGGTCAAGTGGGTTAACAAGCGAGGTTATTTTCACCACAAATACTCTGACACACATACAGATACATACCCTGACTTCTCCTTTGCCCTAGGCTCTCCGTTTGTATGCAGATACAAAGACACATAGATGCATACATTGACACATTTAAGGATTCATACTTTATGTTTCTTTGTAAATGTAGCGGAGAGGCAATATTCCCCAGGTTATCTCCGCTTATAATCCAAGTGAGGCTCAGGAACAAGTAAATAGTAAATCCACAGGCAAGGTTTCCAGCAGGTAAAATAACAGCAATATCCCCACAGCAATCCCAATAACTGGACGACACACAGTTTCAGGAGCAGAACTGAAATCTTTAATCCACACTGTCCTTTTAAAGCATGCTCCCATGCAAGGGAGGGATTTACAATCATTAGTACAGTAGCCAATCCTGTCCTGGTAACCTCCCACACATCTCCTCCCCTCAGCCTGCATCATAATCCCCTTATCCAGTCTAGCAATTCCCCCCGTTTCTGGATGGACCCCTAAACATAGGGGTACCCCTTTAAATCCTACATCCCCTGATAGCCCTGATCTGGGTGAGCAACATATCCAAAAATCACCCATATCAGACCAGGGGTTCGGGAAATGTATGGAGGGAATAAAATGACCGACCGCACTGACTGAGATAGCCGAATGTGGTTCCATGCGAATGGGTCCTGCGGTCGGTCCTGGAATAAGGGAACAAATTGCACGAAAGCCTTTAGCTATAGAGACTAGGGAGGGTTCGCCTGAATCCCCTCGTTCGGTTCTTTCTATCTACCGAACGAGGGGCCGTTCGGTAGTTAGGAACCGAACGGACCGGGCTTGTGGAGGATTCAGCGGTGTTC
This sequence comes from Pelobates cultripes, assembly GCA_933207985.1. Classification (NCBI taxonomy): domain Eukaryota; kingdom Metazoa; phylum Chordata; class Amphibia; order Anura; family Pelobatidae; genus Pelobates; species Pelobates cultripes. The sequence goes on from OW240914.1 coordinate 357,491,712, forward strand.
ACCTAGTTGAGTGTCCGATTTGAGTTCCAGACACTCGACGGCAAAACATCGCTGTTCGGGAGTTTTAAAATGGCCACGTGTTCGTTTGTCGAATGGCGGCCACCCCCGAGAACAAAGGACGGCTACTTAACTTGTCAATTACCCGTTCGCAACAATGTTGCAACGGGTAATTGAGGACACACTTTACACAGGGGAGGTCTGATTGTTCGGTAGTTTCATTCCCTTAGTTTATTCGAATGATTCTACCGAACAATCAGAGGAATACAATTCTTTTAAACAACAACAGCAGATCACACGAATGCAGTTATTCACAATACATTTGCAGGACAGCCCAGTGCCATCCGCTACACATACCTTATGTTTCTTTGTATCTGCATGTGTGTCAGGGTGTGTATTTGTGTGTTAGAGTATGTATCTGTATGTGTGTCAGAGTATGTATCCTTAAGTATGTCAGAGTATGTATATAAGTGTCTGTGTATATGCATGTGTGTCAGTGTATGTATCGCTGTGCATCTGCATGTGTGTCTATGTATCTGCATGTGTGTCAGAGTGAGTTTGTCAGTGTGTGTATCTGTATGTGTGTCAGGGTATGTATCTGTATGTATCTCTGTGCATCTGCATGTTTGTTTGTGTATCTGCATGGATGTCAGAGTGTATATCTGTTTGTCAGTGTGTCAGTGTAGGTGTCTGTATGTGTGTCAGTGTATGTATCTATGTGTCTGTTTATATGCATGTGTGTCAAGGTGTGTATCTGAGTGTCAGGGTGTGTATTTGTATGGGTGTCAGAGTGTGTATCTGTTTGTCAGGTTGTGTGTCTGTATGTGTGTCAGTGTATGTATATATGTTTCAAGGTATTTATCGGTGTGTCTGTGTTTCATTGTGTGTATCTGTATGTGTGTCAGGGTATGTATCTGTGTGTCTCACACACAGATACATACACTGACACACAGCTACAGACCCTGACACACATACAGACACACACACACACACACAGATACATACCCTGACACACATGCAGATACTCAGACACATAGATACATACACTGACACACATAGATACACATAATAACACACATATACATCCCCTGACACACATTAAGACACAGATACCCATACCGAGACAGACACTGACACACAAGCAGATACAGATGCAGACACTGACACATAGATACATACCTAGACACACATACAATGTCTGTATCTGTATGTCTGTATCAGCATGTGTGCCAGTGTATATGTGTGTCAGTGTCTGTATCTGTATTTCTGTGTGTCAGTGTGGGTATCTGTGTCTGTATGTGTGTGAGAGTATCTGTGTGTCATTGTGTGTATCGGTGTTTGTCAGTGTTTTATTCTATCTGTATGTGTGTCAGTGTTTGTATCTGTGTATCCGTATGTTTTTGTGTGTTTTGTATGTATGTCAGTGTTTTTATCTGTATGTGTGTGCATCATTGTGTCTGTACATCTGTACCTGTATGTATATCGGTGTGTGTATCTGCATGTGTGTCAGTGTTTGCATCTGTGTATTTGCAGGTGTGTGTTGTGTATTTGTCTGTATCTATATGTGTGTCAGTGTTTGTTTATGTATGTCTGCATGTGTGACAGTTTGTGTGTTTGGGTAAGAGGATAAGCAGGGAGAGCCTTAGGCAGAGGAGAAACAGGGAGAGCCTGGTGCAGAGGAGAAGTAGGGAGAGCTTGGGTCACGCTAAACAGTGACCCTAGAGTGGAGCAAGTATACTGCATTAATATTTTATTGTAAACATATTGTTTTTGTTTTAATGTGTACGGGTATACGAGGTGCGCAGGGTGAGTGGTTTAATGTGTACGGGTATACACTAGTGCCCACATCTGTCTGAATACAGCACAGCAATAAATCTAAATATTTCAGAAATGTCTTATCTCTTCTAATAATCTTTAAAGTAGATCTGTATTGACTCCTTTTCTCCACTTAACCCACATGGAAACGGAGGTGGATCGATATGATGATTAGTGTGGCCCACCTACGCTTAAACTTCTTCCCCATCTCTGAATAGTGGGACTTAATGGACGGATAGAGTGATCCACAATCTACCACACTGGTTCTTCAAACAGGATCCACGATAAGTCATTTTAGTGGACGCCCATTGCTGGGAGCTGACACATTCAATTTATCAAGCCCTAGTAACATGTGCATAAAAAGCTACGGCAGGATTTTACCTGTTCATAGAACTCGTTCACAATGCCTTCAGTCCACTTTAAATGTAAGTCTTTGCATTTGGCAGGCCCATTAATGTCTGCAAGCTTAATACACATCTGGCAAACCAACAATCGGTCATTCTCATTCGACCAATCGATTCCTGGCCCCACGTCCTCGTTTACCTGGTAGAGGAAAACGTTAAATACCATAATGAACTGTGTAATCAATGAGATACAATAACAGAGATGCCATGCAGAATGGTGAGGTTTGAGAGTGGACATGGTGATTTTTGGAATGGTGTCTGAGAGTACAGGATGGTGAAACCATTTGCTCCTAGCGCCCAGGGCCGGCCTTAGGGTGTGTGAGCTGTGCGGCCGCACAGGGCGCTATTGAGGCAGGTGGCGCCATGTGGACAACACAGCTCGCACATGGCCGGCCGGGATAAAAATTTATTTAAAGATTGCGGCGGCGGCAGAGCTAAAAGTGCCGGTTAACTGCTGCAGGGGAAGCAGGAAGGAGTCCCTGCTTCCCCAACAACCAGCCTTCAGGAGCTGTACTGCCTGTCTACCTCCACTCCTCCATAAGGAACAGAGGTAACTATGTGTGTGTGTGTGTGACTGTCTGCCTTTGTGTGTGTCTATGTGACTGTCTGTGTCTATGTGACTGTGTGTATGTGTGACTGTGTGTGTGTGTGTATGTGTGTCTGTGTCTGTGTGTGACTGTCTGCCTGTGTGTGTGACTGTCTGCCTGTGTGTGTGACTGTCTTCCTGTGTGTGTGTGTGTGTGTGTCTGTCTGCCTCTGTTTGTGACTATGACTGTCTGCCTGTGTGTGACTCTATATGCCTGTGTGTGTGTGTATGTGACTGCCTATGAGTGACTGTCTGGGCAGACTAGATGGGCCGAATGATTCTTATCTGCCGTCACATTCTATGTTTCTATGTGTGTGTGGCTGTCTGCCTGTGTGTGGCTGTGTGTGTGTGTGTGTGTGGTTGTCTGCATGTAAGTATGTGTGTGTAAGTCAGACTGTGTGGCTGTGAGTGTTTATCTGCCTGTAACTGTGTATGTGTGTTACTGTCTGTACCTGTTTGTTTCTGCAAATATCTGCATGCGACTGTGTGCATGTGGTGGATTTTACAGTGTATATGTATAACTATGTGCATCTGACTGTGGGACTGTGTGCACATAATTCTGCAAAAATATACACCTGCATTCACACATAGGCTTAAATGCATATTTTTATCTGAATTAAATACCCATCACACACAGACAATAAACCCAGCACAAATATCGCATACAACCAATACACGCATATCACATGCAGTTAATACACCCATTACAAATATCACACAGCCAACACACAGCATACATATCACACACAGTCATCACACCTATCACATACACAGACAACACAAGCATTACATCATATGATAGTGAAATGTCTTACAGTGGAGGCTGGAGTTTTGGTATAAAAAAAAATTACTCTGTTTTATAGTTAAGGAGCTCGGTGATACACTAATATACACATTACTTAGAGTTGTATTGTGGTATAGTGTATGGAATTTTTATTCCAAAGAGGTCAAGGTAAATATTTATAATCCAGAGCTCCAAAGCCAAACCACCCACAGTATTATATGACACACTTAGTCTGCTCCTCTGTAATGTAGGGTGCAGACCATAAGTAGTGGTCTTCCTAGCTCGGGCCAATCAGAGCGCTGCCGCAGATTACCACAGGGCACTGCAAGTCCCTGAGCTTGCGAGACAGTTAAGCATGTTCTGTACCCAGTGGAGGGGCATCCCAGATTCAGATCAGCATGCCCCTCTCCCAGCGCACTGCATCTATCACCGGGACATAATAATAAAACAATTCCTCACCTTTGCATTGAATTCAGCCAAAAAATCAAAGTGCTTCTTCAGGTCAGTGGCCAGAATGGCTTCAATAACAAGAAAGCGAAACCTCTTAAATTCCATGTGATCCAAATTCACTAAAAAATTGTATTCTGGTCGTGACAGGAAAAGGTTCCAAGCAGCAGCAGCGTGATGATTCTCCAACACAGACCGGTCGTTATATAAAACGGCCTGAAAATAGAGCGGTCATTATATAGAACAATCTAAAATGCATATAGAACTGTCTGAAATATAACATGGGATTAATATAGAACTGTCTGAAATATAACACGGGATTCATATAGAACTGTCTGAAATATAACAGGGGATTTATATAGAACTGTCTGAAATATAACACGGGATTCATATAGAACTGTCTGAAATATAACATGGGATTAATATAGAACTGTCTGAAATATAACACGGGATTAATATAGAACTGTCTGAAATATAACATGGGATTCATATAGAACTGTTTGAATCACACCAAAGAATACTACTGGTGGTTTGGGGATAGAGTTGTCCAATATTCCAATTTCACTGTTACATTGACTACAATGAATGTTTCGTGAATAACCCGGCTTGTCATTTACTGAATGTCTAGTGTTTCCGCTTTGCATACATGCGCAGGGCTTATTGTTTGTGTACCTGTATAAAGCAGTTTCCACTAATTAATTATCCTGGGCGTTACATAACCTCTGAACCTTTCAGAATATACCACAATTTTCGTTTGCAATCTGTTCTCTCCACATTTATTAAATTCCTGGGGATGATGGCACTCACCTGGGGTGCGCTTGTTGCAACAAGAAATGCGTTGGTTCTTCCTGGGTGATCATAGTCATGCATTGCTGCTGCGACATACAGCGCCATGAGCTCCAGGGATGGAATATTCCCTGACAGACATCCGTATTTATCATCGGAGGCGTTCAACGTCTTGGAAAACATGTATCCCATATGTGCATGGGTGATTCCACTGTCAGAATCTGAGGAGGAACAACAGGAATTTTTCCAAGTTTTGCAGAAATTTCTATAGACCGCCAAATTTATGGTGGCAGAAAGGATTCACAAATCCCTTCCATGATTTTAGGTTGCCCATTTTTCCTGATTTCAACACATGAAATTTTATTCAATAACATGGTCTGAATATCAGAGTCACATGTTACCTGAGTCGCTGGCAGATCCCTGGTCGCTGGAGATATTCTGGAGTCCTGGAATGGCCTGAGTACTCAGATACCACACAGCGTGGAGAACATCGGTGGCGTGAATCCGGTTATGATCTGCCATAACATTACGAAGAATGACACCATGTAACTAGTAACTGAACGTAAGACAATATAAAACAGGCCATGCACAGCTAACATCATGGCTACTACTGTAACCCCTTCACTACCTGGCACTTTTTGATTAATAAAAAAATATTAGCATAACATTTATTTGAAACAAAGGATCCGTCACAACACATAAGCATATAATAATATAGATGTTTAGTGCATAGATTTCGTATCATGTAAACGTAAACATGAAGATTAAAATAGTGGAAATTAATAGAATTCCTTTTTTGATTTTTTTCGTTCATCCTTTATATACATTTTATAAGGAATGAAAAGCTTTAGACTGTATTCAGTACATGAGGGAAACAACATACATTTCCCCCCCCCTGGAGGAACTGAAAGGAGAGGCAGTTCTCTCCTGGTTTATGTGGCGCCTTCCTACCCTAGCCAGTGGCGTACTAAGGTGGGGGCGGGGGGGGCGGTCCGCCCCGGGTGCCAACCGGGTGGGGGGTGCCATGGCCAGCCCCCCCCCCCATGCTGCACCGGCCAAGCGCTCTGTGAAGAGCCTCAGGCGGCTGCAGCTTTGCCCGGGCGGTGCTTCCATGAGGGCGGACCGCACCGCCCGGGCGCAGCCTGAGAAAGGGGGCTGACAGGAGGGAGCGCTCCTGTCAGCTCCCTCACTGCAGCATGGTCCGACGGGTACAGAGAGCAGCTGTCTCCTGTACCCGCCGGACTAACAGGAAGTGCACACTCAGTGTGCACTTCCTGTTAGTCCGGCCGGGTACAGGAAACAAAAGCTCCCTGTACCCGCCGGCTATACTGGGATCGGCCACGCTACAGGGAGGTAGGGGGGAGGGGGAGAAAGAAGGGTGAGAGAGGGGTGAGAAAGAAATAAGGGGAAATTGAGAGAGGGTGAAAAAGAAATAAGGGGTGAAGAGGTGAAAAAAGAAATAAGAGGTGAGAGAGGGGTGAGAAAAAGAAATAAGGGTGAGAAAAGAAATAAGAGGTGAGAAAAGAAATAAGAGGGGTAGAAAAGAGAAATAAGAGGTGAGAGAAAAAGAAGAAATAGAAATTGAGAGAGAGAAATAGGGGGGTAGAGAGAAATAAGGAAGTGAGAAATAGGGGTGCAGGTGAGAAAAGAAAAATTGAGAAAGAAAATAGGAGGAGGTGAGAAAGAGAAATAAGGGGTGGTAGAGAAAGAGAAAGAAATTTGAGAGAAAATAGGAGGGTAGAGAAAAGAGAAATAAGGGTGGGTGAGAAAGAAAGGAGGGGGGGTGAGAGAAAATAGGAGGGGGGGTGAGAAAGAGAAATAAGGGGGGGTGAGAGAGAAATAAGGGGGGGTGAGAAAGATAAATAAGGGGGGTGAGAAAGAGAAATAAGGGGGGGGTGAGAAAGAGAAAAGGGGGGGTGGGTGAGAAAGAGAAATTGGGAGGAGGAGAAGGAAATTGGAGCGGGAGGAGAGATTGACATTCATCACATACACACAATGCACCCCTTGCACACAGAAAAACACACAGACACACATAAACAAGCAATGCAACCGTTACACACAATGCATCCCTTACACACACAGAAACACACAATGCATTCATTACACACACTCAATGCACCCCTTACACACATTCAATGCATCCCATACATACACAGAAACACAACTTGCAGTCCTTACACATACAAACACAATTTCACACAATGCATTCCTTACACACATATCAGGACATCCCCTACACACTCCACCCCTGTGAACAAACTCATTGGTGGAACATGAAGGTGGACCCTGGGACCCAGACCTTGAGCTGTGTAAAGGACCCCCAAAAAATGGAGCTGCTTCCCGTTCTCCCAGAACATTGATTTTTGTGACCACAGTTACAAACCGCCTCCAGAGAGCCTGTTCTGCACCAGACCAGTGGAGCCAGACTGCAGCTAGAGCCCATCATCATCCCCATCTGGTTGTAAGTAGGCAATCTAGTATATTATTCGTGGCACTAAGCTCTAATTTACCTCACATTAAAGAAACACTATAGTCCCCAGAACCACTTCAGCTTAATATAGTGGTTCTGGTTTCTATAGCCTGTCCCTGCAGGCCTTTTAATGTAAACACGGCGGCACTGCAGCACTGGCGTTAGTTAACATGGCAAATCATATGGTTGGGGCATTGTCATGTCACATGGGGGGCGGCAAACTTTACTTTTGCCTAGGGCGGCAAAAATCCTTGTACCGGCCCTGGCTGGAGGGGGCTGTGTGAGCTGTGGCTGCACAGTGTCCCATGGTAGTTAGGGTGCCGTGCGGCCAGTACAGCTCACTCAAGCAAACAGCTGATAAACTGGCCGCACGGAGGAAATGTGTATGTGTGACTGTCTGTCTGTAACTGAGTGTGTGACTGTCTGTCTGTAACTGAGTGTGTGACTGTCTGCCTGTAAATGTGTGTAGGGCTGCAGGGATTTTGTAGAAGGGGGTGGGGGTTTTGTATTGGGACAGGAGTCTTTATAAGGGGGGATAAGCAGGGGATTTGTGGAAGGGGGTTGCTGGGGTTTTGTAGATGGGGCAGTACAGGATTTGTAGAAGGGGCAGGACAGAGGTTTTGTAGGAGGGGCAGGGCAGGACAAGGGTTTTGTAGGAGGGGCTGACAGCGGTTTTGCAAAGTTTACAAATTGTAAAAATAAAAGAAATAAAACCTTTAAAATTTTTTACAGGTTTTTTTTTTGGGAGGGGGGTGGGGGGGGGGGGGGCCAAGCACAGGATCCGCCCCGGGTGCCAAATGCTCTAGGTACGCCCCTGACCCTCGGACTTCATATGTTAGTTCATCATCCCACCGGGCCAGATAGGACCAGCACTACCTAAAACTCTGTGCACTCCAATTACAATAATTCTTGCTCTGAGCTCAGCAAGGTTTGTTAGTACATAAGGAGACAGGAAATTGCAGGAGACTTTCCGTTTGAAAATGCAATGTTTATTCTAATGTTGGATACTTTAGCTATAAAATCTTATCATAATATAATTGTCAATCTACATCAATATAGTTTCTATTTAGCTTTGTGTATTTTTACAATCTAACAGTAATTTTTGCTCCACACTCAGGCAGGAGACATAGTGAGGTCCATTGGTGGATTATAGCAGAACATACATTTGTGGCCTCCAAAGTAGAGTCAATACCATCTCTGAATAAAAGCATTCCTTTACACAATGTCTTGGATTACAAGTCACTTAAATCTGATTTCACCTTTCTATATATCTTAATAATTTATGTTTAGAGGTGACATTAGTATTGTATTATACTTCACTTCCACATAACTGTACACGGGTACAATTGGTACAAGTAAAAAGACAAAGGTACACTACAGCTATGAGGCAATACAGAATGAGACATACCAATTCAGGATGAGTTGAGGACCCTATTTTGGGGAATGCTTACAATCTAGGTGACATGGTACAGCCCCACTACTTTAGCACTTTGGTCATTCTTACATCTTGCACACACACTGATCAGCCACAACATTAAAACCACCTGGCTAATATCATGTAGGCACCTCCTCTTGCTGCCAAAACAGCTTTGATGCGTTGAGGCATGGACTCCACAAGACCTCTGAACGTGTCCTGTGGTATCTGGAACCAAGACATTCACAGCAGATCTTTAAATCCTGGAAGTTGCGAGGTTGTGCATCCATGGATCAGATTTGTTGTTCCAGCACATTTCACAGATACTCAGTCAGATTGAGATCTGAGGGATTAGGAGACCAATGCAGGACCTTGAACTCTTTGTCATCTTACTCAAACCACTCCTGAACAATGTTTGCAGTGTGGCAGGATGTATTAGCCTGCTGAAAGAGGACACTGCCATCAGGGAACACCATTGTATGTGGGCTCTAAGAATCTTTTGGTAGGTGATGTGTGAAAGTAATGTCTATATGAATGACAAGACACAAGGTTTGCAAGCTTTTCAAGAATTTGACCTACAGTATCTCTTCTGTGTGATGGGACCAGATGGGCAAGCTTTTAGTCACCACATGCATCAATGAATATGGCCAACTCTTGCACCACTTTTGTAAGGTACTAACCCCTGCATACGAGGAACACCCCACAAGACTTGCCGTTTTGGAGAAGCTCTGACCCAGTCGTCTAGCCATCAATATTTGGCCCATGTCAAAGTCAGTCAGATCTTTTCGGTTGCCCATTTTTCCTGATTTCAACACATGAAATTTTAGAACTGTCTGTTCACTTGCTGATTATTATTTCCCACCCCTTGACAATTGTCAATGTAATGGTATAATTAATGTTATTCACTTCACCTGTCAGTGTATCTTGCATATCCATTCACACAGATTCTAGAACTCATGGACATGGTCAGAAAGAAAAAAACGAAACCTTTAAGTAAACTCCACAAATATAGTGTTTAAACCTTTCCAGTATGCCAGGGCCCAATAGTCCATAACCATTTCACAAACAGCGAGATTGTGTTGAAATATGATAAATACGTACAGGGTATATCTCTGTAACCATTCTCTAAGGCGTGGAAATAATTCATGAATTCTTTTAATGGAATTTTAAATGTCTCTAGAAAACCCATGTCTTCAAAAAGCCGATATGACATCTACAAAAAAATGAAAGTCTTACTATTAATGAAGGCATTTTACCACATTATCTAAAACATCATCTGGAACGTGTACACATTTCTGTACTAGTATTAGGTAAAATTAAAGCATTTTATATTGTTGATAAATAAACTAAAAAATATGTGTTAAATCTCTGACCATCTACAGATATCATTAAAATGTATTTACATCCATGTTTATTGCAAACTTTCCTAAATCAGGTTAAGATGTGTCTGCTATCATAATAACATTATGCAAATATACATACAGGCTCTACATAAACATTTCACTGGTAACCTCTTTATTAACAGGACTGTACAAAGGATAACCGGTCACCCTCGTAATGCTTGAAGATAAGATATGTCAGAATACAGGGATGTCCACCCTATTTGGTATTAGCTGGGGCTCTTTAATCCCTTGATCATTTAGCATTACCCAGACTGTATAGAATGGAATGTCTTATTCATTTATCATTACCCAGGCTGTATAGAATGGAATGGTCTATTCATTTATCATTACCCAGGCTGTATAGAATGGAATGGCCTATTCATTTATCATTACCCAGGCTGTATAGAATGGTATGTCCTTTTAATTTATCATTACCCAGGCTGTATAGAATGGAATGTCCTATTCACTTATCATTACCCAGGCTGTATAGAATGGAATGGCCTATTCATTTATCATTACCCAGGCTGTATAGAATGGAATGTCCTATTCATTTATCATTACCCAGACTGTATAGAATGGAATGGCCTATTCATTTATCATTACCCAGGCTGTATAGAATGGAATGGCCTATTCATTTAGCATTACCCAGGCTGTATAGAATGGAATGTCCTATTAATTTATCATTACCCAGGCTGTATAGAATGGAATGTCCTATTCATTTATCATTACCCAGGCTGTATAGAATGGAATGTCCTATTCATTTAGCATTACCCAATAGAATGAATGTCCTATTCATTTAGCATTACCCAGGCTGTATAGAATGGTATGTCCTTTTAATTTATCATTACCCAGGCTGTATAGAATGGAATGGCCTATTCATTTATCATTACCCAGGCTGTATAGAATGGAATGGCCTATTCATTTAGCATTACCCAACTGTATAGAATGGAATGGCCTATTCATTTATCATTACCCAGGCTGTATAGAATGGAATGTCCTATTCATTTATCATTACCCAGGCTGTATAGAATGGAATGTCCTATTCATTTATCATTACCCAGGCTGTATAGAATGGTATGTCCTATTCATTTAGCATTACCCAGGCTGTATAGAATAGAATGTCCTTTTAATTTATCATTACCCAGGCTGTATAGAATGGAATGTCCTATTCATTTATCATTACCCAGACTGTATAGAATGGAATGTCCTATTCATTTAGCATTACAAAGGCTGTATAGAATGGAATGGCCTATTCATTTAGCATTACCCAGGCTGTATAGAATGGTATGTCCTTTTAATTTATCATTACCCAGGCTGTATAGAATGGAATGGCCTATTCATTTATCATTACCCAGGCTGTATAGAATGGGCATGTCCTTTTCATTTATCATTACAGGCTGTATAGAATGGAATGGCCTATTCTTTATCATTACCCAGGCTGTATAGAATGGAATCATCCTATTAATTTATCATTACGGGCAGTATAGATAAAATGTCTATTCATTTATCATTACCCAGGCTGTAGAATGGTATGTCCTTTCATTTATCATTTACCCAGGCCGTACAGATGGAATATCCTATTCATTTAGCATCATTACCGGGCTGTATAGAGATGGAGCGTCTATTCATTTATGTTACCCAGACTGTATAGAGATGGAATGGCCTATTCATTTATCATTACCCAGGCTGTATAGAGATGAATGGCCTATTCATTTATCATTACCCAGGCTGTATAGAATGGAATGTCCTATTCATTTAGCATTACCCAGGCCGTATAGAATGGAATGTCCTATTCATTTAGCATTACCCAGGCTGTATAGAATGGTATGTCCTTTTAATTTATCATTACCCAGGCTGTATAGAATGGAATGGCCTATTCATTTATCATTACCCAGGCCGTATAGAATGGAATGTCCTATTCATTTAGCATTACCCAAGCCGTATAGAATGGAATGTCCTATTCATTTAGCATTACCCAGGCTGTATAGAATGGTATGTCCTTTTAATTTATCATTACCCAGGCTGTATAGAATGGAATGGCCTATTCATTTATCATTACCCAGGCTGTATAGAATGGAATGGCCTATTCATTTATCATTACCCAGACTGTATAGAATGGAATGGCCTATTCATTTATCATTACCCAGGTTGTATAGAATGAAATGTCCTATTCATTTAGCATTACCCAGGCTGTATAGAATGGAATGTCCTATTCATTTATCATTACCCAGGCTATATAGAATGGAATGTCCTATTCATTTATCATTACCCAGGCTGTATAGAATGGAATGTCCTATTCATTTATCATTACCCAGGCTGTATAGAATGGAATGTCCTGTTCCTTTATCATTACCCAGGCTGTATAGAATAGAATGTCCTATTCATTTAGCATTACCCAGGCCGTATAGAATTGAATGTCCTATTCATTTATCATTACCCAGGCTGTATAGAATGGTATGTCCTTTTCATTTATCATTACCCAGGCTGTATAGAATGGAATGGCCTATTCATTTATCATTACCCAGGCTGTATAGAATGGAATGTCCTATTAATTTATCATTACCCAGGCAGTATAGAATAAAATGTCCTATTCATTTATCATTACCCAGGCTGTATAGAATGGTATGTCCTTTTCATTTATCATTACCCAGGCCGTACAGAATGGAATGTCCTATTCATTTATCATTACCCAGGCTGTATAGAATGGAACGTCCTATTCATTTATCATTACCCAGACTGTATAGAATGGAATGGCCTATTCATTTATCATTACCCAGGCTGTATAGAATGGAATGGCCTATTCATTTATCATTACCCAGGCTGTATAGAATGGAATGTCCTATTCATTTAGCATTACCCAAGCCGTATAGAATGGAATGTCCTATTCATTTAGCATTACCCAGGCTGTATAGAATGGTATGTCCTTTTAATTTATCATTACCCAGGCTGTATAGAATGGAATGGCCTATTCATTTATCATTACCCAGGCTGTATAGAATGGAATGGCCTATTCATTTATCATTACCCAGACTGTATAGAATGGAATGGCCTATTCATTTATCATTACCCAGGTTGTATAGAATGAAATGTCCTATTCATTTAGCATTACCCAGGCTGTATAGAATGGAACGTCCTATTCATTTATCATTACCCAGGCTGTATAGAATGGAATGTCCTATTCATTTATCATTACCCAGGCTGTATAGAATGGAATGGCCTATTCATTTATCATTACCCAGGCTGAATAGAATGGAATGTCCTATTCATTTATCATTACCCAGGCTGTATAGAATGGTATGTCCTTTTAATTTATCATTACCCAGGCTGTATAGAATGGAATGGCCTATTCATTTATCATTACCCAGGCTGTATAGAATGGAATGGCCTATTCATTTATCATTACCCAGGCTGTATAGAATGAAATGTCCTATTCATTTAGCATTACCCAGGCTGTATAGAATGGTATGTCCTTTTAATTTATCATTACCCAGGCTGTATAGAATGGAATGGCCTATTCATTTATCATTACCCAGGCTGTATAGAATGGTATGTCCTTTTCATTTATCATTACCCAGGCTGTATAGAATGGAATGGCCTATTCATTTATCATTACCCAGGCTGTATAGAATGGAATGTCCTATTCATTTATTATTACCCAGGCTGTATAGAATGGAATGTCCTATTCATTTATCATTACCCAGGCTGTATAGAATGGAATGTCCTATCATATCATTACCCAACTGTATAGAATGGAATATCCTATTCATTTATCATTACCCAGGCTGTATAGAATGGAATGTCCTATTCATTTATCATTACCCAGGCTGTATAGAATGGAATGTCCTATTCATTTATCATTACCCAGGCCGTATAGAATGGAATGTCCTATTCATTTATCATTACCCAGGCTGTATAGAATGGAATGGCCTATTCATTTATCATTACCCAGGCTGTATAGAATAGAATGTCCTATTCATTTATCATTACCCAGGCTATATAGAATGGAATGTCCTATTCATTTATCATTACCCAGGCTGTATAGAATGGAATGTCCTATTCATTTATCATTACCCAGGCTGTATAGAATAGAATGTCTTATTCATTTATCATTACCCAGACTGTATAGAATGGAATGTCCTATTCACTTATCATTACCCAGACTGTATAGAATGGAATGTCCTATTCACTTATCATTACCCAGGCTGTATAGAATGGAATGTCCTATTCACTTATCATTACCCAGGCTGTATAGAATGGAATGTCCTATTCATGTATCATTACCCAGGCTGTATAGAATGAAATGTCCTATTCATTTATCATTACCCAGGCTGTATAGAATGGAATGTCCTATTCATTTATCATTACCCAGACTGTATAGAATGGAATGTCCTATACATATCATTACCCAGACTGTATAGAATGGAATATCCTATTCATTTATCATTACCCAGGCCGTATAGAATGGAATGTCCTATTCATTTATCATTACCCAGGCTGTATAGAATGGAATGTCCTATTCATTTATCATTACCCAGGCTGTATAGAATGGAATGTCCTATTCATATCATTACCCAGGCTGTATAGAATAGAATGTCCTATTCATTTATCATTACCCAGGCTGTATAGAATTGAATGTCTATTCATTTATCATTACCCAGGCTGTATAGAATGGAATGTCCTATTCATTTATCATTACCCAGGCTGTATAGAATGGAATGTCCTATTCATTTATCATTACCCAGGCTGTATAGAATGGAATGTCCTATTCATTTATCATTACCCAGGCTGTATAGAATAGAATGTCCTATTCATTTATCATTACCCAGGCTGTATAGAATGGAATGTCCTATTCATTTATCATTACCCAGGCTGTATAGAATAGAATGTCCTATTCATTTATCATTACCCAGGCTGTATAGAATGGAATGGCCTATTCATTTATCATTACCCAGGCTGTATAGAATAGAATGTCCTATTCATTTATCATTACCCAGGCTGCATAGAATAGAATGTCCTATTCATTTAGCATTACCCAAGCCGTATAGAATGGAATGTCCTATTCATTAATCATTACCCAGGCTGTATAAAATGGAATGTCCTATTCATTAATCATTACCCAGGCTGTATAGAATGGAATGTCCTATTCATTTATCATTACCCAGGCTGTATAGAATGGAATGTCCTATTCATTTATCATTACTCAGGCTGTATAGAATGGAATGTCCTATTCATTTATCATTACCCAGGCTGTATAGAATGGAATGTCCTATTCATATCATTACCCAGACTGTATAGAATGGAATGTCCTATTCACTTATCATTACCCAGGCTGAATAGAATGGAATGTCCTATTCATTTATCATTACCCAGGCTGTATAGAATGGAATGTCCTATTCATTTATCATTACCCAGGCCGTATAGAATGGTATGTCCTTTTCATTTATCATTACCCATGCCGTATAGAATGGTATGTCCTTTTCATTTATCATTACCCAGGCCGTATAGAATGGAATGTCCTATTCATTTATCATTACCCAGGCTATATAGAATGGAATGTCCTATTCATTTATCATTACCCAGGCTGTATAGAATGGAATGTCCTATTCAGTTAGCATTACCCAGGCTGTATAGAATGGAATGGCATATTCATTTATCATTAACCAGACTGTATAGAATGGAATTGCCTATTCATTTACCATTACCCAGGCTGTATAGAATGGAATGTCCTATTCATTTATCATTAACCAGACTGTATAGAATGGAATGTCCTATTCATTTATCATTACCCAGACTGTATAGAATGGAATGTCCTATTCATTTATCATTACCCAGACTGTATAGAATGGAATGTCCTATTCATTTATCATTACCCAGGCTGTATAGAATGGAATGTCCTATTCATTTATCATTACCCAGGCTGTATAGAATGGAATGTCCTATTCATATCATTACCCAGGCTGTATAGAATAGAATGTCCTATTCACTTAGAATTACCCAGGCTGTATAGAATTGAATGTACTATTCATTTATCATTACCCAGGCTGTATAGAATGGAATGTCCTATTCATTTAGCATTACCCAGGCTGTATAGAATGGAATGTACTATTCATTTATCATTACCCAGGCTGTATAGAATGGAATGTCCTATTCATTTATCATTACCCAGGCAGTATAGAATGGAATGTCCTATTCATTTATCATTACCAAGGCTGTATAGAATGGAATGTCCTATTCATTTATCATTACCCAGGCTGTATATAATGGAATGTCCTATTCATTTATCATTAACCAGACTGTATAGAATGGAATGTCCTATTCATTTATCATTACCCAGAGTGTATAGAATGGAATGTCCTATTCATTTATCATTACCCAGGCTGCATAGAATAGAATGTCCTATTCATTTAGCATTACCCAAGCCGTATGGAATGGAATGTCCTATTCATTAATCATTACCCAGGCTGTATAGAATGGAATGTCCTATTAATTTATCATTACCCAGGCTGTATAGAATGGAATGTCCTATTCATTTATCATTACCCAGGCTGTATAGAATGGAATGTCCTATTCATTTATCATTACCCAGGCCGTATAGAATGGTATGTCCTTTTCATTTATCATTACCCATGCCGTATAGAATGGTATGTCCTTTTCATTTATCATTACCCAGGCCGTATAGAATGGAATGTCCTATTCATTTATCATTACCCAGGCTATATAGAATGGAATGTCCTATTCATTTATCATTACCCAGGCTGTATAGAATGGAATGTCCTATTCAGTTAGCATTACCCAGGCTGTATAGAATGGAATGTCCTATTCATTTATCATTACCCAAGCCCTATAGAATGGAATGTCCTATTCAGTTAGCATTACCCAGGCTGCAGAGAATGGAATGTCCTATTCATTTATCATTACCCAGGCTGTATAGAATAGAATGTCCTATTCAGTTAGCATTACCCAGGCCGTATAGAATTGAATGTACTATTTATTTATCATTACCCAGGCTGTATAGAATTGAATGTCCTATTCATTTATCATTACCCAGGCTGTATAGAATGGAATGTCCTATTCATTTAGGATTACCCAGGCTGTATAGAATGGAATGTCCTATTCATTAATCATTACCCAGGCCGTATAGAATGGTATGTCCTATTCATTTATCATTACCCAGGCCGTATAGAATGGAATGTCCTATTCATTTATCATTACCCAGGCTGTATAGAATGGAATGTACTATTCATTTATCATTACCCAGGCTGTATAGAATGGAATGTCCTATTCATTTAGCATTACCCAGGCTGTATAGAATGGAATGTACTATTCATTTATCATTACCCAGGCTGTATAGAATGGAATGTCCTATTCATTTATCATTACCCAGGCAGTATAGAATGGAATGTCCTATTCATTTATCATTACCAAGGCTGTATAGAATGGAATGTCCTATTCATTTATCATTACCCAGGCTGTATATAATGGAATGTCCTATTCATTTATCATTAACCAGACTGTATAGAATGGAATGTCCTATTCATTTATCATTACCCAGAGTGTATAGAATGGAATGTCCTATTCATTTATCATTACCCAGGCTGCATAGAATAGAATGTCCTATTCATTTAGCATTACCCAAGCCGTATGGAATGGAATGTCCTATTCATTAATCATTACCCAGGCTGTATAGAATGGAATGTCCTATTAATTTATCATTACCCAGGCTGTATAGAATGGAACGTCCTATTCATTTATCATTACCCAGGCTGTATAGAATGGAATGTCCTATTCATTTATCATTACCCAGGCTGTATAGAATGGAACGTCCTATTCATTTATCATTACCCAGGCTGTATAGAATGGAATGTCCTATTCATTTATCATTAAGCAGACTGTATAGAATGGAATGGCCTATTCATTTACCATTACCCAGGCTGTATAGAATGGAATGTCCTCTTCATTTATCATTAACCAGACTGTATAGAATGGAATGTCCTATTCATTTATCATTACCCAGGCTGTATAGAATGGAATGTCCTATTCATTTATCATTACCCAGGCTGTATAGAATAGAATGTCCTATTCATTTATCATTACCCAGGCTGTATAGAATAGAATTTCTTATTCATTTATCACTACCCAGGCTGTATAGAATGGAATGGCCTATTCATTTATCATTACCCAGGCTGTATAGAATAGAATGTCCTATTCATTTATCATTACCCAGGCTGTATAGAATGAAATGTCCTATTCATTTATCATTACCCAGGCTGTATAGAATGAAATGTCCTATTCATTTATCATTACCCAGGCTGTATAGAATGGAATGTCCTATTCATTTATCATTAAGCAGACTGTATAGAATGGAATGGCCTATTCATTTACCATTACCCAGGCTGTATAGAATGGAATGTCCTCTTCATTTATCATTAACCAGACTGTATAGAATGGAATGTCCTATTCATTTATCATTACCCAGGCTGTATAGAATGGAATGTCCTATTCATTTATCATTACCCAGGCTGTATAGAATAGAATGTCCTATTCATTTATCATTACCCAGGCTGTATAGAATAGAATTTCTTATTCATTTATCACTACCCAGGCTGTATAGAATGGAATGGCCTATTCATTTATCATTACCCAGGCTGTATAGAATAGAATGTCCTATTCATTTATCATTACCCAGGCTGTATAGAATGAAATGTCCTATTCATTTATCATTACCCAGGCTGTATAAAAAGGAATGTCCTATTCATTTATCATTACCCAGGCTGTATAGAATAGAATGTCCTATTCATTTATCATTACCCAGGCTGTATAGAATGGAATGGCCTATTCATTTATCATTACCCAGGCTGTATAGAATAGAATGTCCTATTCATTTATCATTACCCAGGCTGTATAGAATGGAATGTCCTATTAATTTATCATTACCCAGGCTGTATAGAATGGAATGTCCTATTCATTTATCATTACCCAGGCTGTATAGAATGGAATGTCCTATTCATTTATCATTACCCAGGCTGTATAGAATGGAATGTCCTATTCATTTATCATTACCCAGACTGTATAGAATGGAATGTCCTATCATATCATTACCCAACTGTATAGAATGGAATATCCTATTCATTTATCATTACCCAGGCTGTATAGAATTGAATGTCCTATTCATTTATCATTACCCAGGCTGTATAGAATGGAATGTCCTATTCATTTATCATTACCCAGGCTGTATAGAATAGAATGTCCTATTCATTTATCATTACCCAGGCTGTATAGAATAAAATGTCTTATTCATTTATCATTACCCAGGCTGTATAGAATGGAATGGCCTATTCATTTATCATTACCCAGGCTGTATAGAATAGAATGTCCTATTCATTTATCATTACCCAGACTGTATAGAATGGAATGTCCTATTCACTTATCATTACCCAGACTGTATAGAATGGAATGTCCTATTCACTTATCATTACCCAGGCTGTATAGAATGGAATGTCCAATTCATTTATCATTACCCAGACTGTATAGAATGGAATGTCCTATTCATTTATCATTACCCAGGCTGTATAGAATGGAATGTCCTATTCATGTATCATTACCCAGGCTGTATAGAATGAAATGTCCTATTCATTTATCATTACCCAGGCTGTATAGAATGGAATGTCCTATTCATTTATCATTAAGCAGACTGTATAGAATGGAATGGCCTATTCATTTACCATTACCCAGGCTGTATAGAATGGAATGTCCTCTTCATTTATCATTAACCAGACTGTATAGAATGGAATGTCCTATTCATTTATCATTACCCAGGCTGTATAGAAAAGAATGTCCTATTCATTTATCATTACCCAGGCTGTATAGAATAGAATGTCCTATTCATTTATCATTACCCAGGCTGTATAGAATGGAATGGCCTATTCATTTATCATTACCCAGGCCGTATAGAATGGAATGTCCTATTCATTTATCATTACCCAGGCTGTATAGAATGGAATGTCCTATTCATTTATCATTACCCAGGCTGTATAGAATGGAATGTCCTATTCATTTATCATTACCCAGGCTGTATAGAATGGAATGTCCTATTCATTTATCATTACCCAGGCTGTATAGAATGGAATGTCCTATTCATTTATCATTACCCAGGCTGTATAGAATGGAATGTCCTATTCATTTATCATTACCCAGGCTGTATAGAATGGAATGTCCTATTCATATCATTACCCAGACTGTATAGAATGGAATGTCCTATTCACTTATCATTACCCAGGCTGAATAGAATGGAATGTCCTATTCATTTATCATTACCCAGGCTGTATAGAATGGAATGTCCTATTCATTTATCATTACCCAGGCTGTATAGAATGAAATGTCCTATTCATTTATCATTACCCAGGCTGTATAGAATGGAATGTCCTATTCATTTATCATTAAGCAGACTGTATAGAATGGAATGTCCTATTCATTTACCATTACCCAGTCTGTATAGAATGGAATGTCCTCTTCATTTATCATTAACCAGACTGTATAGAATGGAATGTCCTATTCATTTATTATTACCCAGACTGTATAGAATGGAATGTCCTATTCATTTATCATTAACCAGACTGTACAGAATGGAATGTCCTATTCATTTATCATTAACCAAACTGTATAGAATGGAATGTTCTATTCATTTAGCATTACCCAGGCTGTTTAGAATGGAATGTCCTATTCATTTATCATTACCCAGGCTGTATAGAATGGAATGTACTATTCATATCATTACCCAGGCTGTATAGAATGGAATGTACTATTCATATCATTACCCAGGCTGTATAGAATGGAATGTACTATTCATCTATCATTACCCAGGCTGTATAGAATAGAATGTCCTATTCATTTAGCATTACCCAAGCCGTATAGAATGGAATGTCCTATTCAGTTATCATTACCCAGGCTGTATAAAATGGAATGTCCTATTCATTTATCATTACCCAGGCTGTATAGAATTGAAT
>OW240914.1:357512899-357604003 GCA_933207985.1 Pelobates cultripes
TTTATCATTACCCAGGCTGTATAGAATGGAATGTCCTATTCATTTATCATTACCCAGACTGTATAGAATGGAATGTCCTATTCATTTATCATTACCCAAGCCCTATAGAATGGAATGTCCTATTCATTTATCATTACCCAGACTGTATAGAATGGTATGTCCTTTTAATTTATCATTACCCAGGCTGTATAGAATGGAATGGCCTATTCATTTATCATTACCCAGGCTGTATAGAATGGAATGTCCTATTCATTTATCATTACCCAGGCTGAATAGAATGGAATGTCCTATTCATTTATCATTACCCAGGCTGTATAGAATGGAATGTCCTATTCATTTATCATGACCCAGGCTGTATAGAATAAAATGTCTTATTCATTTATCATTACCCAGGCTGTATAGTATGGAATGTCCTATTCATATCATTACCCAGACTGTATAGAATGGAATGTCCTATTCACTTATCATTACCCAGGCTGTATAGAATGGAATGTCCTATTCATTTATCATTACCCAGGCTGTATAGAATGGAATGTCCTATTCATTTATCATTACCCAGGCTGTATAGAATAGAATGTCCTATTCATTTATCATTACCCAGGCTGTATAGAATAGAATTTCTTATTCATTTATCATTACCCAGGCTGTATAGAATGGAATGGCCTATTCATTTATCATTACCCAGGCTGTATAGAATAGAATGTCCTATTCATTTATCATTACCCAGGCTGTATAGAATAGAATGTCCTATTCATTTATCATTACCCAGACTGTATAGAATGGAATGTCCTATTCATTTATCATTACCCAGACTGTATAGAATGGAATGTCCTATTCTTATTCATTGAGATTTTTGTCAAAATAAAAATGTTAATCTAATTAATCTTGTGATTCCTTATCTTAATTTCATATTGTGCAATTTCCAAGACGTAGACCTACAAAGTGTCATAGACATGAGAATAACTCAGCCTCCTACGATGGGCACACATTAAGAATATTAACAAGCCTGCATTCTGAGAACGTGTACTGCTTCATTTTTACTCCTGCAGCTGTCCTCCGAGTAAAATCCTATGTTTGACATCACATCACATTCTGCTCTTTCTGTTGTACTGTCACACAATACACTTTTTATTCACTAAACCCCAGATTCCAGGGAATTTCAAACATCTAGCCAAAAAAGGCACCTTTTGGAAAGTTCTGTAACTTGGTTATAATCACATTTTAGTTGTTTTAGACTTGATTTTGCCATTTACTTTCAATAGAATTTTTTGCTTCTCACCTGGCTGAGGATTCGACCACATGTCTGTCCTGTTTTTTCAACCAAGTCAAATATGGGAAAATTCCAGTTGTTTATTTGTCCCATTAGAGTTTCAACATTTTCCATGACTAGCGGTTCTGGGGCAAGAATGGGCTTTTCCTGTGAGAGACAGATAAAAAAAATGTGGTATAAAACAAGACGTAAATTTAACCCTTTTTTTTTTTCTTGTGGATCCATTGTATGAGGTGCAAATGGAGCCACTAAATGCCATGGAAAAAGTTTAAATTATTACATGTCTAATATTACTTGGCATTAAATGACAAGAATTTCTCTAACACAGAACAGGCAAGTCAGCAGATCCTCCAAGAGCAAGGAGGTCCCCCCGTAATTAAGCAGGTTCTCCTGTGATTAAGCATATTCTTTGTGATAAACAGACACCCCATGATTAAGCAGACACCCCGTTATTAAGCAGATACCCTGTTATTAAGCAAATACCCCTAGTGTAGTGTAGAGTAGTTCAGTGTAGTAAAGTGTAGTGTAGAGTAGTGCAGTGTACTGTAATGCAGTGTGCCCTTGTGTGGTGTAGAGTAGTGCAGTGTACTGTATTGCAGTCTACCATAGTGTAGTGTAGAGTAGTGCAGTGTGCCCTAGTGTAGTGTAGAGTAGTGCAGTGTACTGTAATGCAGTGTACCATTGTGTAGTGTAATGTCGGGAACGAATGGTCACTCATTCCCCGGTGTCCAGCTGTCCGTGTGCTCGGGCTTGACGCAGAGAATGAACAGTCACTTGTTCCCCGGTGTTCAGCTGTCCGTGTGCTCAGGCTTAACGCAGAGAATGAATGGTCACTCATTTCCTAGTGTCCAGCTCTCTGTGTGCTCGGACGCAGAGATTGAACGGTCACTTATTCCCCGGTGTCCAGCTGTCTGTGTGCTTGGCCTGGACGCAGAGAATGAACGGTCACTCATTCCCCGGCGTCCAGCTGTCCATGTGCTAGGACACAGAGAATGAACAGTCACTCATTCCCCGGTGTCCAGCTGTCCGTGTGCTCAGGCCGGATGCAGAGAATGAGCGGTCACTCATTCCCCAGTGTCAAGCTGTCCGTGTGCTCAGGCCAGATGCAGAGAATGAACAGTCACTCATTTCCCAGTGTCCAGCTGTCTGTGTGCTCGGACGCAGAGAATGAATGGTCACTCATTCCCTAGTGTCAAGCTGTCAGTGTGCTCAGGCTGGATGCAGAGAATGAACAGTCACTCATTTCCCACTGTCCAGATGTCTGTGTGCTCGGACGCAGAGAATGAATGGTCACTCATTCCCTAGTGTCCAGCTGTCCGTGTGTTTGGGCTGGACGCAGAGAATGAATGGTCACTCGTTCCCCGGTGTCCAGCTGTCGTGTGCTCAGGCCGGATGCAGAGAATGAGCGGTCACTCATTCCCCAGTGTCAAGCTGTCCGTGTGCTCAGGCCAGATGCAGAGAATGAACAGTCACTCATTTCCCAGTGTCCAGCTGTCTGTGTGCTCGGACGCAGAGAATGAATGGTCACTCATTCCCTAGTGTCAAGCTGTCCGTGTGCTCAGGCTGGATGCAGAGAATGAACAGTCACTCATTTCCCACTGTCCAGATGTCTGTGTGCTCGGACGCAGAGAATGAATGGTCACTCATTCCCTAGTGTCCAGCTGTCCGTGTGTTTGGGCTGGACGCAGAGAATGAATGGTCACTCGTTCCCCGGTGTCCAGTTGTCCGTGTGTAATGTAGCGTAGTGTAATGTCAGGAACAATAGTGTAGTGTAGCGTAGTGTACTGTAATGCAGTGTGCCCTATTGTAGTGTAGCATAGTGTAATGTTGGGAACCATAGTGTAGTGTAGCGTGGTGAAGTGTAATGTCGGGAACCATAGTGTAGCGTAGTGTAATGTCGGGGACTATAGTGTAGTGAAGTGTAGTGTAAGGTCGGGAACAAAAGTGTAGTGTAGCGTAGAGTAGTGTAATGTCAGGAATCATAGTGTAGCGTAGTGTAATGTCGGGAACCATAGTGTAGTGTAGCGTAGTGTAATGTTGGGAATTATAGTGTAGTGTAATGTCGGGAACCATAGTGTAGTGTAGCATAGTGTAATGTCGGGAACCATAGTGTAGTGTAGCATTGTGTACTGCAATGCCGGTTACAGATCGCTTGCATTAATGGACACTCACCTCCGATGGTATTAATGGGTGCAGAACGATGGGATCTGGTCGATACGGGCGACTCACAGAGTCTTTCCTGGACTGGGTCAGATCTTTTGTGCAATCTGTATCATCGTCATTCTGTACAATGTCACTGCTGTCACTGTGATTGGTTTCGTGTGTGCTGTCATAGTCTGATGTGGGAGGTGCAGGTTCATCTGGAAGACAAATCTAGAATAAATCAGGGGTATTCTGTCTGAAATACAGAGTATAACAATCTACTAAAAAACAGCAACAGCCCATTCTAGGCACTGGTGACGTTAAATAGTCTCAACATATTTCAGGCCTTGTCAATAACATTAACTCTATTCTCAATGAACCATCTGTGAGCTGGTGAACATGCATGAATGCCTGGGAGTGTGCCTGCGACAGTGTCTGTGACAATGTCTGTGTACTACTGGGATTGTTTGTGTATCTGTAAACACCTTTTAGTGTCTGTAAATGATTGGTGATATGTCTGTGAATCTGCCTGTGAATACCTTTTAGTGTATGTAAATGTTTGGGAATGTCTGTGAGTGTGACTGTAAATGCCTGTGATTGTGTCTGTGAATGCCTGTAATTTTTGTATCTGTGAGTGTGTCTGTTAATGCCTGTGATTGTGTCTGTGAGTATGTCTGTGATTGTGTCTGTTAATGCCTGTGATTGTGTCTGTGAGTGTGTCTGTGAATGTCTGTGATTGTGTCTGTGAATGCCTGTAATTTTTGTTTCTGTGAGTGTGTCTGTGAATGCCTGTGGTTGTGTCTGTGAATGCCTGTGATTTTTGTGTCTGTGAGTGTGTCTGTGAATGTCTGTAATTTTTGTGTCTGTGAGTGTGTCTGTGAATGCCTGTGGTTGTGTCTGTGAATGCCTGTGATTTTTGTGTCTGTGAGTGTGTCTGTGAATGCCTGTGATTGTGTCTGAGTGTGTCTGTGAATGCCTGTGATTGTGTCTAGGAGTGTGTCTGTGAATGCCTGTGATTGTGTCTGTGAGTGAGTCTGTGAATGCTTGGGAATGTGTCTGTGAGTGTGTCTATGAATGCCTGTGAGTATGTATGTGTCCATTTCTATTGTTTTTATATTTTGCATTACTAAATCCCACTGGGATAAGGTGTAAATACAGAATACATGGCTGTAACATGCGAACACTGGACGCAGATAATGAAGGTCACTCATTCCCCGGTGTCCACCTGTCCGTGTGCTTGGGCCGGACGCAGAGAATGAACGGTCACTCATTCCCCGGTGTCCAGTCTGTGAGCTCGGACGCAGAGAATGAACGGTCACTCATTCCCCGGTGTCCAGCTGTCCGTGTGCTCGAGCCGGACGTAGAGAATGAAGGTCACTCATTCCCTGGTGTCCAGCTGTGCGTGTGCTCAGGCCGGATGCAGAGAATGAATGGTCACCCGTTCCCCCATGTTCAGCTTGCTCAGGCTGGATGCAGAGAATGAACGGTCACTCATACACTGGTGTCCAACTGTGCGTGTGCTCAGGCCGGATGCAGAGAATGAATGGTCACCCGTTCCCCCATGTTCAGCTGTCTGTGTGCTCGAATGCAGAGAATGAATAGTCACTCATTCCCTAGTGTCCAGCTGTCCGTGTGCTCGGACGCAGAGAATGAACAGTCACTCGTTTCCCCATGTCCAGCTGTCCGTGTGCCCAGACACAGAGAATGAACAGTCAATCATTTATTAGTGTCCAGCTGTCCGTGTGCTCGGACGCAGTGAATGAATAGTCACTTACTCCCCGGTGTCCAGATGACCGTGTGCTCTGGCCTAGTCAGTAATGCAGCAGCCGGTGAGGACGGCGTCCGCGTTCTTCGGCACTGCACCTCCGACCTCACATCGAGAGGTGAGCCTCCAGAATGACGTCGATGTGAGGTCGGAGGTGAAGTGCCGAAGAACGCGGACGTCACTCATCCGCGAATGGTCACTCATACCCCAGTGTCCAGCTGTCCATGTGCTCGGATGCAGAGAATGAATGGTCACTCATTCCCCAGAGTCAAGCTCTCCGTGTGCTCAGACGCAGTGAATAAACGGTCACTCATACCCTGAAGTCCAGCTGTCCGTGTGCTCGGACGCAGAGGATGAACGGTCACTCATTCCTTGGTGTCCAGCTGTCTGTGTGCTCGGGTTGGACACAGAGGATGAATGGTCACTCATACCCCAGTGTCCAGCTGTCCATGTGCTCGGGCTGGACGCAGAGCATGAATGGTCACTCATTTCCCAGTGTCCTGCTGTCCCTGTGTTTAGGCCAGATGCAGAGAATGAACGGTCACTCATTCATCAGTTTCAAGCTGTCCGTGTGCTCAAGGCGGATGCAGAGAATGAACGGTTACTCATTCTCCGGTGTCCAGCTGTCCGTGTGCTCGAGGTGGACGCAGAGAATGAACGGTTACTCATTCTCCGGTGTCCAGCTGTCCGTGTGCTCGAGTTGGACACAGTGAATAAACGGTCACTCATCCCCCGGTGTCCAGCTGACTGTGTGCTCAGGCTGGACGCAGAGAAGACAAAGTATCACTGTAAATACCTGCTCTGGTCTGCGGAACTGACTCTTCTTCGTTTGTGTCCGTCACACTTTCATCTGGATTTTCCAGGTTGAATGGTTTTCCACAGCTGTAACGGAAACAGGATAAAATATATCAGAAAGGAAAAGGAACAAAAAACATTTTGTTTGTTTTTTAAATAATGACAAATGCAATTAAAGTAAACAGTTTAAATCATGGCAGCTCGGGGTTTATGGAGACGGATCAAAACAGACCGTCTTTAAACAGTGAGATGAGTTCAGATCAAGACATCTACCATAACTTCACAACACTCCCCCAAAGCAGAGACTACAAGAAATGACCTCATATTTCTTTATAATAAATGGGATTAAACAGCCCGGAACCCTTATTTTATCCCATTTCCCTCTGGCTCTGCCCTTTCTATAGCACTGTTGGCCTTTACTGCTCCCACTGGAAGGCTATTCCAGGTATCTACTACCCTTTCTATATCACTGTTACTGCTCCCACTGGAAGGCTATTCCAGGTATCTACTACCCTTTCTATATCACTGTTACTGCTCCCACTGGAAGGCTGTTCCAGGTATCTACTACCCTTTCTATATCACTGTTACTGCTCCCACTGGAAGGCTATTCCAGGTATCTACTACCCTTTCTATATCACTGTTACTGCTCCCACTGGAAGGCTATTCCAGGTATCTACTACCCTTTCTATATCACTGTTACCGCTCCCACTGGAAGGCTATTCCAGGTATCTACTACCCTTTCTATATCACTGTTACTGCTCCCACTGGAAGGCTATTCCAGGTATCTACTGCCCTTTCTATATCACTGTTACTGCTCCCACTGGGAGGCTATTCCAGGTATCTACTACCCTTTCTATATCACTGTTACTGCTCCCACTGGAAGGCTATTCCAGGTATCTACTACCCTTTCTATATCACTGTTACTGCTCCCACTGGAAGGCTATTCCAGGTATCTACTACCCTTTCTATATCACTGTTACTGCTCCCACTGGAAGGCTATTCCAGGTATCTACTACCCTTTCTATATCACTGTTACTGCTCCCACTGGAAGGCTATTCCAGGTATCTACTACCCTTTCTATATCACTGTTACTGCTCCCACTGGAAGGCTATTCCAGGTATCTACTACCCTTTCTATATCACTGTTACTGCTCCCACTGGAAGGCTATTCCAGGTATCTACTACCCTTTCTATATCACTGTTACTGCTCCCACTGGAAGGCTATTCCAGGTATCTACTACCCTTTCTATATCACTGTTACTGCTCCCACTGGAAGGCTATTCCAGGTATCTACTACCCTTTCTATATCACTGTTACTGCTCCCACTGGAAGGCTATTCCAGGTATCTACTACCCTTTCTATTTCACTGTTACTGCTCCCACTGGAAGGCTATTCCAGTTATCTACTACCCTTTCTATATCACTGTTACTGCTCCCACTGGAAGGCTATTCCAGGTATCTAGCATTACCTCACATTAGGAGGGGTACAATTGTGGGGTAAGAGGTTACCTGCTACAGATGAAGGGTGGTGCCAAGCATGGCTCTGGGATTTCAGGGGCGCTCCTTGTGCTTGTTAATGTTTTATGGGGGTTCAGCCCTAACCTGCTAACATCGGCAGAGTCTGAGAAGGGGACCGGCAGAGTCTTGGTGGTGGGGCTTGGGGCTGGCGTTCCATGAATAGGTGAGTGGCATGGAGAGCTGAGGGGGGAAATATTTGGGGGGATTCCTTTAGGACAGAAAAAAAAAAATATTATAAAAACATGCACAAAATAATTTTTACATACAACATGAGTTCAACTCGGCTTTTGACATAAACAAAAGAGATTCACCACAATAAATCTACTGCCATTCAATGTGTTTAACCCATTAGTCATTTTATTGGCTATAAATCTTCCGCCATTCCCCACGTTTAACCCGTTAACTATCTTATTGGCTATAAATCTACCGCCATTCACCGCGTTTAACCCATTAATCATCATATTGACTACAAATCTATAAATAAGGCTATCCTAACTATAAGATAAGACTAGGGACTAATGAAAGTATTTAGAAAATTGGGCAGACTAGATGGGCCGAATGGTTCTTATCTGCCGTCACATTCTATGTTTCTATGTTAATCTACCGACATTCACGGCGTTTAACCTGTTAATCATCTTATTGGCTAAAAATCTACCGCCATTCACCACGTTTAACCCGTTAACTATCTTATTGGCTATAATTCTACCGCCACTCACCGCGTTTAACCCGATAATCATCTTATTGGCTATAAATCTACAGCCATTCACCGCGTTTAACCCGTTAATCATCTTATTGGCTATAAATCTACTGCCATTCACCGCGTTTAACCCTATAATCATCTTATTGGCTATAAATGTACCGCCATTCACTGCGTTTAACCGTTAATCATCTTATTGGCCATAAATCTACCGTCATTCACCGCATTTAACCTGTCAAACAGCAGTGCGTATTTCTATGTTAAATTTCATTTTGCAGACCCCACAAACACATTTGTTAAACTCAGGAGATGGTAAAGAGAATATTAAATAATTTGGGATGTGAAGAGTTTTACTTACCTGAAGCTGTCCATCGAGGCCCTTGCCATGGATTTCCCGGTGGTCAGATTCAGTCCCTGGCTTCGGCCAGGTGACAAGGTCAGCACTGTACTCTCGCGCAAGTGTACAACACTGAGGTCTAAGGAGGATCGTGCGAGACCGCGGGATCCCCCATACACAATGTCTTTTTGAGTGGAATTGGAGAAATGGGACGATGGTATCTCCACCTCTTGTCAAATTTCATCAAGCATAGGGAATCTACTACAACAAAGTAGTCCTACACTTAGTATATGTCTTGAAAGCTTTGGAATTTCAATAAAATCTTTTCTGTGCTTTGCAGAGTGCTGCCCACTAACTCTGAAAGAGTTAGATATATTCAAATTATATTAATAGCATACTGAGAAAAAAAACACAAAAAGTCAGGAACTCAGCACCATTAAAACCTTGTTCCCTTTGCATTTTTAAATTATTTCGCAATGTGAGGAACAAAGCCAACGCATGACTCCAAGAGACCAAAATAGACATAGAATGAAAATATAATAAATAAATGATCCCACAAACCGTGTCTCTAATTTCCTGCAATCTAGATTAGTGTCTACTAATTCAGTGCCTTAAACAGTGAAACGTTGGTTGGCTGAAGGAAATCGTGAAAGCAGAGCCCTTGGATTCAGAGATGGGAAGACCAATCAGAAAGTCCCTAGTGCCAACCAATGGGACTGTGTGTTTACTATTAAAGATAGAGTATAGTCACCAAAACAATGTTAGCTTAATGAAGCAGTTTGGGTGTATAAATCATGTCCCTGCAGTCTTACTGCTCAATCCTCTGCCATTCAGGAGTTAAAGGTCCCCTATAGTCACCTGAACAACTACAGCTTATTGTACAGTATACAGCTAATTGTATTTGCAATGTGAGTATAATCATTCCCTTCAAATATTTTTGCTGTAAACACTGTCTTTTCAGAAAATGCAGTGTTTACATTACAGCCTAGAGATACCTCCACTGGCCACTCCTCAGATGGCTGCTAGAGGTGCTTCCTGGGGCAGTGCTGAACAGTGTGACTGACATTCAGTGTCTCCACCCTCTGCATGCAGATACTGAACTTTCCTCATAGAGATGGATTGATTCAATGTATCTCTATGAGGAGATGCTGATTGGCCAGGGCTGTTTTTGGCTTGTGCTGGCTCTGCCCCGATCTACCTCCTTGTCAATACAGCCAATCCTATGGGGAAGCACTGTGATTGGCTTAGTCCACCACTTCTGATGATGTCAACCAAGCAGGCATATCAGGGGCAGAGCCAGCAGCTGCAGATTTGAACAAAAGTAAAATGTTACTATATTTAGACAGGCAATGAGGGGGAGGAAGGGAAGGGGGGCTAGATGGTGGTTTGGACACTGTAGGGTCAGGAATACACGTTTGTATTACTGACTCTATAGTGTTCCTTTAAATCACTTTTGTTTCTGTTTATGAAGCCCTAGCCACACACCCCAGACTCTGACAGATACAGCCTGCATGAAAACAAAATGGTTTACTTTCAATCAAATGTAACTTACTTTTAAAGTTTTTTTTATCTCCTGCTCTGTAACTTTAATCACAAGGAGGACCTTTCAGCCTTTCAGGGTCTAGCTATTTATAAACAGAGCAGGTAATAAATTCTAAATTAAACAGTATTTCCAAAAAAGGAAATTTAAACATTAGCTGACTCTCAATAGGAAGTGTTTAGGAAGGCTGTGTAAGTCACATGCAGGAAAGGTGTGCCTAGGACTGCATAAACAAAGTGATTTAACTTGTGAATTGAGCAGTGAGACTGCAGGGGCATGATCTGTACACCAAAACTACCTCATTAAGCTAAAGTTGATTTGGTGAATATAGTGTCCCTTTAACAACTTTCCAAGGTCCATCAAAGCTTTATCGCAAGGCTGGAGAGGGCTGTGCAATCTGTTGTATTAAACATAAGAAACAAAATGAAACCAGTGATATAATTATTTGCACAAACTCTTTTAGACAGTTTAATTATAATGGAAAAAAAATAATAATATGAATTTGTGGCAGAATTATCAAACAGCAGCACTCTATGTCACATTAATAATACACAAAACCACTCTATTCTGCACACCGCATTCATACATACCTCACTGTACTTTAATTCTGACAGCACTCGCTCTTGTTACATGTAGGAGTACATTTCAAGTTCACTTTGACTGCCCACATTAGTGAATAACCCTGAATGACAGCTGATACTTTATGGTCATTCTGTGTAATATAGAGCACGTCCTTACCCTGCCTCCTTTTAGAATTCAGATGATTTGCGTTTGGTACAACAAAGGTTGTAGAGAAAGTCCGACTTTTGCTCATATTCCCCAAGAGAGAAGTGTTCCACGAGTCCGGGTTACTTCTGTGAAATTAGGAGAGAAACGGGTTTTAATAGAGCAGAATCCAGAACTCAATAGATGAGTAACACCTTCCTATACAGAACTCTGGACCTTTTATTGAATAGCAATCTCCTGCTCCTGAGCTCAAAATTATTAGGACACTATCATTTATGTCCCTCCTACACCGTCAATGCTACTATATAACGCTATCCCTCTTCAACCATCAGAAATACTATGTTACACTATGCTCCCTCTTCCACCATTAGTGATACTATTTTACACTATGCTCCCTCTTCAACTGTCAGTGATACTATTTTACACTATGCTTCCTCTTCTACAATTAGTGATACTATTTTACACTATGCTCCCTCTTCCACCATTAGTGATACTATTTTACACTACGCCCCCTCTTCAACTGTCAGTGATACTATTTTACACTATGCTCCCTCTTCAACTGTCAATGATACTATTTAACACTATGCTCCCTCTTCCACCATTAGTGATACTATTTTACACTATTCTCCCTCTTCCACCATCAGTGATACTATTTTACACTATGCTCCCTCTTCCCCCGTCAATGATACTATTTTACACTATTCTCCCTCTTCCACCATCAGTGATACTATTTTACACTATGCTCCCTCTTCCACCATCAGCGATACTGTGTTACACTATGCTCCCTCTTCCTCCGTCAATGATACTATTTTACACTATGCTTCCTCTTCTACAATTAGTGATACTATTTTACACTATGCTCCCTCTTCCACCATTAGTGATACTATTTTACACTACGCCCCCTCTTCAACTGTCAGTGATACTATTTTACACTATGCTCCCTCTTCAACTGTCAGTGATACTATTTTACACTATGCTTCCTCTTCAACTGTCAATGATACTATTTAACACTATGCTCCCTCTTCCACCATTAGTGATACTATTTTACACTATTCTCCCTCTTCCACCATCAGTGATACTATTTTACACTATGCTCCCTCTTCCCCCGTCAATGATACTATTTTACACTATTCTCCCTCTTCCACCATCAGTGATACTATTTTACACTATGCTCCCTCTTCCACCATCAGTGATACTGTGTTACACTATGCTCCCTCTTCCTCCGTCAATGATACTATTTTACACTATGCTCCCTCTTCCACAACTAGTGATACTATTTAACACTATGCTCCCTCTTCCACCATTAGTGATACTATTTAACACTATGCTCCCTCTTCCACCATTAGTGATACTATTTAACACTATGCTCCCTCTTCCACCATTAGTGATACTATTTTACACTATTCTCCCTCTTCCACCATCAGTGATACTATTTTACACTATGCTCCCTCTTCCATCATCAGTGATACTATTTTACACTACGCTACCTCTTCCACCATTAGTGATACTATTTTACACTATTCTCCCTCTTCCACCATCAGTGATACTATTTTACACTATGCTCCCTCTTCCATCATTAGTGATAATGTGTCGATGTAGTTGTCGTCCATGTGGATGAGACCCTTCTTAATAATCCAGGGGGAAGACTTCTTCTTAATCGCTAGCCAATCAATAGGTTAGTATTAAACTAATGAAAGTAGTGTAACTGATAGAGATAAAACTATATACCTAAATGGCAATAATAATATACAAAATGCACTGTATAATTATCTTACATGTAATATGGCAATATCTAGAAGAGAGGTAATGGTTTTCCAACTGATAATGAGATTATTCATTGAGTGGGTCGATACTCGGGGCGGATGGGAATCTGACAGTCTCCGTCTAATTAGCTAAAAGACTGCCGTGACATGGAAAGGTAATGTTTTCAACAATTACCTGACTTCACCCCAGTTATATAGACATGTACATCAATAGCAATCGATAAGAAGTACAGTGTTGTGGATTGAAAGAGGGGAATCCTTTGTCATATGTTTCAATCCCCAAATAAAATAAAATAAATAATCTGCAGGATATACAGCGCTGTATTGTGGTAAAGTGGGAAATGTAATTGCTAAACTGGTGTAATGTCTACTTTCGTCTTAGTTCGGTCTATCGTTTGTGATTCTGTTTTCCGTTTAGTGAATACCTCGCTATTATTGAAACCATTGAGGGATACATTGTTGGCACCATTCGGTACATATTGCCCTTATTATTATGCTGTGTTTTGTTACTGCTCAAATCTTTTTCGTATTTCTATTAAATAAATGCTTTGCAGAATGCGGCACCATATTGGTGTCCAGAGAATCCCTTTAAGTGGAGCGAAAAGTAACAATCAGATTATATTATACAAATCTTGATTGCGGCAATGACTGTAGTGTAAACAATTCATCTACTGGGAAACCATGAAAACTAGTTTATGGAGATATTTGAAGCACCCAGAATGCCTTGTTCTTGTAGCTGAATTCGAATGATTTCAGAATTACCTTTGGTATGGTCATTTTCTCCCCCTTTTCAGAGCCTTCCTCTGAATCAGAACACGTGTAATTCTCGTTGCAGGAGAGCAGTGTATTCAGTCGTGGTTTGTGGATGGGTTGGAAGTTAATCTGTGTGCTCAGTAGGTTACTGACTGCCCGTAATGAGGTGCACACGTGTGGGGGTAAAGAAGGGTCGGCAAGGATGTCTGTAATAAGACCATGAGCTTCTCCCATGACAGCGATGTCCACCGTGATACTGGTACCTGAGGACTAAAACACAGGAAAAATAAATACCAGCAAACGATCCTCCAGTAAGGGATTGTGTTTGGATTTAAAGCATGAATGACGACTCATTTAACAGGATTACAAACTTGCTGTTAAGATTTATGTTTGAATATGTCATGTATCTGATTTTGTTTTCAAACCAAAGCTTGTTTTTTTCCGCCAATCCTCTGGCAGTCTCACCGTGACTTCCTCACTAAAACAAACTAATAAGAGTTCAACATAATGGCTACAGAAAGAGTGCTTTGTACACAGTAATTAGCCCTTTTATTCATCGGATGAGAGTCTGCTTCCAGTGATGGGCACGAGGAGGGTGGGAAAAGATAAATAATTAATTGCCGTCCTTATTCTGACATTCTCTATATCACCTCCAACAAACTTCCTTATTAAAGGACCACTCTAGGCACCCAGACCACTGAAACTGCTATGTTTATCAATGGGTAAAGCCTTCCCCCTATTTCCTCTAGTGGCTGTCTCATTGACAGCCACTAGAGGCGCTTGCGTGCTTCTCACTGTGATTTTCACAGTGAGAGCATGCCAGCGTCCATAGGAAAGCATTATGAATGCTTTCCTATGTGACCGGCTGAATGTGCGCGCAGCTCTTGCCGTGCGTGCGCATTCAGCCGACCGGGAGGAGAAGAGGAGGATCGGAGGAGGAGAGCTCTCCCCCCAGCGCTGGAAAAAGGTAAGTTTAACCCCTTTCCTCTCCCCAGAGCCGGGTGGGAGGAGGACCCTGAGGATGTATGTTTTCCTGGCACTATAGTGGTCCTTTAAGTTTTTGTGCTTTCTTACCACCTCCGCCTGCAGACCATTCCCTGCAGCTACTAGCATTCCCACAGCCAATGATTAGTGTCACCCCTTAATTATCTGGTGAATGAGAACAGACCTGGTGTGTGAGTGTGTCTGTGGAATACAGAAATTATTAAGTTTTGATCACATAGTAGTTAGAAGCCTCATGAAGTTACGTTATACAACGAACATGTCTCTCTCTGTATATTTTATTTTATTAAAGACACGGAGGCTCATATTATGCATAACTCTTTCTTTATTTCCTCAGCAGCAAAGATAGAGGAATATAAATATTATCAAATTGAAAGCAAAAAACTGTATAAGTACACAGGCAACCAATAGCATAACATAGGAAGTGGCTATATAAGGCCTGTGTCTCCCACAATCCCCCTCTTTCTTTGCTGCTTCCTCAGACAGCTAAGTACCATTATTGAGCTCTCTACTCATTGCATTTTATTGGTATTATTTGTTGTGTATTCTGGTTTTGCTTCATGCTCATTATTATTTATTATTATTTATTGTTTATTTGCTTGTCTTTTACTCTTGTTGCCTGGATCGTTGGTGTATTTGGGGACCCCCCTGGGGCGTTTTGCCCGCTGCCGCGGGCTCTCTCTCTTCCCCTCCCTCCCGCCCCTATCTCTAACCGAGCGCTTCCCAGCGCTGCCCTCTGCCGCGGCGGTTTCTCTCGGCACCGCGGCTGAGTGTGCTCGTTTTTTCCCTTTCACAGGCTACCCACGCGGGTAGGTGCGCGCGCGCCCCTTCCCCCGCCGGGGGCCTGTACACGTGTGCACGTCTTTTTTCTTAGACGGCGGCCATTTTGGGTGATCGCTACGCATCGCTCAGTATCCTGCCGTGCGGTCTGTTCTCTCTGGGTCTCCCTGCTACACCAGCGATCAGGTCCTTTGTGTTGTTGCTGGGTTAATCAACCCACTTATTTAGTTTTCACCTTTATTGTTCAGTGCCGTTTTTCTAGTGTCTCTGCCATTATGCAGGATAGGGAGGATGGGCCTACTGATCCCTCTGGGGATTTTCCTAATGTTAACCCTGAGGGTGCTATGGCATCTCAGGAGTTTCAAGCCTTATTAGAGGCCACTATGGCTTCCTCCCTTCAGAAGGCTATTGCCTCAGCTATGGGGGCTGTCTCCTCTTCCTTTACCCAGTCTCTGCAATCTGGGTTTTTGCCTTCCACGGCTACCCCTGCCCCCCTGGGTGTGGGGTCCCCTTCTCCTGCCCATACTGTGCCGGGTGCCCGTAAGGCGAAGGATAAATCTCGTCATATCGGTTCCCACTCCTCGATGCAGGTTTTGCCTGCCATGAATGACTCGCCTCTGGCGGTCACAGATAGCGCGCATCCCACGCGCACAAGAGCCCCTGGCCGGGCTAAAAAGGCTAGATTGTGGAAACGGGCTAGAGCCCTGGATGATGAGTCGGATTCCGACCGGAGTGTGGAAAATGAATCCGATTTTATGGAGTACGACTCCTTTGTTGATGACGAGTCGGGAGAGGACATACCCCCTACGGGGGCTCCCCCTTCTAGGTCCTCTGCCAACCCCCGAGGTAAGGTCACTGGCCCCGCTGGGGACAATAAAGCCCTGCTAGACCCACAGGGTAACCCCATGTTTGACCCGGACGACCTCCGTCACCCGCGGTCTGCCGAATGGGTCCCTCCGGACCACATCGCCCAATATGTGGCTAAGCGAATTCGCACGCCCCTATCCAAAGAAGGCCACAATAAGCTGCGCGCCGAGTGCCCACGGCCTTCTCTCCCTGGCGCTGCCTGCAAGACCCCAGAAATCGACCCACAAATCGCCCAATTTTTAAATAAATCTGGCTGGAAACCTAAGAAGGGTCTTGATCATTCCCTGAAGGGATGCCAGGATAGGATCCTGGATACGCTGGGCCCCCTATCGAAGCTGTACGAGCTTCTTGATGCCGCTAGATCAGGGGAATCTGTTTTGGATGTGGATGTGGCCATCGGGTGGGTCCAACGGGCTATATGCCTTCTGGGTAACGCCAACACGGCGGTGTCCTCCGAGAGGCGCAAGGCCATTCTACTAAAAATTGACCCTAAATTGGCCGCTATGTCTGTGGCAGAGCCTGATTCGGCTGATGAAGGTCTGTTGTTTGGCACATCCTTCGTGAAGGACATGGGGTCATATGTCAAGACCTTTACGGCTATTGACAAGGCGCAGGCAAATATGAAGCGCGTCTTCGCGCCCAAGGTTTTCGGAGGGGCCGGGCGTAGCAGGAACCGTCCTCCCGGCCGTGGTTTCCGAGGCTCGTTCCGTGCCTCCAGAGGTTCCTTTTTTCCTTCCAGAGGGTTCCAGGACCCGAAAACTCCTTCCTTCTTCCCGGCAAGGGGGAGATCGTGGGGCTCCAGATACCCCCGTGGTGGAACTTCGGGCAGACGCCCTTATGGTGAGTACCCTTTCTTCCCCTCTCGATCAGGTTCGGGTGGCGGGGAGGCTGGCCTTATTCTACCTAAGGTGGGCAGTTATAACTGCGGATGCTTGGGTTTTGCAATGCGTAAAGGGGTTATCACCTAGAGTTTGTTTCCCTGCCTGTTCAAATTTCTGTTCCCAGGGAGTTGTCTCTCCCACCGGAACAGGACGCGATGATCTCCGCGGAGGTCGAGGAGATGTTTTCAAAGGGTGCCATAGAAGAATTGCCGTTCGCCGCCCCAGGCTTTACGAGCAATCTCTTCTTAGTACCCAAGAAAGGGGGCGGTGTCCGCCCGGTTATAAATCTTCGCCCTCTCAACGCGTTCCTGCGCTACCAACACTTTCAGATGGAGGGCATCCATTGTCTCAGGGATCTGCTGCGGCAGTCAGATTGGATGGCCAAATTGGACCTGAAGGACGCGTACTTCACGGTTCCAATAGCGGTGGAATCCAGGGACTACCTGCATTTCACCTGGCACGGACGGCGTTGGCGTTTTACATGCCTGCCGTTCGGTCTCTCCTCGGCCCCTTGGTGTTTCACCAAGGTGATGAAGCCGGTGGTGGCGTACCTCCGTACCAGAGGGGTTCGCCTCATTATTTACCTGGACGACATTTTAATTATGTCCCAATCGAAAGAATGCCTGGAGTTGCATCTGAGCTGGACTATCAACCTTTTGCAGAATCTAGGTTTTCTAATCAACTGGGACAAGTCGGTCATGACCCCCGCCCAGTCGATGGAGTTTTTGGGGTTTCAGGTGGATTCCATACGGCAATTCCTCTACTTGCCGGAATCAAAGATGAAGGCCATTCAGAAAGAGCTCCGGCGAGCTCTCCGGGCCTCAGATCTCTCGATACGTCAGTTGGCGAGGATCATCGGCCTACTGGCATCCTCCATTCAGGCGATATTCCCTGGCCCGTTGCATTATCGAGCCCTGCAGCGGCTCAAGGGGTCACACCTTCGTTCGGGCCACTCTTACGAATCACGGATTCGTTTGGACGAGGAATCCAGGGAGGAGATAGCCTGGTGGCTAGCCCACATGGAGGCCTGGAATGGAAGGGCAATTTTCGGTTCCCTTCCGGACGTAGTCATAGAATCGGACGCCAGCTTATACGGCTGGGGCGCTCGTTGTGGCAACGCCTCCACGGGAGGCAGATGGTCCGACGCAGAGAAGTCGTTACACATCAATTGCCTGGAGCTCCTGGCAGGAGCCTTTGCAATCCGCAGCCTTACCCCGGAACGGGCAAACTGTTGCGTTCTCCTCAAGCTGGACAACGTATCAGCGGTCCGATACATCAATCACCTGGGTGGCACCAAATCCAAGATGTTGGCTCTTCTGGCGAAAGAGTTTTGGCAATTCTGCCTTTACAACAACGTCTCTGTGACGGCGGAGCATATTCCGGGTCTGGACAATTCGACTGCGGATTGGAATTCCAGACATTTAAGAGACTCGGGAGACTGGCGCTTGCACGGCTCGGTCTTCCGAGGCCTAGAAGGTCTATGGGGTCGTTTCGAGATGGACCTGTTCGCCTCTCGGCTGAACGCTCAGGTACCGAAATTCTACAGTTGGAGGCCAGATCCGGCGGCAGTGGCGACGGATGCCTTTCTTCAAGAATGGCCCCCGGGTCGCCTCTATGCCTTTCCTCCGTTCAACATGATTGCTCGCACACTCTCCAAAATGGTTCACCACGACTGTTGTCTGGTTCTGATCACTCCCCTGTGGAGATCCCGTCCGTGGTTCCCTCGACTGATGGAGTTGTCGATAGACTTCCCACGGTTGTTGCCGAACTTCCCGGATCTCCTCCTGGATCCGGATGGGAACTCGCACGAACTGGTGATGCGGCACCAGTTGCCCCTGGTGGCTTGGTTCCTTTCAGGGGACGCTGGATTGTCCCTAACGTTCCACAGACAACTCTCTTGCTCCTCGATAACGCGTGGGCCCCGGGCACACGATCAGCTTATCGGGCAGCATGGAAGTCTTGGTCGGGTTGGTGCATGGAACGGGCAATGGATCCCGTATCTGCCCCTCTCCATTTGATCCTGGAATTTCTCACGTTCCTGTTCGATTCGGGCAAGGCGTACAGGACTATCAATCTTTTTCGCTCGGCCATTTCTGCCGGACACGATGGTTTAGAAGGCACACCCGTCGGTAGGCATCCTTTTATATGTCGCCTTCTTAGAGGTATTCGCCTCGCCCGTCCACCCCGGTCGCGTTTTTCGGCCTTTTGGGACGTCAACATTATGTTGCAGTTCCTATCGGCTTGGTACCCTAACCAAGCATTGACTCTCAAACAGCTGTCATCCAAACTGGTTATGCTGCTTTGTCTTATCTCTTGTAAGAGAGTTTCCGATGTCAGGGCCCTGGATTGGGGTGCCATCGTGTTTACTCCTGAGGGTGTTACTTTCAACATCTCTAGGAGGACTAAATCGGCATCCAAATCCTTCGTGTACCCTAGGTTCTCAGGGTGCCCGGCACTCTGTCCGGTGGATTGTCTTAGGGCTTATCTGGATGCTACAAGAACGTTTCGTTCTTCTGATCGTCATCCCCTATTCATTTCCTTTAAAGCACCTCATCAACCGGTGTCGACTCCGACGCTAGCGCGTTGGATTCGTTGGCTTTTATCCCTAGCGGGTATAGACACTTCTACCTTTACGCCTCACTCCGTGAGGGGTGCCATGGCCTCGAAGGCATCTTTAGTGGGTTGCCGTCTGGAAGACATCATGCGAGCTGCAGACTGGTCTCGTGAGTCCACCTTCCGAGACTTCTATTTCAGACCAATTGAACACATCGCATCTCAGATAGTAGCACAGCTTTGAACTTGCATAATATGAGCCTCCGTGTCTTTAATAAAATTCCTAGATTTTACTAGTATCATGACGTAAAGTCATGATTTTATTAAAGACACGGAGGCGAGTATTATTCCCTCCCACCCTCCCGGTGTGGGGGTTTGCGAGGGAGATGCGCTTTTTTGGATTTTTCCAGGTATGTTACATTTTGGTCCTCTTATTTGTCTTGACTTTCGTTTGAAGTATATAACTGCTTGATGTCAATCATATGTTGTAATTTCAGATTTCGTTTCAGTTTCATGAATGACCAACAGTTCTGACTGGTAAGCAAACAGTTTGGGTTTAGTTATTACCATATTTCTCTCTCTCTTTTAGCTTGAAGTTGTTGAAGCGCTTCCGTTCCTGTTTCTGACCATGTGGGATATCGTTTCGTCTTAGCTGGTCCTCGGTTTTCGCAAGAAAGAGGGGGATTGTGGGAGACACAGGCCTTATATAGCCACTTCCTATGTTATGCTATTGGTTGCCTGTGTACTTATACAGTTTTTTGCTTTCAATTTGATAATATTTATATTCCTCTATCTTTGCTGCTGAGGAAATAAAGAAAGAGTTATGCATAATACTCGCCTCCGTGTCTTTAATAAAATCATGACTTTACGTCATGATACTAGTAAAATCTAGGAATTTTTCATTAATACATGCAGATACGGCTGAAACTTCCTCATTCTCACAATTGGGAATGAAATGCCCCAAACATTCAATTTTTGTGATTATCCAGTTTATCTCCATCAATGCCTCCTCCTCTCTAGGACACGAGAAGTAAGATATTTCCATCAGTAGATAAAGTGCGCTCCGACCATCTAGACGGGTAAGGGAGTTTATTGGGCCTGTTACACTGTTACTAATTGAATGAAATAAAAGCCTTTTGAGCTGGAGCAGGTGGCAGCACATCGTGCGTGGCGAATTAAAATAATCAAGTGGCAAATTGTGAAATGTGAACAGAAACAAAACTACAGAAAGATCGGCGACACCGTGCCTCCGCTACGCTGCAATTTATCCAGTATGATACAAGATCTGTAATACATAATAAACTATCTGTTACATTCACTAATAACGCTACCTTTCAATGAAGGCAACGGTCATAACACGGCTGAACATTAGTCTTTTCCAGTGTCATTAATGGGATTGTAGGAAACAGAAATCTCATTCTTTTAATACTGACAAACCTGAATATCGAATAGAAGTGTGGCAGAAATGCCTCTGCCATGTGTTCTTGGAGGGGCCTGCTTGCCAGCCTCCTGCTTCAAGACTATGGGCCCTTTAAAAACTTATGTGAGTTATGTACTTTTGTACTCCATAAAGAGAGACTGACCATTGGCCCTAATTCCCTGGAACTGTTTTGGGCATAGGACCATGTGCACAGTCGGTCAAAATTATGACTTCCATGAAAATCCCGAACCTCTGAACCAATCTGGGTGATTTTTGGATATGTTGGTCTGCCAGATCAAGGCAATCAGGGGATGTGACGTTTGTGGGTTTTCCATGTTTTAGGGGTACTTTTGGGGTGTTGTTGTATTGCATGTTTCTTGTACTGAGAGATAATTTAATAATATGTTTGTGTACTAAAGTAATTATCTCCCAGGCACAGGGGAGGGATTGGCCTATTTTGTATGGGAGTGTCCTGGACCAGAAAGCCAATGTAATCGCATGTAGGTTTTTACTGTAGTCTACTCTCAGGTCCAGGGGGGAGTGCCCCTTGCATGGGGACCTGCATAAAAGGCCAGTTGTGGCTGCCAATAAACCAGTTCCTGCTTACCCTTAACATACAGACTCGTCTCATGTGTGGTGGGAACGGCTGTATCTATCCTGGGGATTGCTATATCCCTATACTTCCCTGGGATTATAATCACTTGCTCATATAAGAGCAGCCTGCTTTGCTCTCTGGACTAGGAGAGGTCTACCTGCTGGATCCTGGTCTTGGGTCCAGAGTGGGTTTAGGACAGCGAGACCCCAACCAAGCTGTAACGCTGGAAGAAGGGGTTACAGTGCTGATGGAGTGATGGAAGTACTCAGTCAGCAATAGGAGCTTCGATTGACGGAGGCACCCAGTCACAATAAGCAGGAAGTAAATACATGAAATGTATCTAGCAAATACTAAACCATTCTATGACGATCTGAACCTCGTCACTGGTTCTTGGAGGAGTCTGCTGGCCAGCCTCTTACCCTGTGACTATGGTCCCTGCAATAGACCTGGCTAAAATACTTTAACCCCTTAAGGACACAACTTATGGAATACATGGGAATCATGACGTAATATTTCCGTCATGTGTCCTTAAGGGGTTAAAAGGCTCTGTTTATGTGAAGTATGTACTTTTGTACTCCAAACAGAGACCCCGACCTTTAGCACTAATTGTCTGGAACTATTTTGGGCATGGGACCATGTGCAATGGCCGGTCAAAAATAAGACTTCCAGGAAATTCCTGAACCACTGAACTTATCTGAGTGATTTTTGGATATGTTGGCCACCCAGATCAGGGCTATTATGGGATGTAACATTTGTGGGGTTTTATGTATTTTTAGGGTACTTTTGGGGTGTTTTAAAAAAGTATGTTTTTTTTTCTGTGCTTGGAGATAATTGGATTAGAATTAGTACAGTAACTGATCCAATTATCTCAGAGGCAGAGGGGAGGGATTGTGTGCTATGTGTGGGAATGCCTTACATTGTAAATGTGTTATTATTGATGTGTAAGTTTGTGTCCCTTTCCCCAACAAGGTCCATGTGGGCGTTAACCTTGCTTAAGGACTTGCATAAAAGGACATTGTGGCTGCCATTATAGAGAGATTCGTTTATCCGTTCATGAAGTCTTGGCTCATGTTTGGGGGATTGGAGAACTACATACACTCTGGGGATTGCTACATCACAATACTCCCCTGAGTATAATCACTAGCTCTTGTAAGAGCTTGTTCCTGCTACGCTCTCTGGACTAGGAGAGGTCTACCCACTGGAAGCGGGATCCTGGTCTTGGGTCCAGGGTGGGTAGAGGACGGCGAGACCCCAACCAAGCTACGGCGGTTCGTGGGGTTTATGGTGTTCCAGTACAGTGCTAATGGTGCTCGCAAGTACTAGGAAGCAGCGACTGACGGAGGTACTTGGTTGGGGTGCCAGGCGGTACATCACACATTCTTTATCCGGCAAATTATTTACCGCCTTCCTTGATTGTTTGCCAATCAGTCTCCAGACCAAAATGGGTAATTCACCAGAGAAGGATAAATGGCCGGTACAGACTGACGGCAAAGATCCTCATCCAATCAGAAATGTTAAAGAGAACTTGAATGTGATTTAAGCTGCGATGTTCCCAATGTGGGCTAAAATCAACAATACAAAATATATTATAATTTATTCAATAATTTAGGTAACAGTCATTGAGAATGTGAGTAATTA
The DNA here is from genome assembly GCA_933207985.1 of Pelobates cultripes. Lineage (NCBI taxonomy): Eukaryota > Metazoa > Chordata > Amphibia > Anura > Pelobatidae > Pelobates > Pelobates cultripes. The sequence continues at coordinate 357,535,940 of OW240914.1, forward strand.
AAGTATGTTTTGGCAGGAAGTGCTCACAGAGTACGGGTGCCGGCAATTACAAAGTTACCAGGACAGTCCTGCATTTTGGGGTACAGTTCCGCAAAATTCAGGGTGTGGCTGGGGCTAGGACCATGCAGAGAGCACTCTGTACATGGTCTGTGGGAGGGATGGGGGCTGTCAGTCATCCTGGACACACTTTTTAGGGGTGGGCAAGCATCTTCAGTAGGGCAAACCTGTCCAGCAAACCCACTGAATCCGTGCAGAGCTGTAATAATATGATGAGCTGCAATAATAAAATGAGCTGTAATAATACAATGAGCTACAACAATACAATAAGCTGTAAAGATACACTAAGCTGTAATAATACAATAAGCTGCAATAATACAATAAACTGTAATAATACAATGAGCTACAACAATACAGTAAGCTGTAAAGATACACTTAGCTGTAATAATACAATAAGCTATAAAGATACATTGAGATATAATATTATGTTAAGCCGTTATTATACAATTGTGGTTACTTTCCATCCATCTCCTGGAGTATTAATTGGTTACTTTACATTCATCTCATGGAGTATTAATTGCTTACATTACATCCATCTCGTGAATTGTTAATTGGTTACTTGACATCCATCGCGTGGATTATTAATTGGTTACTTTACATCCATCTTGTGGAGTATTAATTGCTTACTTTACATCCATCTCGTGAAGTATTAATTGGTTACTTTACATCCATCGCATGACGTATTAATTGGTTACTTTACATTCATCTCACGGAGTGTTAATTGGTTACTTGACATCCATCGTGTGGTGTGTTAATTGGCTACTTTACATTCATCTCATGGAGTATTAATTGGTTACTTTACATTCATCTCATGGAGTATTACTTCGATACTTGACATCCATCTCGTGGAGTATTAATTGCTTACTTTACATCCATCTCGTGAAGTATTAATTGGTTACTTGACATCCATCTTGTGGAGTATTAATTGGCTACTTTACATTCATCTCATGGAGTATTAATTGGCTACTTTACATTCATCTCATGGAGTATTACTTCGATACTTGACATCCATCTCGTGGAGTATTAATTGCTTACTTTACATCCATCTCGTGAAGTATTAATTGGTTACTTGACATCCATCTTGTGGAGTATTAATTGGCTACTTTACATTCATCTCATGGAGTATTAATTGGCTACTTTACATTCATCTCATGGAGTATTACTTCGATACTTGACATCCATCTCGTGGAGTATTAATTGCTTACTTTACATCCATCTCGTGAAGTATTAATTGGTTACTTGACATCCATCTTGTGGAGTATTAATTGGCTACTTTACATTCATCTCATGGAGTATTCATTGGCTACTTTACATTCATCTCATGGAGTATTAATTGGTTACTTTACATTCATCTCATGGAGTATTACTTGGTTACTTGACATCTATCTCGTGGAGTATTAATTGGTTACTTGACATCCATCTCATGGATTATTAATTGCTTACTTTACATCCATCTCATGGAGTATTAATTGCATACTTTACATCCATCTCGTGAAGTATTAATTGGTTACTTGACATTGGTTGGGGTGCCAGGCGGTACATCACACATTCATTATCCGGCAAATTATTTACCGCCTTCCTTGATTGTTTGCCAATCAGTCTCCAGACTAAAATGGGTAATTCACCAGAGAAGGATAAATGGCCGGTACAGACTGACGGCAAATATCCTCATCCAATCAGAAATGTTAAAGAGAACTTGAATGTGATTTAAGCTGCGATGTTCCCAATGTGGGCTAAAATCAACAATACAAAATATATTATAATTTATTCAATAATTTAGGTAACAGTCATTGAGAATGTGAGTAATTAAAGTATGTTTTGGCAGGAAGTGCTCACAGAGTACGGGTGCCGGCAATTGCAAAGTTACCAGGACAGTCCTGCATTTTGGGGTACAGTTCCGCAAAATTCAGGGTGTGGCTGGGGCTAGGACCATGCAGAGAGCACTCTGTACATGGTCTGTGGGAGGGATGGGGGCTGTCAGTCATCCTGGACACACTTTTTAGGGGTGGGCAAGCATCTTCAGTAGGGCAAACCTGTCCAGCAAACCCACTGAATCCGTGCAGAGCTGTAATAATATGATGAGCTGCAATAATAAAATGAGCTGTAATAATACAATGAGCTACAACAATACAGTAAGCTGTAATAATACAATAAGCTACAACAATACAATAAGCTGTAAAGATACACTAAGCTGTAATAATACAATAAACTGCAATGATACAATAAGCTGTAAAGATACACATAGATGTAATAATACAATAAGCTGTAATAATACAATAAACTACAACAATACAGTAAGCTATAAAGATACATTGAGATATAATATTATATTAAGCCGTTATTATACAATTGTGGTTACTTTCCATCCATCTCCTGGAGTATTAATTGGTTACTTTACATCCATCTCGTGGAGTATTAATTGGTTCCATTACATACATCTCGTGGAGAATTAATCGGTTACTTTCCATCCACCTTGTGGAGTATTAATTGGTTCCATTACATACATCTTGTGAATTATTAATTGGTTACTTGACATCCATCTCGTGGATTATTAATTGCTTACTTTACATCCATCTCGTGGAGTTTTAATTGCTTACTTTACATCCATCTCGTGAAGTATTAATTGGTTACTTGACATTCATCTTGTGGAGTATTAATTGGTTCCATTACATCCATCTCATGACGTATTAATTGGTTACTTGACATCCATCATGTGGTGTGTTAATTGGTTACTTTACATTCATCTCATGGAGTATTAATTGGTTACTTTACATTCATCTCATGGAGTATTAATTTGTTACTTGACATCTATCTCGTGGATTATTAATTGCTTACTTTACATCCATCTCGTGGATTATTAATTGCTTACTTTACATTCATCTCATGGAGTGTTAATTGGTTACTTTATATCCATCTCGTGAAGTATTAATTGGTTACTTGACATCCATCGTGTGGTGTGTTAATTGGTTACTTTACATCCATCTCGTGGAGTATTAATTGGTTACTTGACATCCATCGTGTGGTGTGTTAATTGGTTACTTTACATCCATCTCGTGGAGTATTAATTGGTTCCATTACATCCATCTCATGGAGTATTAATTGGTTACTTTACATCCATCTCGTGGACTATTAATTGGTTCCATTACATCCATCTCATGACGTATTAATTGGTTACTTTACATCCATCTCGTGGAGTATTAATTGGTTACTTTACATTCATCTCATGGAGTATTAATTGGTTCCATTACATACATCTCGTGGAGTATTAATCGGTTACTTTCCATCCACCTTGAGGAGTATTAATTGGTTCCATTACATACATCTCGTGGAGTATTAATTGGTTACTTTACATCTATCTCGTGGTATATTAATTGGTTCCATTACATACATCTTGTGAATTATTAATTGGTTACTTGACATCCATCTCGTGGAGTATTAATTGCTTACTTTACATCCATCTCGTGAAGTATTAATTGGTTACTTGACATCCATCTTGTGGAGTATTAATTGGTTACTTTACATCCATCTCGTGGAGTATTAATTGGTTCCATTACATCCATCTCATGACGTATTAATTGGTTACTTTACATCCATCTCGTGGAGTATTAATTGGTTCCATTACATACATCTCGTGGAGAATTAATCGGTTACTTTCCATCCACCTTGTGGAGTATTAATTGGTTCCATTACATACATCTCGTGGAGTATTAATTGGTTACTTTACATCCATCTCGTGGTGTATTAAATGGTTCCATTACATACATCTCGTGGAGAATTAATCGGTTACTTTCCATCCACCTTGTGGAGTATTAATTGGTTCCATTACATACATCTTGTGAATTATTAATTGGTTACTTGACATCCATCTCGTGGATTATTAATTGCTTACTTTACATCCATCTCGTGGAGTTTTAATTGCTTACTTTACATCCATCTCGTGAAGTATTAATTGGTTACTTGACATCCATCTTGTGGAGTATTAATTGGTTCCATTACATCCATCTCATGACGTATTAATTGGTTACTTTATATCCATCGTGTGGTGTGTTAATTGGTTACTTTACATTCATCTCATGGATTATTAATTGGTTACTTTACATTCATCTCATGGACATCCATCTCGTGGATTATTAATTGCTTACTTTACATCCATCTCGTGGATTATTAATTGCTTACTTTACATTCATCTCATGGAGTGTTAATTGGTTACTTTATATCCATCTCGTGGAGTATTAATTGCTTACTTTACATCCATCTCGTGGAGTATTAATTGCTTACTTTACATCCATCTCGTGGAGTATTAATTGGTTCCATTACATCCATCTCATGGAGTATTAATTGGTTACTTTACATCCATCTCATGGACTATTAATTGGTTCCATTACATCCATCTCGTGGATTATTAATTGCTTACTTTACATCCATCTCGTGGATTATTAATTGCTTACTTTACATTCATCTCATGGAGTGTTAATTGGTTACTTTATATCCATCTCGTGGAGTATTAATTGCTTACTTTACATCCATCTCGTGGAGTATTAATTGCTTACTTGACATCCATCTCATGGAGTATTAATTGGTTACTTTACATTCATCTCATGTATTAATTGGTTACTTGGACATCTATCTCGTGGAGTATTAATTGGTTACTTGACATCCATCATGTGGTGTGTTAATTGGTTACTTTACATTCATCTCATGGAGTATTAATTGGTTACTTGACATCCATCATGTGGTGTGTTAATTGGTTACTTTACATTCATCTTGTGGAGTATTAATTGGTTACTTTACATTCATCTCATGGAGTATTAATTGGTTACTTTACATCCATCTCGTGAAGTATTAATTGGTTACTTGACATTCATCTCGTGGAGTATTAATTGGTTACTTTATATTCATCCCGTGGAGTATTAATTGGCTACTTTACATTCATCTCATGGAGTATTAATTGCTTACTTGACATCCATCTTGTGGAGTATTAATTGGTTACTTTACATTCATCTCATGGAGTGTTAATTGGTTACTTTATATCCATCTCGTGAAGTATTAATTGGTTACTTGACATCCATCATGTGGTGTGTTAATTGGTTACTTTACATCCATCTCGTGGAGTATTAATTGGTTACTTGACATTCATCTCATGGAGTATTAATTGGTTACTTGACATTCATCTCATGGAGTATTAATTGGTTACTTTACATTCATCTTGTGGAGTATTAATTGGTTACTTTACATTCATCTCATGGAGTATTAATTGGTTACTTGACATCCATCTCATGGAGTATTAATTGGTTACTTGACATCCATCTCGTGGAGTATTACTTGGTTACTTTACATCCATCTCGTATTATATTGTTTTCTTTTTCATTTATCTTATGAAATTTGAATTTCTCTGCCATAGTATAACGTTTTTTCTGCATGTCCGGGGTATTTCTTTCCTTCTTTCCCTTGTAGCCCAGTTGGGTCCTTTAAGTGAGTGTCTGCGCTCAGCGATATCCTGGACCTTGTCCTAGTCTTCTGTTCCATGGAGCAGCTGGCCTTGCTCTAACTCGCTCTCCTCCTGATTCATGTTTCCATTCCCAGTTTGACTCCAGCCACTTTGTTACATTCAGAAATGTAACCTGTGCAGCTGATGGTACCCATCATACTCCCAAACCCGCAGCCTCTGCTTTTCTTCAGTCAAGAGTGCAGGTCATTGACCTGGTTTATATTCTATCCCTGGTGATTGGACTGCGAGAAACCAAAATCAAAAATCACAGAGCTAGGCAAAAAGTTTACATTGTTTCAAAATACCCATTTTCCCAACCTCCATATCTGGTACGTGTAAATCACCATATTATCAGAGATCTTCAACTATTGGTCGTTTCAATGCAATAAAGACGAAAATGGAAATAAAAAGAAAAATTGGAGTGTCTATGCACTAAACAGTTGGCATGAGTTGGCAAAACACTGGCGAGATTTAGATAAAATATGATGATTAGGAAAATTATTTTTAAAAAACAAATCCTGAAGACTATGGGTAATAAATCTGATAAGTTTAAAGATTCCTGTTTGACATATCACACAAGATTTAAATCCTTAATACGTTCTTCCAGTTTGTAAAGTGACCAAACACTTTTATAATAATAAAAGACTAATTATATAACATGAAAAAGTTAAAATATAGCTGTGGTAGCAGAAGTGAAATATCCACCACACCAGGTTTTCAGGAGATTAAATTACTGTGGATTAAAGGAAACTGAAAATGTTTCCACCCCTGGAATAAACCCACTAATATTATATTATAAAGTGATGTTTCTCCTTCTCTAAAAATTCCATTGGTTGGCTAGATTGCGTGTTATACATTGGTTGGAAACATGTGTTATATATTACATGGAGTGCCGTGTTATATATTACATGGAGTGCCGTGTTATATATTACCGTGTTATATATTAGATGGAGTGCCGTGTTATATATTAGATGGGGTGCCGTGTTATATATTAGATGGAGTGCCGTGTTATATATTAGTTGGGGTGCCGTGTTATATATTAGATGGAGTGCAGTGTTATATATTAGATGGGGTGCCGTGTTATATATTAGATGGGGTGCCGTGTTATATATTACATGGAGTGCCGTGTTATATATTAGATGGGGTGCCGTGTTATATATTAGATGGAGTGCCGTGTTATATATTAGATGGGGTGCCGTGTTATATATTAGATGGGGTGCCGTGTTATATATTAGTTGGGGTGCCGTGTTATATATTAGATGGGGTGCCGTGTTATATATTAGATGGAGTGCCGTGTTATATATTAGATGGGGTGCCGTGTTATATATTAGATGGGGTGCCGTGTTATATATTAGATGGAGTGCCGTGTTATATATTAGATGGGGTGCCGTGTTATATATTAGATGGAGTGCCGTGTTATATATTACATGGAGTGCCGTGTTATATATTACATGGAGTGCCGTGTTATATATTACATGGAGTGCCGTGTTATATATTAGTTGGGGTGCCGTGTTATATATTACATGGAGTGCCGTGTTATATATTAGTGGGGTGCCGTGTTATATATTAGGAGTGCCGTGTTAGTGCCGTGTTATATATTAGATGGAGTGCCGTGTTATATATTAGATGGGGTGCCGTGTTATATATTAGATGGAGTGCCGTGTTATATATTAGATGGGGTGCCGTGTTATATATTAGATGGAGTGCCGTGTTATATATTACATGGAGTGCCGTGTTATATATTACATGGAGTGCCGTGTTATATATTAGATGGAGTGCCGTGTTATATATTAGTTGGGGTGCCGTGTTATATATTACATGGAGTGCCGTGTTATATATTAGATGGGGTGCCGTGTTATATATTAGTTGGGGTGCCGTGTTATATATTACATGGAGTGCCGTGTTATATATTAGATGCCGTGTTATATATTAGATGGGTGCCGTGTTATATATTAGTGTTATATATTAGATGGGGTGCCGTGTTATATATTAGATGGAGTGCCGTGTTATATATTAGATGGGGTGCCGTGTTATATATTAGATGGGGTGCCGTGTTATATATTAGTTGGGGTGCCGTGTTATATATTAGATGGAGTGCCGTGTTATATATTAGTTGGGGTGCCGTGTTATATATTAGATGGGGTGCCATGTTATATATTAGATGGAGTGTCGTGTTATATATTACATGGAGTGCCGTGTTATATATTAGTTGGAGTGTCGTGTTATATATTAGTTGGGGTGCCATGTTATATATTGGTTGGGGTGCCGTGTTATATATTAGTTGGGGTGCCGTGTTATATATTAGTTGGGGTGCTGTGTTATATATTAGTTGGGGTGCCGTGTTATATATTAGTTGGAGTGCCGTGTTATATATTACATGGAGTGCCGTGTTATATATTAGTTGGGGTGCCGTGTTATGTATTGGTTGGAGTGCCGTGTTATATATTAGTTGGGGTGCCGTGTTATATATTAGTTGGAGTGGCGTGTTATATATTAGTTGGAGTGTCGTGTTATATATTAGTTGGAGTGCCGTGTTATATATTAGTTGGAGTGTCGTATTATATATTGGTTGGAATGCCGTGTTATATATTAGTTGGGGAACCGTGTTATATATTAGTTGGGGTGTCGCGTTATATATTAGTTATAGCAAAACTCAGAAACCATTTAAATTGCTTCTTTGTCGTATTTGCAAAATATTTTACAATCAATTTTATCACAAATTCAAACAAACCGGTTCCTTTCTACCGTGATAACTGCCACTAATTATATATTAAAAGGTGTTTTTTCTCCTTAAGACAAGTCAGATGAAATCTGTTCTTTTCACATGATTCAATTCTGTTAAATAACTTTTCAAATGATTTATCTCCAAAAGTCCGTATAGATTTTAATGTAATTCAGTATTGAATTGTTTGCATTATGACATTGAGGCCACGGTGTTTGTGTTTGATTCGCAATAAGAGAAGGGAGTCTCGTCTACGAGAGGTTAACAGTCCTGATCATTGCGAAATACATGATGTCTCCCCTTTAACCCTTTGCCTGCAGGATATGATCTAGTTTGCCATATTTCAGTGATTTAATATCGTGTTAGATCAGAAAATTGTGATTTATGAGTTCTAAAAAATAAGGGAACTGGCCCAGACCCAGACATCCATAGTGACATATCTTCACTATTAATGAATTCTGTTTTTAATGCCACGATTTAAGGCCAGCCATGAAACATGTTGCAAAGTTCCCAGAAGGACATAAAATCGAAACAAAATGTTTGGAGTTTTTTTTGGAAGCGACTCACGGCTATTTCAAAATCTATTATTGTTTAGAGATTAACAAAGCAACGGATCCATCCACAAAGCTATTCCAATGTGTCTTTCTAAGAATATCTGCTTTGCATATTCTCGGAAATAATAAAATGCTGAATACATTTTACAACACTTTCCTTGGCGAAAATTATTACTGATCTTATCCTACTAATAAATAAACTGTAATATGACGACTGTCAGTACACAGTAAACAGCTTTGCAGGTAAATGAAAAATTTATTCATATAATCCACTATGCGAGCAGAATAGCCACCGGATAGACTCAGGACAAGCCCGGTATCAGGATAGGCCCGGTATCAGGACAGGCTCAGTATCAGGATAGACTCCATATCAGGACAGGCCCGGTATCAGGATAGGTTCAGTATCAGGATAGGCTCCATATCAGGATTGGCCCGGTTTAAGGATAGGCCCCTTATCAGGACAGGCCCGGTATGAGGACAGGCCCGTTATTAGGATAGGCTTATGTGACGAGACCAATCTCGCCACATTGCATTGGAGAAGCCTGGTTGCTCGCCTGCTGCCTTTGGACTATGGCCCCCTGTTAAAAGACATGTTTTTTACCTGCACAAAAGCTTCATTCGTGCTTTTCTGCCTGGGGTTCGGTAGATTTGTTTGAATGTGTTATACCCCAGATAGGAATCCCATGGAGCCCATTCGTATGAAACTGACTGTAAAGACTTTGGCTCCATGGCGATTAAACTGTATTCGTGTGGTCTGAGCGCCATTCACTTAATAATGTGCGCTCAGACCTGAGCTATCTGGGGATATGTTAAATGTCTGTGTTTTATGTAGTAAATGTTACTTTTGTATTTTAAAGTGTTTTACTGTCTTTGTGTCACCATGTGCATAATGGAGTCTTGTCCCTGTCCTGGGAGATAATTGAATTACTTCTCACTTATCTCCAGGGCAGAGGAGTGGAAACCAGGATGCATTGTGGTAAAAGGTATGTGTATTGGGTTACCTCTCAGGATAAGGGGGAGGGAATCTGTGGGTTGTAACTGTAACGGATCGCCTGGCACCCCGACTGGGTACCTCAGTTGAAGGATGCTCCTAGCGCTTCCTGAGGACTCCAAGCACTCTGGCAGACACCACAATCACTGAACCGGAGAAACAAATAAATTCTCCCAAGCATATGAATGCTGTAGACAGTTGAATAGGAACCATAAGAATAGGTTTACTCTCCTAGCAGTCAAACTGGAACAGCATACAATGAATCCTTCCCCCAATAATGAGACGACACTTCACTTTGAGGGTTAAGCAGGAACTCTCTGTACTGTCACATACAGTCTCTTTTATTCCCAATCCACAAACATAGTACAGCCCACAGGGCGTTACAAAACAACCAATCAATCCATACAATACACCCAGACACTCCCACACAAAATCCTCCCCTCTGCAGGTGATATGATTACTGAACACAATGGGTAATCTCATTATCACCGGCAGAGGAATACAGTTTTTACACAATATTTATAACTTCTAAAATATACATGTCACAAACATAAAACACACATTTTCATAATCAGTCCATTCAGGGCAACAACATATTAAAAAATGGCACGAATCAGACCAGGGGTTCAAAAGTTAAGGGAAAGTCCTTTGTGACTAAATGAAGCATGGCTTTCTGGCCCAAACCAGTTTCAGAGTCTTCTATCCTGGAGAGTAATTCAATTATCTCCCAGGACAGACACAAGACTCCATTAAGCACATGGTTGCAAAAAGACACAAAACACTTTAAAATACATAAAGTAACCTTTTCACATAACACACAGACATTTCACATATCCCCAGATAGCTGGGATCTGAGCGCACAAAACTACTGAAGAGCGTTCAGATCCTATTCACACAGTTCAATTGCTATGGAGCCGAAGTCTTTAACTACACAAATGGGCTCCATGGCATAGCTATCTGGGTTAACACATTCTCATAAAGTCTGGTCCATAGTCCAAAGGCAGGAGGCGGGCAAGCAGCCCCCTCCAAGGACACGTGGCGAGGCCGGTTTCGCCACAGTAACTAATATGTTACTGGATATTTTATACCTCCCTGTGGGCGGTCCTGTATTTGCAAGACTGTAATAAAAACCAGGCTGGGTGTGCCAGCACCTCAGACCACTGCTTGACCCTCAACACGGAGCTCTGTCTCGTCTTTGGGGGGGATTTACTGTATGCTGCTAAGGACTGATTGCCAGGAGTGTAAGCCGCTTGGGAGCTTTTCCTGTTCGTCTGGTAGCAGCAATTCGTATGGTTCCTGTACGTGTATTTGGAGTGCTACCTTATTCCCTTGTATGCCGTTCGGGAGTTTGGAGCATTCACTTGTATGCAGTTCGAGAGTTTGGAGCATTCACTTGTATGCAGTTCGAGTGTTTGGACCATTCCCTTGTATGCAGTTCGAGAGTTTGGAGCATTCACTTGTATGCAGTTCGAGAGTTTGGAGCATTCACTTGTATTCAGTTCGTGAGTTTTGGTGATTCTACAGTAGCTGTGCCTGTCTCTGAAAGGGGATTATCGTCTAAGCGGTTTTTACCCCTTTTGTGCAAAACGGTCCGTTACAGCTTAGTATCAGGATAGGCTCCATATCAGGAAAGGCCCGGCATCGGGACAGGACCGGTATCAGGACAGGACCGGTATCAGGATAGACCCAATATCAGGATAAGACCAGTATCAGCATTGGCCCAGTATCAGCATAGGCCCAGTATCAGAATAGATTCAGGATAGGCCCAGTATCAGGATAGGCCCGGTATCAGGATAGATTCAGGATAGGCCCAATAGCAGGCTAGGCTCCAGATAGGCTCATTATGAGTATATGCTCAGGATAGGACCAGACCCAAGATGGCATATGTCTCATGGGAGGTATGGAAACAGCACAAGGTGGCGAGGCTCTGAGGGGGCATGATCAGTGACATGTTAAGCATATAATGGTTAACCCATCCACTAACACGCTGCCTAACCAGCCTCCAGGACTATGAAGAGAGCACTGCTCAAGAGCTCCATGCATTGTCCTAGTGCCTGCTGCACAGCCCAAGCTCACACTGTGCTGCCTGGGGACTGTTCCCTGACATCCCAGATACAGAACACCAGGGAACTGAAGCAGGTCAGTGGGGCTGGACCCCGATATCGGGACTGTTGAGAAGCATGGGAAAATAACAGTACCAGGATAGGCTCAGGAACATAATATGCCTAGATCGGGGATAGGACTAGACTATGCCCAGTTGCATAGGTTGAACAATTAGGCCCAGGCTCAGGGTAGCATGGCACCCAAGTGTCCCTATTTAGGAATGCCTTCATTGCATATTTGGCCCATGGTTTACTTGGTATACTATGGATTGCAGAGTTTTTGCGGTTTTTTTAAATGATATTTATTTATTTTTTCTCCTAAAACTGAATTTGATGGCCATTAGTCCTTCTCATTGCTGAGCAAATTCTCAGCAGGAAACTTACAATAAACAGGCTAAAGACTTAGGAGTAACCTTTTCAAATAAAACCAAAATCTCTCTTTCATTGAACTCCAAGGTGAACTGTCAACAGTCAAATGAAATGGTTTCAGACAGCACAGTCTTAACGAAAACCCACAAAGGATGAAAATTCCCTTTAAAAGTAAATATGTTTGTTTGGATATCTGCTCAAAGGCTACAAGAGAACCTCAAGAAAATGGTTTGGAACATGAGATGGAAAATGCTGTGTAATAAATTGGAGGCACTCTACTGCGGCCTCACACACAACATCTACCCTCTGGAAAGATCTCTTCACTTCCATCTGGTACATTGTCTTCTGCAGCTCATTGACCGCAGGCTAGGTCAGGCAGAGCCATTTGCTCTGAAAGTTCAGAATTTCTAGGTGACGTTAACTGATCCACAGATAATCTCCACCAAGTGGTTCAGTTCACATCCTTTAGTATTCATGGTCCTGACAATAGAGAAATTAGAATTAGAATTATAGCACCAACATATTCTGCCGTGCTGTACAACTCGTAAACAAGTTGAATATTTAAAAACACATATGACTTATGGGAATAGTAGGTGAAGAGGGATCTGCCCAATGAGCTTACAATTTAAACATTACAATTTGTAAGCTTGGAACGGAATCACTGTACATGATACAGCCGCATTTAGCCTCCCAGAGAGGAATTATTAGTGTCTGTGTGTTCTGATTACTACTGATGGTCTTTAATATAACCCTTGTGCCAGGAGGGCATCATTGGATTACGACCTTACCGAGTAAGGTGCAAGCTCCGAGCGAGGGGCAAAAAGGACACTATTTATTTTATCTGTATCATTTTTTTAAATAGATTTACTAAACTGGTGGTGAAGTCAAGTAGCAAAACAATGTGGCTTTTTTAACTGTCGCAATGAAGCATAAAACATCTGATAATGTGATTGTGTTGCTGTCTGCTGGAGTTCCAACCAATACAGTCGCTGATTCCAGTAACTGACAGCAGATACTTTGTATTAACACAGAATGTCTATCTACATGGATCTGATGTCATTAATGATATGGCCACTAGATGGTGTTGTGTTATTTGCCTGTATACTATATGCATCTAATCCGAAACTATTTATCAAGCAGTGAACTCTCCGGCTCGCGTGAGGACGATATAAAGGAAGTGTGAAAGCTCTCTGTACCTTTATAATGACGTGGATTGATCGATGATGATGTGCATAGAAAACTGATAAATAAAACCAAAAAAAGGAATAATGGACAAAAATATAAACCCATCTATAAATAAACGGACAAGGAGCACAAATCGCACATTACTTTTCTCTCTATATTACATTTCGTTAATGACATTTTTATCGGACGACAATATTACACGATCATCATGTAAAACCCAACAGATATTTGAAGTAACAGCATAGGCATGCGCAGCCTATTGCATTGGCGTGTGCACCCTAAAGCACAAACACACGCCGCATGTATATGTGTGTGTGTGTATATATATATATATATAAATACACAAACACACATACATACATACACTGCTGTGTGTGCTGTTAGCGTGCTGTGTGAGGGTGCTGTGTGTGCTGTTAGTGTGATGTGTATGTGATGTGTGAGTGAGGGTGTTTGTGACGGTGCTGTTTGTGTGTGAGGGTGTGTGTGTGTGTTTGTTCTGTGAGGGTGCTGTGTGTGTGAGGGTGCTGTTTGTGTGAGTGTTGTGTATTTGTGAGGGTGCTGTTTGTGTGTGTGTGTTTGTGAGGGTGCTGTTAGTGTGCTGTGTGTGAGGGTGTTGTGGTGTTTTTTTTAAAGGTGCTGTGTGTGTTTGTGAGGGTGCGGTTAGTGTACTGTGTGTGTGTGAGCTGTATGTGTGTAGGTGCTGTATGTGTGTGTGTGCTGTATGCATGGAGGGATTGTGGAGTTGGGGGCAGATTAGTAAATATCCCCCCTCCCTTCTGACCTTATGTAGGGAGGGGGGATCCTTGCTGCCATGTGCCTGGTGGTCCAGTAGAGAGTGAACTCTAGCCTGCGGGGCTAGAGTTAACTCTCGTGAGATCTGAGCGTTGCCGTGGCAACGCTCAGATATTGCGAGAGGAACCTGGCGGAGCTGCTGTCTAGGGCCCTCTCCTGCCTCCCTCCATGCTGCTGTGGGCCGGTGAGGTAGATCTTTGGTCTCCCCGCTGGCCCATGGAGGCTTAGAGCAGAGCCGGCACTCTCTGCGTGAGCTGACATGGGAGATCGGGAGATCTCCACTGCCGGCAGGGTACAAGTCCTGTGGAATAATGTGTGGGAACTCTCCCAAGATTCCCACCCCCCAAAATAATATACACGTGTGTGTGTGTGTGTGTGTGTATTTATATATATATGCGTACACACACACTCACAGACACACACACACATACACTCACAGACACACACTCATACATTCACAGACACACATACACTCACAGACACACACATACACTCTCTGTCTCAGACATTGCTGTCCCCCATGTGCTCCCTATTAAGGGTTAATAAGTATGTAGGGGTTAGAAAGATACCCCTCTCTGTCTCAGACATTGCTGCCGCCCACCCCATGTGCTCCCTATTAAGGGTTAATAAGTATGTAAGGGTTAGAAAGATACCCCTCTCTGTCTCAGACATTGCTGACGCCCACCTCATGTGCTCCCTATTAAGGGTTAATAAGTATGTAGGGGTTAGAAAGATACCCCTCTCTGTCTCAGACATTGCTGCCGCCCACCCCATGTGCTCCCTATTAAGGGTTAATAAGTATGTAGGGTGTAACGGACCGTTTCGCTCACAAGGGGATAAAAACCGTTTAGGCGATAATCCCCTTTTCCATAGACCAGCAGCTACTGCAATCACCAACCTCTCGAACTCCAAACTACACGAAATCACCAACTCCCGAACAAGAAATACACAACCCTGGAAGCAGCCGAACAGGAAAAGCAATACGAACAGCTTACACTCCTGGCAATCGGCATACAGTCAAATTCCCCCCCAAGAATGAGACGACACTTCACTTTGAGGGTTAAAACAGGAACTCCTGATTTATTCACACAACAGGCTTATAAAGGATTCTCCCATGCAAGGGAGGGATTTACAGTATACTAATAGCATAATGGTTACAACCCACAGATTCCCTCCCCTCAGATAACCAGTTAACATAATTAACATGTACATAGTTTTCCCCAAGTTTTGGATGTACCCCATTAGGGGTACATCCACAAATCCAGTATCTCCAGATAGCCCTAGTCTGGAGGAACAACATATGTGAAAATCAGCCCATTCGGATAAAGAGTTTGGGAGTTATGGGACTTTAAAGTTTTGACCGACCGCATGGCAAAAGTATCCGAAAATAGTTCCATGTATTTTGGCCCTGCGGTCGGTCACAGAAAAGTGAACAAAACACACGAATGGCCTGGGTTATAGAGCTTCGGGAGGATTTGTATGAATCCCCTTGTTCGTGTGATCCTTTCTACCGAACGGCGGGCCGTTCGGTAGTTTCTGCACGAATTGCTGGAAGTCTGGAGGTCTCAGCGGTGCTTGCCTAGTCGAGTGTCCGATTTTAGTTCCAGACACTCGACGGCAAAACACCGCTGTTCGGGAGTTTAAGATGGCTGCCGCCACGTGTTCGTTTCCCGAATGGCGGCCACCCAGAGGACAAAGAACACATTACATAAATTGCCAATTACCCGTTTAAAACATTGTTGCAAACGGTAATTGGAGGCACACTTACTCCATGGTGGTCTGGTTGTTCGGTAGTTTCACTCAGTATAATGAATGGAGTGATTCTACCGAACAATCAGGGGAATGCTGCATATATATAACACTGTTTACCGAACACATAATATTAAATACAGCCTGAATGCATCTGCTACACTGTCTTAAAGGGCATTATTCCTAACAGTCATAATCTGTCCATGGATGGCCCTTAAAGGGCCAGTAGCAGCAATATAAAATACCACATGCCCAAATATTGCATTGAAAAGTACAAATTCACAAGGGGCCATAGTCAGCAGGTAGGAGGCGAGCAACCAGGCTTCTCCAGTGTACAGTGGCGAGGTTGGTTTCGCCACATAGGGGTTAGAAAGATACCCCTCTCTGTCTCAGACATTGCTGCCGCCCACCCCATGTGCTCCTTATTAAGGGTTAATAAGTGTATAGGGGATAGAAAGATACCCCTCTCTGTCTCAGACATTGCTGCCGCCCACCCTATGTGCTCCCTATTAAGGGTTAATAAGTATGTAAGGGTTAGAAAGATACCCCTCTCTGTCTCAGACATTGCTGCCGCCCACCCCATGTGCTCCCTATTAAGGGTTAATAAGTATGTAGGGGCTTACTATTATTATTATTATTTTATTGTTTATTTAGCGCCATCACGTTCCATAGTCACCTAAACAGACACACTCACTGAAGGCACACACTGGGGTGGGCGTCCCCCCTCCCTGAGTCTTGCCATAGGCCAGGGGTGGGTGGGCAGCAGCCAGTGAAGTCGGCCTCTCTGGATGATATTTGGGGGACGGGGCGTAGCTTCCTCTGCCAGACTCCCCAGCGGTCCTGTGAGAGGAGACATATCAGGAGAGGCTGGCCCACTCCACTGGCTGCAGGGAGAGAGTCCCCAGCCAGACGCAGAGCCAGAGAGAGACAGAGACAGAGAGAGAGAGACAGAGATAGAGGGAGAGACAGGGAGACGGAGACAGAGGGAGAGACAGAGATAGAGGGAGAGACAGAGATAGATGGAGAGACAGGGAGACGGAGACAGAGATAGAGGGAGAGACAGAGAAAAGGGAGAGACAAGGAGACAGAGATAGAGGGAGAGACAGGGAGACAGCCAGAGAGGGAGAGCCAGAGAGAGGGTGACAGAGACAGAGGGAGAGAGAGACAGGGAGACAGAGGGAGAGACAGGGAGAGAGCCAGAGAGAGGGAGAGACAGGGAGATGGAGACAGAGATAGAGGGAGAGACAGAGATAGACAGAGAAAGAGATTTGAGGGAGAGACAGAGAGAGACAGAAACAGGAAGACGGAGACAGAGATAGAGGGAGAGACAGAGAGAGACAGAGATAGAGGGAGAGCCAGAGAGAGAGCCAGAGAGAGGGAGAGACAGGGAGACGGAGACAGAGATAGAGGGAGAGACAGAGAGAGACAGAAACAGGGAGACGGAGACAGAGGGAGAGACAGAGAAAGAGATAGAGGGAGAGACAGAGAGAGACAGAGAGAGTGAGAGACAGAGAGAGACAGAGAGAGGGAGAGACAGGGAGACAGAGATAGAGGGAGAGACAGAGAGAGACAGCGATAGAGGGAGAGCCAGGGAGAGAGACAGAGATAGAGGGAGAGCCAGGGAGAGAGATAGAGGGAGAGACAGAGACAGACGCAGAGCCAGAGGGAGACAGGGATAGAGAGAGCGAGACAGAGACAGAGGCCGGGCCAGAGAGAGGGAGAGAGAGAGAGAGAGAGCCAGAGACAAAGGGGAGAGCCAGAGAGAGAGCCAGAGAGAGGGAGAGACAGGGAGACGGAGACAGAGATAGAGGGAGAGACAGAAACAGGAGACGGAGACAGAGAGAGAGACAGAGAGAGGGAGAGACAGGAGACAGAGAGAGGAGAGATAAAGAGAGACAGAGAGATAGAGTGAGAGCCAGGGAGAGAGATAGAGGGAGAGCCAGAGACAGACGCAGAGCCAGAGGGAGACAGGGATAGAGAGAGAAAAAGACAGAGCCAGAGCCCGGGCCAGAGAGAGAGCCAGAGAGAGGGAGAAACAGGGAGACAGAGACAAAGGGGAGAGATAGAGAGAGAGAGCCAGAGATAAAGGAGAGCCAGGGAGAGAGACAGAGGGAGAGCCAGGGAGAGAGAGAGCTAGAGGGAGAGCTGAGCAGACAGACGCAGAGCCAGAGGAAACAGAGATAGAGAGAGGGAGACAGAGAGCCAGAGGCTGGGGCCAGAGAGAGGGGAGAGAGAGAGGGATAGAGAGAGAGACAGAGACAAAGGGAGAGACAGAGAGAGACAGAGAGAGAGCCAGAGAGAGGGGAGAGACAGGAGAGACAAAGACAAAGGAGAGACAGAGATGGAGGGAGAGCCAGGGAGAAACAGAGATGGGGAGAGAGATAGAGGGGAGAGAGCCAGGGAGAGAGAGGGCTAGAGGGAGAGCCAGAGACAGATGCAGAGCCAGAGGGAGACAGATAGAGAGAGGGAGACAGGAGCCAGAGAGAGAGTCAGAGGGAGAGCCAGAGGATTCAGATTTTGCTTGATCTGGCATGCTCCTGGATTTAGGGGTGGCCTGGGGATCACCTGCCTCCCCCTGCCCCCCTGCTCCCCATCCCAGCCCCTTCCAGGACTTGGGCACCCTCTGGAGGATAGGTAAGTACATTTTGTAGGTGGGGCACCTGACATCTAAAGGGATAAGGAATACCTCAAACATTAAAAACAAATACAATGTTTTAAAGGAAACAGTAGGCACTATAACTAAACTCATTCTCATTGAAGTGGTTATAGTCCCTGTAGTCCCCTGGCTGTCCCTCCATTCAGTAAGTGTTAAACCATTCCATCTCATTGAAGTGGTTATAGTGCCTGGAGTCCCCTGACGCTGTCCCTCCATTCAGTGCGTTAAACCATTCCATCTCATTGAAGCCTGGAGTTATATTGCCTCATTTGAAGTGGTTATAGTGGAGTCCCCTGCGCTGTCCCTCCTCCATTCAGCTAAAACCATTCCATCCTCATTGAAGTGCTTATAGTGCCTGGAGTCCCCAGTGTCCTCCATCTGGGGAAGGGTTAAACCATTCCATCTCATTGAAGTGGTTATAGTGCCTGGAGTCCCCTGGCGCCGTCCCTCCATTCAGCGTTAAACCATTCTATCTCATTGAAGTGGTTATAGTACCTGTAGTCCCCTGGCGCTGTCCCTCCATTCAA
Organism: Pelobates cultripes; assembly: GCA_933207985.1. Lineage (NCBI taxonomy): Eukaryota > Metazoa > Chordata > Amphibia > Anura > Pelobatidae > Pelobates > Pelobates cultripes. The sequence goes on from OW240914.1 coordinate 357,555,132, forward strand.
TGTTAAACCATTCTATCTCATTGAAGTGGTTATAGTGCCTGGAGTCCACTGGCGCTGTCCCTCCATTCAGTGTTAACCCATTCCATCTCATTGAAGTGGTTATAGTACCTGTAGTCCCCTGGCGCTGTCCCTCCATTCAATGTTAAACCATTCTATCTCATTGAAGTGGTTATAGTACCTGGATTCCCCTGACGCTGTCCCTCCATTCAATGTTAAACCATTCCATCTCATTGAAGTGATTATAGGGCCTGGAAGTGTCCCTCCATTCAATGTTAAACCATTCTATCTCATTGAAGTGGTTATAGTGCCTGGAGTCCCCTGGCGCTGTCCCTCCATTCAGTGTTAAACCATTCTATCTCATTGAAGTGGTTATAGTGCCTGGAGTCCCCTGGCGCTGTCCCTCCATTCAGTGTTAAACCATTCTATCTCATTGAAGTGGTTATAGTGCCTGGAGTCCCCTGACGCTGTCCCTCCATTCAGTGTTAACCCATTCCATCTCATTGAAGTGGTTATAGTGCCTGGAGTCCCCTGGCGCCGTCCCTCCATTCAGCGTTAAACCATTCTATCTCATTGAAGTGGTTATAGTGCCTGGAGTCCCCTGACGCTGTCCCGCCATTCAATGTTAAACCATTCTATCTCATTGAAGTGGTTATAGTACCTGGATTCCCCTGACGCTGTCCCTCCATTCAATGTTAACCCATTCCATCTCATTGAAGTGGTTATAGTGCCTGGAGTCCCCTGGCGCCGTCCCTCCATTCAGCGTTAAACCATTCTATCTCATTGAAGTGGTTATAGTACCTGGATTCCCCTGACGCTGTCCCTCCATTCAATGTTAAACCATTCTATCTCATTGAAGTGGTTATAGTGCCTGGAGTCCTCTGGCGCTGTCCCTCCATTCAGTGTTAACCCATTCTATCTCATTGAAGTGGTTATAGTACCTGGATTCCCCTGACGCTGTCCCTCCATTCAATGTTAAACCATTCCATCTCATTGAAGTGGTTATAGTGCCTGGAGTCCCCTGACGCTGTCCCTCCATTCAGTGTTAAACCATACTATCTCATTGAAGTGGTTATAGTGCCTGGAATCCCCTGACGCTGTCCCTCCATTCAATGTTAAACCATTCTATCTCATTGAAGTGGTTATAGTACCTGGATTCCCCTGACGCTGTCCCTCCATTCAATGTTAAACCATTCTATCTCATTGAAGTGGTTATAGTGCCTGGAGTCCCCTGACGCTGTCCCTCCATTCAGTGTTAAACCATTCTATCTCATTTTAGTGGTTATAGTGCCTGGAGTCCCCTGACGCTGTCCCTCCATTCAATGTTAAACCATACTATCTCATTGAAGTGGTTATAGTGCCTGGAGTCCCCTGACGCTGTCCCTCCATTCAGTGTTAAACCATTCTATCTCATTGAAGTGGTTATAGTCCCTGTAGTCCCCTGGCGCTGTCCCTCCATTCAATGTTAAACCATACTATCTCATTGAAGTGGTTATAGTGCCTGGATTCCCCTGACGCTGTCCCTCCATTCAGTGTTAAACCATTCTATCTCATTGAAGTGGTTATAGTGCCTGGAGTCCTCTGACGCTGTACCTCCATTCAGTGTTAAACCATTCTATCTCATTGAAGTGGTTATAGTGCCTGGAATCCCCTGACGCTGTCCCTCCATTCAATGTTAAACCATACTATCTCATTGAAGTGGTTATAGTGCCTGGATTCCCCTGACGCTGTCCCTCCATTCAGTGTTAAACCATTCTATCTCATTGAAGTGGTTATAGTGCCTGGAGTCCTCTGACGCTGTACCTCCATTCAGTGTTAAACCATTCCATCTTATTGAAATGGTTATAGTGCCTGGAGGCTCCTGACACTGTCCCTATATTCAGGGTTAAACCATTCCATCTCATTGAAGTGGTTATAGTACCTGGAGTCTCCTGACACTGTCCCTATATTAAGGGGTTAAACCATTCCATCTCATTGAAGTGGTTATAGTACCTGGATTCTCCTGACACTGTCCCTATATTATTCAGGGTTACATCATGTCATGGGCGTCCACGGTGGGGGGCAAGAGGGGGCACCTGCCCTCCCCCCCTGGATTTTTCAGCTTGTTCTGCTATTTTTCGTGTGAGATTGAAATACACTGCAATACCGGCGCCGGCCAGTAGGTGGCGCTGTGTATGGAGAGAGACAAGGATAGGAAGCTACATCTTATCCCTGCTTCTCTCTGACTGAATCCGCATGGGAGCAGCACATGCAGCCAGCAACTCTCAGAGTGCAAAGATAGCTAGAGATCAGGTAAGTGAGGCTGGCGGGGGCAGCCTAAAGATCAGGGAAGTGAGGCATGGGGGGGGCAGCCTAAAGATCAGGGAAGTGAGAGATGGGGGGGATCCGCCTACAGATTAGGTTAGTTAGAGATGAGGGGATCCACCTACAGATCAGGTAAGTGAGGGATGGGGGGATCCACCTACAAATCAAGTAAGTGAGGGATGGGGGAGGTGTGACAGCCTGTAGATCAGGTAATTGATCGAGGAGACAGTCTACAGGAAGGGTCAGCAAGGAGCAGGAAGGTAAAGTAAGAGAAGGAGCAGAAAGGAGAAGGAATAGAAATGAGCAGGAAGGGACATAAAGGAGCAGCAAGGAGCTGGAAGGGGCAGAAGGAGCAAAAATTTGCAGGAATGGGCGGCAAGGAGCAGGACGGGTCTGCAAGGAGAAGGAAGGGTCTGCAAAGAGTAGAAAGGGACAGAAGGAGCACAAAGGTAAAGGAGCAGAAAAAATCAGAAGGAGCACAAAGGTAAAAGTAGGAGAAGGAGCAGCAAGGTTCTGCAAGGAGCAGAAAGAGAAAGGAGGAGAAAGGGGAGTAAATAAGCAGAAAGTAGCAGAAAGGTAAAGGAGCAGAAGGAGCCAAGGAGGAGAGAAAACCGTGTCAGAAGAAAAAGAAGACTGTGTCAAATGAAGGAGAAGAAAAGGAGATTGGAGCAGGAAGGACAAGTGAAGTGAACCCTCCTCTTTATTCTGGACACCACATCATAAGGCTTTGGTACCTGGGCCTGGCAGGGAAACTCTGGACCTTCCTGGCAGGTAAACTTTGGACCTTCTCATCTCCCCAGGTAAAAAAAATATCAGTGTTAATGTGTTCACTTTTATTTACTGAGTGTCAGGAAGCACAGAATGCCACTGGGTAGGGGTGTCACTGATTAGCTAGAGCGGTCAGCTGGCACTCTAAGCCAATCAGTAGCTCCCCATTCATAAAAAAGTAAAATATTTTTATGAACCGGGAACTAGCCATTGGCTTAGAGCGTCAACTGACCACTCTACTGTGATGTAATTAGTGTAGGACCCACCGATATTGGGGTACTGTGATGTAATTAGTGTAGAACTCACTGATATTGGGTTACTGTGATGTAATTAGTGTAGGACCCACCAATATTGGGGTACTGTGATGTAATTAGTGTAGAACTCACCAATATTGGGGTACTGTGATGTAATTAGTGTAGGACCCACCGATATTGGGGTACTGTGATGTAATTAGTGTAGAACTCACTGATATTGGGTTACTGTGATGTAATTAGTGTAGGACCCACCAATATTGGGGTACTGTGATGTAATTAGTGTAGAACTCACCAATATTGGGGTACTGTGATGTAATTAGTGTAGGACCCACCAATATTGGGGTACTGTGATGTAATTAGTGTAGAACTCACTGATATTGGGTTACTGTGATGTAATTAGTGTAGAACTCACCAATATTGGGGTACTGTGATGTAATTAGTGAAGAACTCACCAATATTGGGGTACTGTGATGTAATTAGTGTGGGACCCACCGATATTGGGTTACTGTGATGTAATTAGTGTAGAACTCACTGATATTGGGTTACTGTGATGTAATTAGTGTAGGACCCACCAATATTGGGGTACTGTGATGTAATTAGTGTGGGACCCACCAATATTGGGTTACTGTGATGTAATTAGTGTAGAACTCACCAATATTGGGCTAGTGTGATGTAATGGTGGTGGGCTTAACACGATATGGCTGTATGGTGTAACTGAATCTGTGTTTGCTAAGATAGGTGATTTTAGGTAGCCGTGTATAATTTAAAATTGGAATCGTTTTGTGTGTACGCTGTTCCCTAACCTGTATTTTCTTTTATAAAAGTGCACATTTCTAATGAATTTTAGAAACTAAAAACAAAACAAGATAAAAAAATTAGAATTCAAATATTATATTGACCACTTATTTAGTAGCATCTTGATAGATCTGTGGTATTACATCCCTAAATCTCCAGTGTTTCACCCTCGTTCTCTAGCTACAGTGAATTTGCAGTTAAACCCTATGTTATTCTATAACCTTTTGGTTCCCAACACAATGTTACAAGATGTCCTGTGGCCTACAAGGGCCCTGCAATTAAAATGTATCTGAGCATTTTGGCCCTTTTCAGGCCATCCAAATTACCCATGACTTCTTTTGATAAAAAAAAATGCCTTATTGAGCCAGCAATCGTCTAAACGATCAAAGTAAGACATGGGAAATTCGTCAGCAAAGAGTTCCCTCGTATCCCGACACAACATTCACACGAAACTGCAGCCTTTCCTAATTGAAGGCTTGTTTTTAGAGACCCATTTCTGTCATCTTCCAAACAGTGTCATCTCATCAGTTTCCTCATTCTATCAGGACACTTTTATGTCACCAAATGGTTTATGGATCAATTTATGCATTTACAGAGGACGGTGAATAGACAGGTGCTGTCACTTCCCAGCAATAAATTCTCTGAACAAGATAACACGTCCCATCCCAAACTGCTATCAGCGGCTCTTAGACAGCGTATTCACTAACATTGTCATGGGATTCTAAAGGCTAGCTGTGAATGGGACTGCACTCGAAAAATCACAGCAACTCGATTAAAGACAGTCTTCTTTATAAAGTGATTGGCATAACACTGCTTAGCCCATATACTACATGTGTATGTCAGGCAAACACTCTTCTTCCCAATATTGGAGCGAAACGCTCCTATCAGTGACTTGAATCAGTTTTCCATTAATTAAGTTCTGCCGAGCGAATCCAATGAACAGAATTTGGCCATCTCGAAAAAAAAAAATCATTAAAAAAATAATGGTTTGGCAGAATGTAGTCATCTTGCACAAGTCTAGTGAATGTTTATAAAAATAAGGTAAAACAGCACGTATTAACTTTAACACATGAAAACAAATGAAAGCTAATTGTCCGCTCACTGGCTTAATACCCTGAATTTATCAACAATTATTATTATTATTATTATAATATTATAAGACAGGAAGACAACGTTTTTATTTTGCAGCCACAATTGGGAAGCTTAGAGAGTTTGCCCCCTATTTCCACGTATTAAAGAACTAATATGACTGATTAAGGCTCTATTAATTGGTTTTGGCAGCAGAGAGAAGTCGATATACTTTCACACAATCCGCCGTTCTATGGCCGCCCCAGGGCCAGGAACTTTGCGACGTGACGTTTTAAATAAGTGGAGAAGGGCTTATTTGTTTTGTGGTTTCAGCCTGAGCAAAACAGTGTATTTAATTTAACTTACAGGTCAGCCAACAATGCTCTACTTATCCTGCAGACCTAGCATCACTCTGGGCACAGCCAAAAGCCATCATTTTCTGCCCAAATTCAGTGCGCTCCTAGTTAGTCGTTCGGAATTGCAAGTCGACCTCGTTTTCTGCTATCTTTAATCTGTTAAACAAACTTCTTTTAGTGCTTCTGCAGGAATAATCACACTAAAAATGTATTTGGTCTTGTCGTGTGTATAATAAAACAGCTGGGTGTGGAGAATCCCACAATCCGAGCTAAACCGAGAAAAACTGCAAATTTGCTTAACGTGGCTGACGGACTGGAAAAATCAAACTGCCTCTGTGTTAATATTTATTCACACTATCATTGTGTTAGGCCGTATTAAGACTGCCTTAAATAACTGCGGATTGTAGATTTGTATATAAATATAGGACTTGCGTAAATAGATCTGCTTAATTCTCTCGATGAATTATGCCAACCAAAAATCTCAGTATCTCTTCCCTGAATTGCTATTTCTATACAATTGTATAGTGCTACGGAATGTGATGGCGCTATATAAATAATTAAATAATAATAATAATATACAAGAATGATTCCTAAACAAGTGATACAACTGACCTAGCTCCAGTGAAGTTAGCTCTAATTTGGGCAAAACCTGACAAGCAATTCACAAATTTCAGACCAGAATTGCTTAATTGGAAAAACCTCAACTCCGCTAATAGTCTGAGTTTGACAATTTAGTCCTTGATTTGATAAACTTTTCAAATGATTCAATATTGTTTGAAAAGTTTCCTAAAGATTTATCTACAAAACTCACCAATAAAGTCTATGGGATATTCTAAGTGTTTGGAACAGTGTCGAATCATTTGCAACGTTTACTCAATCAAGGCCTCAATTCGATATCGTTGGATATGCTTTTTAAATGATTTCATTATATATATATATTTTTTGGATAACATTTTCAAATTATTTTTTTTTCAAAAAAATATATATAAAATTATTTTAAAAGCTTATCCTACAATATAAAATTATTTTAGTGTATGCAAGAATAGTACATCAAAGCCAATGTCTGATTTAATATCGTTGGACAGGCTTTTCGAATGATTTCATATTTTTGGATAAGCTTTTATAATGATTTTTATACTATAAAAAAAATGATAATTTTTTTTTACCATTTCGATATATTTTTTAGTATATTAATATGCGGAAAAATAACTTTCAAAGTTTATCCAAAAATATGAAAAAATTCAGGATATTTATTCAATGGGCTCAGTTTAGTAAGCTTGCCAAATGATTTCTAAACAAAAAAAAAAACCCGTAGCCTTTAATGGTGACTTCAGTATCTTTTTCTAATAATTTTTCATCGTTTGGAAAGCTTATTAAATTGAGGCCAATGTCCATAACAGATATTTGCGGAATATTTTGTGAATGATGGATGGACACACAACTCTCAGCTGGCCATCTCATCTCTCAAAAAAACACAGCGGCCAATTTAGCATTAAATCTACATATTTACTTACGATTACGCCAAAAACAAATGGAATTTATTCATTAAACTGTTAAATTGCAAACTTACAAGATCACTGGCAAAATAACGAAAAACAATCCATATTTGTAAATGCGATGAAACTGAGACCAGCTTTTTATTTGACAGATTGATAGATAGTTGATTACAGAAGGGTTTATTTGCGATAATTAAATTAAAACGTGAAGACTAAACTCCTCTTTGTGCTCGACGGGATACATTTCTATATTGGGACAATAAGTCCTGGATCTCCTGGTGTGATTGTCTCAAGGTCTAGTCTGTAGGTCGGATCTGGTTAAAACATCCAAGCTGCCAATATACATGGGCTTCATTTTTTAATTCTCTTCAGTACAATTTTACTCCTTAGGAAATAACTATTTTTCACTAGTTTAAAGAATCATAAAAAAAAAACTTTGAAAAAGTGACTGTAACACGATCTAAGTGCAAGTCTAATACTTTTAGAAGTTATGTGGAAATATATGTGAAGTGTTTCTAACACTTTATTCAGTTACAGAGCATGTACTAATGATTATAATACGTTAATCCTGATACTTTTATATCTTCTCCAAGACAAACATGGGCCTTTCTGGCTCTCAAACCAGCTCTTTCACCGGGTACAAAGAAACAGATTCTTTCACACAATATGCTACAATGCTGCGCAGATTGGCCAGCGTTCTTCAAACCGCGCTGCGTGAGACTGATCTGATTAATAGATGGTTCTATTCCTCCAGGAAAATACTGTCAATACAATGATTTCCCCCTTCAAACCCTGTTCACATTGTGCACGGGATCTCAGCGTGAAATGGCCCAGGCAATATTGTAATATGCATTTATGCCAAAAGCCACAGTCTATCCTTATTCAGGGTTTTAGTTTTAATTTAGGACAAATAGCTGTTTTTCACTCAAATAACTCAAAAATTTTACAGAGCATCTACTCCTAAATTATTGGTAGAAACGTTATCACTACTTCTGTATTACTGAAATAAGTAAAGAATTAAAATGTTACTCTGGGATTCTGGAATTGAGTGATCAGAAAATTTCCATCTGGTAACTAAGTACTAACCAAATTATTAAACCATTTCCACATATATTTATCAAATTCTCTGTTACTCTACAAGATCCAAACAAAGCAATTTCTCACTGTACGCCAAAACGTGGAGAATTCCTTCTTGGCGCCAAATTGGCAGCTGGTTTCCTCTTTAGATTAATGAATGGTATTAACTTTATCAGGGGTAGGCAACCTTTTAGTAGTACTGTGCCGATATAGGATTGTGATGTCCTCTGTGCGTATATGAGCTATTATATTGTATATGTTCATTAGTAGTTTATGGTATCGTGTATGATACTTATGAATGTGGGCTGTGTATGGGGGCTGCTTGTGGAATTGTGTGTGTGGGTGGATATGTCACATTGTGTGTTTGGTAGTGTGTGTATGTGTGGGGTATTGCATGTGAGAGGCTGCATGTGGGGTTGTGTGCATGTATGCGGATTGTTGGTGGTGTTGTGTTTGTGCAGACTGTGGGTGTGTTTGTGTGTGGGCTGTTTATATTATTTGTATGTGGGGAGGGTTATTGTGCATTTCTGTGTATATCTAGCAGTGTGGGAGGCTTCCCTGGGTTCCAGTGGACCAGGCTGGCCAGGTACAGGTCAAGGACAGGAGCAGCAACAGCAGCTGTGGGCTGCTCTACTACAGTGTGGATTCCCATTCACAGGTGCTGGGAGGAAGTGATCTGAGATCACTTCTTCTACGTTCTGCAATGCATAAATTGAGGATTTTCCTTCACCACCTTTTTGTATTAGCAGATATCTGAAGTTTCACTGAGACTACTGATAGGTCAGAGCCTGTTTGGCTCTAGCAGCCTTGAGTGCCGTGGGAAGACACCTCGAGTGCCGTGCATTGCACTAGTGCCGTAGGTTGCCTACCCCTGAACTTTATATTAACTCTGATAGACCATGGTTTGCTGAACAAGCAGCTCCATATGTTATTGTACGTTTATTTCATATTTTATTAAAGGTACACTATAAACATGTATTCCTAAAGCTGTAGTGTTCTTGTAACTATTTAAATTATTGGACCGCTCCCAATGTAAGAAATTAAGACGTACTTACCTTTCAGCCCTTAACAAGACGATCTTGCTGTCCCACCACGGCGGCTGAGATTATCATTCCTAAGATTTTCTGGGATTCCCAATGAATTTTTACTAGGGACTCGTTGACGAACACGACTGCCTTAAGGTTCCCTTATAAAAGGTTGGTTATAGCAAAACTGTAGAAAAATCCTCTAAGTCAGCTACGCTTTCAGTTTAGCTGCTTTGGCCTTAAATGTTGTACTCACTTTGAATTCTCACGTTGGTGAATAACCCTGTTAGCAGCACATGATAACATATCTCATGGCTTCACTTGCAAACGGAGATTTATGAAGCCGGTTGCCCAGATTTGCTGCAGACTTGCTGATGAGGCCAATGCAGGACAGACAGATCCACATGAGGAGACAGCTCACAAGAGCTGGTTAAAGTGTTAAAGGAGTCCCAGGTGATGGAGATAGATAAGCCCTCACTGCCGTACACGAGAGTGGTTAGTTCCACAGCTCTGTACATACTGATTTTGCCTCTCTTCAGATGCTTGTTGCTCCAAACTCTCTTAAAAAGTCTGCCAAAAGCTCTATTTCACTTCACTGTCTGGCTACCTCTACCGCTTTCTCAATATTGGCATCTGAAGAGACGATGCACCCAAGGTAGCTGAACTGATGGGCTGTCTTCAGCTCTGATTCACCATTGATGATGGTAGGTGTGACAAGACCAATCTCGCCACTGTGCATTGGAGGAGCCTGGTTGCCCGCCTGCTGCATTTAGACTATGGCCCCATGTTGAAACGCTTGATTTTCCCCTGCAAAGACACGAAAGCCGGGTCATTTGGTGTTTCCCCTGTTTGAGCGGTGATACCCCAGATAGCTATGCCATGGAGTCCATTCGTATAATGAAAGACTTTGGCTCCTTGGCAATTGAACTGTATGTGTGTGATCTGAGTGCCATTCAGTAATAATGTACGCTCAGATCTGAGCTATCTGGGGATATGTTGAATGTACCTGTTTTGTGCAATGGCTGCACAGTTATATGTTTTTATGTATTTTATTGTCTTTTGCTGCCATGTGTTCAATGGCGTTTTGCCTCAGTCCTTGGAGATAATTTGATTACTTCACAATTATCTCCAGGATAGAAGACTCTGTGGAACTGGTTTTGGGCAGAAAAGTCATGCTTCATTTGGTCACAAAGGACTACGATCTATCTTTTGAACCACTGGACCAATTTGTATGATTTTGACGTATGTTTGTATTTGGAGTATGCTGATTCTGAAAATGTAATGTGTTTTATGTGAATGTGATGCCTACTTTTAAAATTATGAATAATGTGGAAATGCTTCATTTGGTCACAAAGGACTACGATCTATCTTTTGAACCACTGGACCAACTTGTATGATTTTGACATATGTTTGTATTTGGAGCATGCTGATTCTGAAAATGTAATGTGTTTTATGTGAATGTGATGCATACTTTTAAAATTGTGAATGATGTGGAAAAACTGTATTTCTCTGTCAGTGATAATTACATTACCCATTGTGTAAGGTAATTGTATCACAGGCAGAGGGGAGGACTTTGTGTGGGAGTGTCTGAGTGTATTGTACGTGTTTATTGGTTGTTTTCCAAAACCCTGTGGGTGGTACTGTGTAAGAATGTGTATATAAGAACAATAAACCCACAGCTCTGTCTGTTCCTGCTTGACCGTCAAAACGGAGCCTTGTCTCGTTCTTGGGGTGGGATTTATTGTATGCTGTTCCAGTTTGACTGCTAGGAGTGTAAACCTATTTGTATGTTTTTTCCTATTCGGCTGTTTACAGCATTCGTTTGGTTCCGGTTCATCTGTTTACGGCATTCAAATGGTTTCCTGTTCGGGTGATTGGTGTCTTCGTTAGCTGCCTGTATATCTGGAGGGGAAGATCTACTAAACGGCGGTTTAACCCCTTTATGCCTGGGGGTGCCGTTACAATTGGTGGCAAGCAGCGGAATCATTCCCACAGCCCAGAAGGACAGCTACAAGGAAACACCATTCCCTGGATTTACAAATTGAGGGCAACGCATGTCTGAGTACAGCGACCCTGACAGCAGCAGGATGGAACCAGCAGTTTTATACGATGTGGGTGTCATGGACGATCGAGATGCAGTCCGCAAAGGCATCTGGTAATAATATAATACTATACAGCACCAGCGGGGCATGGGACTCCCCAGTGAGGAGCAGCAACAGCAGACACGAGTGGCACTGCGGATGCCCCTCCTGGGAGAGCAGCCCCTGGAGGAGTGGATAAAGGAACTGGAGCACTGGGTATGGCAGGAGCTGTGGCTGGAAGATGCCTACCAGGCACTCTGGTGGTATGCAGCGCAGTATATACCCTGGACAGCCGGGCATAACAAGCCAGAGGGAGAGGAGTTTAATGGCCCTGGTTTGTTATGGGAGTCTTTTTCGGAGCCTGATTTTGGGAGCTCTACACAAACCCGGTTCTGTGACATTTTTGAGTGGAGGGAGAGTATGTACGACTTGGATGACCCTCACAAGGTGGAGCAAGATACAGGTTGGTCAACGAAGGGCATCTCTTAAGTTGGTCCACTATCTTGGTGTGCACCCTAAATTGTCTCAGGTTAAATAGGCAGGCATCAGTGCGGTAATGGATGTAGACACCATCCTCTTTATCAAAGTTTACAGTGGCACTTTGAAGCATCAAGCTGAACAAGATGTTAAACAAGTTGGTACAAAACATGGCCTTGTATTACACCATTGTCTGTTGGGAAGGGCTCAGAAAGGTTCCTGCTGTGCCTGACTTGGCCATGTTGATCCTCGTGTAGCTGAATGATCATATTGAGGACCTTAGGGGGGACATCCTAGGCATTCCAAGATTTGCCATATACCTCTTCTGCTCCAAGTGTCGAACGCTTTGACGTGGTCTACAAATGTCTTGTATAATCCACTGTTCTATTTCTGACATTTCTCTTGGTTCATGTATGGGAACAAGTACCATGTTGGGGAGCTCCTTCTAGCTCTGAAGCCACATTGGCACTCTGAAAAGGAGTTATTCTGCCATGGTGGGTACCAGTTGTTCAAAAGTACCATTGCAAGGATTGTTCCTGTGACTAAGAGCAGTGTTATCCTTTGATGGTTGAAGCAGTCAGACTTTTCTCTCTTATTTTTATATAGGGTGAGGATTATTTCCCCATGGAGGTTCTGTGGTAGTTTGCCGTGTTTTCAGCAGCAGACAAAGACATCATGAAGTTTAGTATGTAATGCTGGACATTACTTTCAGACTTTATGTGGAATTCCATTGACTCAATATGCCTTGCCACTTTTCAGCTGCTTAATAGCCTTAACAGTCTCTTCAAGAGTGTGAATTTCATTCAACTCTGATTTTTTTTGACTGTTGTGGGATATGATAGCCTGCTGTTGGTGCTGAAGAGAGACTTGAAATGCTCCAGCCACGGGTTCAGAATGGATTCATTGTCAGTGAGAAGTGTTTGACTGTCTGCACCTTGTAGCGGAGATGCAATATTCCCCAGGTTATCTCCGCTTATGATCCCAGTGAGGCTCAGGAACAAGTAAATTATAAATCCACAGGCAAGGTTTCCAACAGGCAAAATAATCCAATAGTATCCCCACAGCAATCCCAATGACTGGACGACACACAGCATCAGGAGCAGAACTGAAGCTTTATTCCACAGTGGCCTTTTAAAGCATGCTCCCATGCAAGGGAGGGATTACATTCATTAACACAATAGCCAATCCTGTCCTGGTAACCTCCCACACATCTCCCCTCAGCCTGCATCATAATCCCCTTATCCAGTACAGCAATTCCCCCCGTTTCTGGATGTACCCCTAAACCTAGGGGTACCACTTTAAATTATACATCCCCTGGTAGCCCTGATCTGGGTGAACAACATATCCAAAAATCACCCAGATCAGACGAGGGGTTCGGGAATTTCCTGGAGGGAATAGAATGGCCGACCGTGCTGGATGAACTAGCCGAACTGGGCTCCATGCGATTGGGCTCTGCGGCCGATCCTGGAAAAGGCGAATGAAGTACCTGAAAGCCTCCAGCTATAGAGGCTTGGGAGGGTTCGCCTGAATCCCCTCGTTCGGTTGATTATGCCTACCGAACGAGGGGCCGTTCGGTAGTTTGGAACCGAACGGACTGGGCTGATGGAGGTCTCAGCGGCGTTCGCCTAGTCGAGTGTCCGTTTTGAGTTACAGACACTCGACGGCAAAACACCGCTGTTCGGGAGGTTAAGATGGCCGCCGCCACGTGTTCGTTTCTCGAATGGCGGCCACCACTGAGAACAAAGGATTGCTACACAACTTGTCAATTACCCGTTCGCAACAATGTTGCAACGGGTAATTGAAGAAACACTTCACACAGGGGTGGTCAGACTGTTCGGTAGTTTCATTCAAACAAACTAAGGGAATGAAACTACCGAACAATCAGACGAATACAATGCATTTTACACATAGAACTTAGCTATTTTACACGAATACATTCCCTTACTGCATAGACATTTAGCAAATAGACTAATACAGGTTACACATAATACAAGTCCCAGGGCAGCTCATGGCCATCCGCTACACACCTAGTGTGAAGAGGAAACCGCACCTGGTGTGAAGGGCCGTACACTGTCTTCAGACCTTCATAAAACCCTCTTTTGTCACTGACATCTGCTCAAAGCCGAGTTCTCTCTGCAAGATTTGTCCCCCACTGAATGTTTAGGGGCTTACATTGGATTTTTCTGCATAAAAGGTTGAAGGCTGCTTTCTTATCAGGATAAGATGGATGTGCAAGATGCGCTTTGAAACAGAGAATTTCTTTATCAGCAATTCTTGGATCTCCTGAGTGTTCTCATCAAATCAGTCTTTGTTCTTCTTTGTGGAGAATCCTAAAACCTTTTCAGAGGTCTGAAGGATGGCTGTTTTTAGACGCTTCCAAAGCGCTTCTGAGGAGGCGTCCATAAGACAGCTGGAATTCTCAAGTCACAACTGAAGACTTGCTTGGAAATCAGCATTCATCTCAGCTGACTGCAGATTAACAATTTGATACCTCTTCCTAAGAGCACCTACCCTCTTCAGGGGTTTGAAGTGGAGACATAGCTTGCATTTCAAAGATGATGGTCCGTTTGCTACTCAGCGCTGTGCATTACACAAGTACTCCAATATCTCTTTGGTGCACCATGATGTCATCTATAAGATGCCAATGTTTGGACCTAGAGAGCAATCACATTGTCTTCAAAATATGTTTTTGATGAAAGATGGTGTTGGTGATAACACATTTCTGCTCTGCACAAAACACTAACAGTTTGTCATTGCGGTTTTTAACACTGTGTTTGAAAAGTACTCTTTTCCAGACTTCTTAGTCCTTGCCTACTCTGGCATTGAAGTCACCAAGAATAACCTTGTCATCCACAGGAATGTTCTTCATGAGTTTGCATAGTTTAGTGTAGAACTTGTCCTTTTCAGCAGAACTTAAGAAGTTTTGGGGCATACACACTAAACAGCGTGACATGCTGCTTGTTTTGAAATTATAGGCGCATGGAGAGAATGCAATCTGAGTGACCCGGGAGGCAGTGGAGTTCCTGATGATAAAGCCAGCACCCCTGAGGCATCTTTCGGTCTCTGGCTTACCTGACCAGCAGAGGGTATATCCTGTACCAAGCTCTTCAAGGCTGCCTACCCTTGGGAGGTGGACTTCACTGAGAGCAATGCTGTCGACATTGAGACTTGAGAGTTTATGGGCATTCAGGGCGACGGCTGTATCGAGCATGGTTCTGATGTTCGAACATGCAAGTTTTAGTCCTAACACACCTCGTTAGGCAGGTGTGTGCCTTTTACTCATTTTGTTTGTTTGCCTGCATTAGAAGATGTTCGTTGATTGCGTCTAGATAACTGGAAGGAGATAGAGACCATCTTTGGTTAGATCACCTTTTTTAGTCCCCTCACCAAGTGGACTAAGCAGTGGTTTGCCTAGATAAGGCTATTTGGTGGTTCCGGGATGTTGTTGTCTCTGGGGTCTACATAAAACGACCGGTACACCTGGACTGCCTACATGCAGCATCTGAACTATGGCTTCCAGTGTCATCTACCACCTGCTTGTTCACCGAATTCCCATCGCTGCAGGGCTTAATGATAATATTCACTGTAGTTGTGGGAATGCCCTTCGAGCCTGTGCAATGGAGGTTTTGTGTGAGAGGGTAGTGTGTGCTCCTGGGATTCCACTGCCATGCCCTAGCTAGTGACGGCAGTGACAGCGAGGCCCTCAGGTTGGGGAGGGAGGAGGTATAACCCTGAAGGTAGCACAATATAATACATTATAGCAAACTGTGACACATGACAGTACATTTCATATCAGCCAAGTGTCCCTATTTAGAATGGACAGTCTGTTATTGGGCCCAGATCTATGCCACTTGTTATGTTATATGCTTTAAGCTATGAGCTGTATGTTTTACATTATTTGCTAGAAACCATATGGTATTGTTCTGGTTAGAAATTACATTTTAGTTGTAGAAATTGATATTAGCAATCATCTACAATTTCCCTGGTCAGCCCCACCACAGGTCACGCCCCACTCTCCCCCAAAAAGTTTAAGTGTGCCTCTTTGTCTGTTTCAAATGGTGGGAAGTATGCAATATAATACACTGGGCACATTATAATACATTGTGACACAATATAACGCATTGCAGCACATTATAATAGATTGCAGCACAATATAGTAGATTGCAGCACAATATAATACATTGCAGCACATTATTATACATTGCAGCACATTATTATACATTGCAGCACAATATAACACATTGCAGTACATTATAACACATTGCAATACAATACATTGCAGTACATTATAATACATTGCAGCACAATATTATACATTGCAGCAACTTTATAATACATTGCAGCACATGATAAAACATTGCAATACAACACATTGCAGTACTATATAAAACATTGCAGTACATTATAATACATTGCAGCACATTATAACACATTGCAGCACATTATAATACATTGCAATGCAATACATTGCAGTACTATATAATACATTGTGGCACAATATAACACATTGCAGCACAATATAATACATCGCAGCACATTATAATGCATTGCAGCACAGTATAACATTGAAGCACATTATAATGCATTGCAGCACAGTATAACATTGCAGCACATTATAACACATTGCAGAATAGAATACATTGCAGTACATTATAACACATTGCAATACAATACATTGCAGTACATTAAAATACATTGCAGCACAATATTATACATTGCAGTACTATTTTATTATTATTATTATCGCCATTTATATAGCGCCAACAGATTCCGTAGCGCTTTACAATATTATGAGAGGGGGGATGTAACTATAAATAGGACAATTACAAGAAAACTTACAGGAACGATAGGATGAAGAGGACCCTGCTCAAACGAGCTTACAGACTATAGTAGGTGGGGTATAAAACACATTAGGACAGGGAATAGAAGTCAAATTAGGTGGGAGTGAGGCAGAGCTGGAGGAGAGAATAAAGTGCTGCCCTTTAGGAGAGAGATGGGTTTTAAGGCACTTCTTAAAAACGATTGCAGACTAGGGGAGAGTCTGATGGCGGTAGGCAGGCTATTCTATAGGAAGGGAGCCGCCCTCAGACAGGAGAAAGTCAAGGGCAGAGGGGACGAGGAGGGACATACCTGTGGATCTGTGAAGAGATATAAGGGGGGCTAGAATTGTTCAGTGCTTTATAGGTGGGGATTAGCACTTTGAATTGACTGCTATAGCATACAGGGAGCCAATGTAAGGACAGGCAGAGGGGTGAGGTTTGAGAGAACCGACTAGAGAGGAAAATCAGTCTGGCTGCAGCATTAATTACAGACTGTAGTGGGGAAATACGGCTTTGGGGAAGACCAATCAGGAGAGGGTTACAATAATCCATGCTGGAAATTACTAGAGCATGGACAAGCTCCTTGGTAGCATCCTGCGTAAGAAAGGGGCGGATGCGGGCTATGTTTTTAAAATGGAATCTACAGGATTTGGCAACAGACTGGATGTGAGGCTCAAAGGTGAGACCAGAATCAAGTATGACGCCAAGACAGCGCGCTTGCAAGGATGGACTTGACTTGAAGGGAGAGCGAAAGAGGAGGATAAGTATTAGGAGGAGGAAAGACAAGAAGCTTAGTTTTAGTGAGATTGAGTTTAGAAAGCATGAGGACCTCCAGTCAGAGATGGAAGAAAGGCAAGCAGTGACACGTTGCAGGACGGCAGGGGAGAGGTCCGGGGAGGAGAGATATAACTGGGTGTCATCAGCGTACAGGTGGTAATGGAATCCAAATGAGGCAATAAGTTTGCCAAGAGAGGCAGTATAAAGAGAAAATAGAAGGGGACCAAGGACAGAGCCTTGGGGGACTCCAACCGAGACAGGACGAGGGGAGGAGGTATCATTAGAAAAGGAGACACTGAATGATCGTTGGGAGAGATAAGAGGAAAACCACGAGAGGACAGTCACAGAGACCAAATGATTGAAGAGTTTGAAGAAGGAGAGCATGATCAACGGTGTCAAAGGCAGCAGAGAGGTCAATGAGAATTAATATGGAGTAGTGGCCTTTGGATTTAGTTGCAATTAGGTCATTAGTGACTTTAATAAGAGCAGTCTCAGTAGAGTGGAGAGGGCGGAAGCCAGATTAAAGAGGGTCAAGGAGAGAGTTGGAATTGAGGAAGTGAGACATACGAGTAAAGACAAGTCTTTCCAGAAGCTTTGAGGAAAAAGGGAGCAGGGATATGGGACAATAGTTAGAGGGGGAGAACAGGTCAAGAGATGTTTTTTTTTAAGATGGGTTCTACAGTGACATGTTTAAGGTCAGCAGGGACAACAACAGAAAAGAGAGAGCAGTTGAAGATGTGTGTTAGGGAAGGTGCAATACATTGCAGTATATTATAGTACATTGCAGCACATTATAATACAATACATTGCAGTATATTATAATACATTACAGCACATTATAATACAATACATTGCAGTGTATTATAATACATTACAGCACATTATAATACAATACATTGCAGTGTATTATAATACATTACAGCACATTATAATACAATACATTGCAGTATATTATAATACATTACAGCACATTATAATACAATACATTGCAGCACATTATAATACAATACATTGCAGTATATTATAATACATTGCAGCACATTATAATACAATACATTGCAGTATATTATAATACATTGCAGCACATTATAATACAATACATTGCAGCACATTATATTACAATACATTGCAGTATATTATAATACATTGCAGCACATTATAATACAATACATTGCAGTATATTATAATACATTGCAGCACATTATAATACAATACATTGCAGTGTATTATAATACATTACAGCACATTATAATACATTGCAGTATATTATAATACATTGCAGCACATTATAATACAATACATTGCAGTATATTATAATACATTACAGCACATTATAATACAATACATTGCAGCACATTATAATACAATACATTGCAGTATATTATAATACATTGCAGTATATTATAATACATTGCAGCACATTATAATACAATACATTGCAGTATATTATAATACATTGCAGTATATTATAATACATTGCAGCACATTATAATACAATACATTGCAGCACATTATATTACAATACATTGCAGTATATTATAATACATTGCAGCACATTATAATACAATACATTGCAGTATATTATAATACATTGCAGCACATTATAATACAATACATTGCAGTATATTATAATACATTGCAGCACATTATAATACAATACATTGCAGTATATTATAATACATTGCAGCAGCACATTATAATACAATACATTGCAGTATATTATAATACATTGCAGCACATTATAATACAATACATTGCAGTATATTATAATACATTGCAGCACATTATAATACAATACATTGCAGTATATTATAATACATTACAGCACATTATAATACAATACATTGCAGTATATTATAATACATTGCAGCACATTATAATACAATACATTGCAGTTATATTACAATACATTGCAGTATATTATAATACATTGCAGAACATTATAATACAATACATTGCAGTATATTATAATACATTGCAGCACATTATAATACAATACATTGCAGTATATTATAATACATTGCAGAACATTATAATACAATACATTGCAGTATATTATAATACATTGCAGCACATTATAATACAATACATTGCAGTATATTATAATACATTGCAGCACATTATAATACATTGCAGTATATTATAATACATTGCAGCACATTATAATACAATACATTGCAGTATATTATAATACATTACAGCACATTATAATACAATACATTGCAGCACGATATACTGGCGAAATTGCTGAGTAAACATCCAGGAGTTGGATAGTTTGATAATGTTTTGGTTATTATTATTGTTTTGTAAACCATCAAACTGTAATTTCTGTTTTAAAACTTTTTTATTTGTTTTTTTGGGAATGATAAACAGTTCCCTGATTCAGCAATACGTCACATATTTCCATTGGTGAGAGGTAAAGAGTACATATTGCTTTAAAATGGGCTGTGTCCTGCAATAGTGGCCCTCCTTGTATTAACCCTTTACATACTGGGGATGGGACTGCTATTTAATGCATTGTAGTACCCTCCAAATAGCAGGCAAAGGGTTAAAGGTGCAAAAAGCAGCTAGTCCGGTGGGAAGCTGGGACCACTTCTGGGAATGTCAATGAATGAGGCCACGTGGCTCCGGTAATCAAAGCCTCCTGTCTCTTACAAGGCATTGAAACACCATCTGGCGAACTCACTGACGTCAGCAGACGCAGAAAAACAAGAAAAAAAAGTTGCACATTTTGCTCAGGGACAAAAACGCCTTTTGTAGCAAGCAATTGAGTTTACTGCTCTGATTAGTAATGAGGACTACGGTCACCTAGCTCTGCGCAATGTCTGACTGCTCGTAATGTAAGGATCCCTGTCCAGTCCGCCATTACTGCTTCCATCCCTGGAAACGCTGCCGAGGAGATTCACAAAAGTGCAGCTAACAGAAATTGGTGCAAACTGCCAAAACAAGAACAATCTCTATGGAAACCAAGCAAACCAGCAGTTCTCCACATTTAGAACTTTACCCCATTTTTCTGTTTGTGGCGCTTATCTAAGTATCTTGCCACAGGCTTTGTCATCAAAAAATCTCCAAAACCCAGCTTCAAACCAGGAAACAACGTCAAACTTCTAAGGATTCCCACGTAAAAAAACTATGTATAAAGAAAAAATGTACAATTCTGCACCCGAGAACGTCATAAATAATAAATACAGAAACTGCCATCATTAAAACAAGCACACAAAGAGAAATAAGGCAGATTTTAACTTGTACATTATTATAATAAAACGCTGCTTTCCTCAGTCTGGGACATTATCAGTGTTATGGTACCTTCAGTAATAAATGTACAAACCGCCGTTTAGTGAATGCTCCCCGTTCGCAATAATGTGGTCTGGTAGCGTATGCAATACAACTATGCGAACTCCCGAACGGTACCCATACGGCTCCTTCCCTTCACGAGCCACAAGTTCACGAACTGCCAATACCAGCCGAACACCAATATCTTCCAAGCGGCCAATAATTCCAATAAGCAGTCTCTAGTCGCCGGTAATAAAATCCCCCCAATAACGAGACCAAGCTCCGCTTTGAGGGTAAAACACGAACTGATTTACTGTGGGCTACCTGCCCGGTATTTATGCAGGTCTCCCACTTGGTGGACACTCCCCTAGGGGACCAAATGGGAGACTGGAATAGCAGAAGGACATGGGGACATTTCAGACATACAATCACACAATATTCCCAGCATGCATCACAGTTTCCTCCCCTCTGCTCGGGAGATAATTGAGAAGTAATTAAATTATCTCCCAGAGCAGAGGCAAATCGCCATTTTAAATACAAGTCACAAAACACAGAAAAATATATAACTTTATAACTGCCAAACATATTACATTCGTGTAACACATCCCCAGATAGCCTGGATCTGAGTGCATATTATCGGCGAATAGCGCTCAGATCCCATACGCACAGTTCAATCGCCATGGAGTCAAAGTCTATTACAGTTCTTCGGTATGCGATTGACTCCATGGGAAGGCTATCTGGGGTAAGTCCATTCGTGCCTTTACATCTCCCGAACGGCCGGTGTTCGCACACTTCTGTCGATTGAGAAGGGAGGTCGACGGCTTCAGCGGTGTTTGGTTGAAAAAGTGTCAGTTTTTAGTTCTATGAAATAACCGTCGAACACCGCTGGTCTTTCGCATGGCTAAAATGGCCGCCGCCTCGTGGTCGACATACGAACGACGACCACCCTGTATTCGGTTTTAATTGAGAAGTGTCTGTGGTTAACCGCAACGTTCTAATTGGGATCAATAGGTTAACCAGCAGCACACTTCTCTTCTGGGTGGCCGTCCGTCCGGCAGTTCCGTTCGACAGAAAAGTACATTCCCTTAAACAAGGCATACGAAATTCATGCAAACGTCAAAACAGACGAACACAGCAATCCTAGTTCATACGGATGGGTCTGTCACAATCAGGAATAAATATTACAATATAACTCATGCACTCGGGGAGACATTTCTCTAGATCTGATATGTAATGGGAGGAGAAACCAGTAATCCGCTCCCTCAACAAAAAATGGAAAATGTTTTTCACTTTGACAGCAAATCGTTAGTTATACTCAGTGCATTGTTCACTGGATCCAGCCCGAGTCCTATGATATTCCCTAAAAGATAGGGGTGAAGTCTGACCCCCCCCCCTCCCCCTCCCAAATGAAAACCAACAAACCAGGTAATGTGTTTTCCTAGGTCAGGATAGATCCAGTGTTTATTTTGTTAGATTTAACATGGAAGACTCTTTATTCCTAATGGCGTTCTAACACGCAGAGCACCCTTCTACCGCCGCATTGTTAGTGGTGCTGTCACACAACTTGCTCTGTGGCTATTGGGCAGCTATCTCACTGTACAGAGTGTCCGCTGTCCATGCAACCCCTGTACGGATGATGGAGAAGGGATATGACGTCAGCCCAGCCCTGGCACCAGTACAAAGCAGCAAAGAGCTGGGAAGCCAGTGCGGAGACGGAACCTGAAGCAATCACTGGACTCTGGGATGAGGACCCATCTCGGCTCTGCCTGTCAAAATAAGAAAAGGGAGGCGGGATCTCACTGTGATTTTCCTCCCTCCCCCCTTGCCAAAAAAATTATAATAAATAAAATGAGAATGTAAGTGTGTGTTCAAGACTGTATTTATAGTGTCTGCATGTGTATATGTATGAATATTTATGTATGTATATGTATGAGTGTGTCTGTATGTGTGTGTATATGCATGAGTGTTTCTGTGTGTGTGTGAGTGTTTCTGTATGTGTCTGTATGTTTCTGTATGTGTGTGTATATGTATAAGTATTTCTGTGTGTGTTGAGTGTTTCTGTATGTGTGTGTATATGTATAAGTGTTTCTGTGTGTGTTGAGTGTTTCTGTATGTGTGTGTATATGTATAAGTGTTTCTGTGTGTGTTGAGTGTTTCTGTGTGTGTGTGAATTTTTCTCTGTGTGTCTGTGTTCAGGTGTTTGTGTCTGTGTTTACGTATATAAGCGTGCATGTCTGTGTATCTAACCATGTATGTATGAATGGGAATATGTATATGTGGAATAAATGGAAGTATGTGTGTGTTATATCCCCAACAATAGGTGGGGTGCCATGTTACCCAGGTTATTTCCATTCGGGTATTGGAGTAGGTCTGAAGTTGAGCCAGCTTCCACTCACACAGACGTTTATTCAGGGTGTCAGTGGATTTGCTAGATCTCGCGGTTATTCTGGCTGCTGTTAGGTGCTGGCTTTCTGTAACCAGCATGCTTAATAAATAAGCCCTTAATATAATCATTCTAAACTAGCCAAACTGATTTACAGTGATATCTGGATCACTCGATTTGTGATAGTGTACCTGGGCACACTCTGATAAACAGAAAGACATTGCATTATTGTTTGAACGTGTCATTAAAATAATAAGAATGGTGCCTACTTTTAGAAAAGTAAAAGCTGCCAATATAGGGCTGTGTATTATAACAAAGAATGGATTGTGTAATCTTAACCCGTTCCCCATGGGTCTAAGTATTCATAAAGAGGAATATTATTCAATGGCTGAATGGTTTGAGCTCCGAATCCAGGCAGACAAGATCTATTAAAGAGACAATAATAAGAAATGACAAACACCTCCTATCACAACTGTGGCGGAAACAACCTCGCCACTATGCACTGGAGAAGCCTGGTTGCCAGCCTCCTGCCATGTGACTATGGCCCCTGGGATGTATTGCCCTTTAAAGACATGATTTGGGCATAATGGATTTGTGTTGTGCTGCTGCTGGCCCTTTTAAGAACCATCTGATGACATACTGTGGAGTTACTGGGTGGCCACCATTTCCTGTATCAGAAGCACATGGTGAGAACAATGGATGGCGGCCATTTTAACTCACAGACACTGTGTGGACTTTTCAACACGGTGCCATCTCGCCAGTATTTGTTGCACAGAGACATCGTGCGGTGGTTTTGACTATACAGCAGGGGACACATTATACAGTGATTGTTTTTTATTTAGCCTGTATATGTTCTGCAGAATCTGCATTAAACTGTATTTTCCAAAGTACTGAAGGGATCTGGGTGAATTTTGGATATGTGGTTCACCCAGATCCCCCAGTTCCAAGGATATTTTTATGGGGTTATTGCATGTTTTGGGGTCCCTGTGATGTGTTTTATGAAACTGTATTTCTCTGGCTGTGATAATTAGATTACCCATTGTGTTCAGTAATCATATCACAGCCAGAGGGGAGGATTTTGTGTGGGAGTCTGGGTGTATTGTATGGATTGATTGGCTGTTTTGTAACGCCCTGTGGGCTGTACTATGTTTGTGGATTGGGAATAAAAGAGACTGTATGTGACAGTACAGAGAGTTCCTGTTTTAACCCTCAAAGTGAAGTGTCGCCTCATTATTGGGGGAAGGATTTATTGTATGCTGTTCCAGTTTGACTGCTAGGAGAGTAAACCTATTCGCATGGTTCCTATTCAACTGTCTACAGCATTCATATGCTTGGGAGAATTTATTTGTTTCTCCGGTTCGGTGATTGTGGTGTCTGCCAGAGTGCTTGGAGTCCTCAGGAAGCGCTAGGAGCATCCTTCAACGGAGGTACCCAGTCGGGGTGCCAGGTGATCCGTTACAACAACTATGTTCAGGAATTCTTAGAACGACTCAAGAAATGTGACTCATATGTATCTACCCTCCTTACCACTAGTGTGGGCATTTGCCTACAAATTGTGAATGTCAGTGATATCTTCTGCTTTCCTCCCTCTCTGTATATTGGTTCAAATACTCCCTGCTGGAATGGACAATTGGAGCCTATTTTATTCAGCATAATCTGGCAATAATAATAATAATTATTATTCACTTGGGCAAGATCTCACCACTCCGGGTGAAATTTGAGGTTGGAGATGCGGCTATGTTTCACATAGAGAAAGAACAGAGAGTGGGGGTGTGGCCAGGAGTCAGGGCTCTTCTTACATAGTTACATAGCTGGAAAGAGACTTGCGTCCATCAAGTTCAGCCTTCCTCACATTTGTTTTTGCTGTTGATCCAAAAGAAGGCAAAAAACCCAGTCTGAAGCGCTTCCAATTTTGCCACAAACTAGGAAAAAATTCCTTCTTGACCCCAAAATAGCAGTCAGATGTCTCCTTGGATCAAGCAGCTATTACCCCACTAATTAGAAATGATATACCTGTATGTTATGTTTTTGTAAGTATTTATCCAATTTCAGTTTAAACATCTTTATGGACTCTGACAAAACCACCTCTTCAGGCAGAGAATTCCATATCCTTATTACTCTTACTGTAAAAAAACCTTTTCTTAGCCTTAGATGAAATCTCCTTTCTTCCAGCCTAAATGTGTGACCTCGTGTCCTATGTATAACCCTGTTTATGAATAGATTTCCAGATAATGGTTTGTACTGGCCCCAAATATATTTGTATAAAGTTATCAGATCCCCTCTGAGGCGACTTTTTTCCAAACTAAAGAGATTTAGTGGATGCATGGAATAGCCTTCCAGCTGAAGTGGTAGAGGTTAACACAGTAAAGGAGTTTAAGCATGCATGGGATAGGCATAAGGCTATCCTAACTATAAGATAAGGCTAGGGACTAATAAAAGTATTTAGAAAATTGGGCAGACTAGATGGGCCGAATGGTTCTTATCTGCCATCACAGTCTATGTTTCTATTTAAAATTTTTAACTTAACTAATTTTTTTCTTCTTAACTAAAATACTCCATTCCTTTTATCAATTTTGTATCTCGTCTTTGCACTTTTTCTAGTGCCATAATATCTTTCTTTAGAACAGGTGCCCAAAATTGCACAGCATATTCAAGGTTTGGTCTTACCAGCGATTTATAAAGAGGCAAAATTACATTTTCATCCCGAAAATTTATGCCCCTATTTATACATGACAAAACATTACTGGCCTTAGCAACTGCAGATTGACATTGCATATTGCTGCATAATTTGTTGTCTATGACAATTCCCAAATCCTTCTCGTGTGTGGTTATCCCTAATTCACTACCATTTAGTGTGTAAGTTGCTGGTACATTCTTTACCCCAAAGTGCATAACTTTGTATTTTTCTACATTATATTTCATCTGCCATTTGAGTGACCAGTCCCCCAGTCTATCTAAATCCCTCTGCAGCAAAGCAATATCCTGCTCACATTGTATTATTTTACAAAGTTTTGTGTCATCTGCAAACACTGATACATGGCTTTCAATGCCTATTGCAAGATCATTTATAAATATGTTAAATAGAAGCTGTCCCAAAACAGAACCCTGAGGGACACCACTTACCACTTTTATCCAGCCTGAAAATTTACCATTAATGACAATTCGTTGTACTCTATCCTTAAGCCAACGTTCTACCCAAGAACAAGCATTTTCATCTAGACCAATTTCCTTGAGTTTGAACACTAATCTATTGTGTGGAACTGTATCAAATGCCTTGGCAAAATCCAAATAGATCACATCCACCCCAACACCCTGATCTATACTTCTACTTACTTCTTCGTAGAATGCAATTAGGTTAGTTTGACATGACCTGTGCTTCATAAAACCATGCTGATTTTTGCTGATAACCATGTTCTTCTCAAGGAATTCTTGAATTACCTTTCGGCATTTCAAATTGACAAAGGGGAACACTTTAATTTTAGGGTTGTGAGTGGAGGTCTGGCCAGGAACGGGGCTGTTCTGCGTGCAAGTGGGGGTGTGGCCAGGCTGTTCTGATAAATGTTAGGTGATTAATAACAATTTATAGAACTAAAATGTAATTTAGAAAATAGGGACTATCCCTCCTACATAGGGACACAGGGAAGGTATGTGTCTTGCATCTTCACATCCAGGGCGGCCAGTACAGATGTGTGGAGATTAGGAGACTGGTTGTTTGTTTGTTGACCGGTCTGTAATTATCAAACAGTGGCCCTGTGCATTCCTAACTGAGAACTTCATGTAGGCATTTGTACCTTGTGCTGATTTTAAAGGATTTTCTGATTATATATGGAGCTGTAGGAGCACTAGATAATGGTATTTCCATAAAGATTGACCTTTTCAATATCTTTTTTGTTTTGCACTATCCGTCTAGTGTCCTCGCTGGAGCCGAAACAGAATAGAATTACAGAGTAAAACCCGTCCTTGTCTTCAATTTCCGCACAATTCGGGACGTGGATGAAGCACAGAATTAAAGCAGAGGATTCCGGAAACTAATGTCACATAGAATGGGCAATGAACCAGACAATCGAAATTGTCCCAATTTACTAGTTTCATTTCCAGCAGTGACAATACAAGCTTTCTATTCACCTCAACTGAAATAAACGAGAGGAATGTTTCAAAGCACAAACTAGGAAACATTGCTCGTATTCAGTCCATCAATCCAGCCCCATATCACCAGCTAATCAGTTCCTTATTTTATTATTATTAAAAGATGGTTCTATTTATTGAATAAATTATGGGACAAAGCGCTCTGTACTGCTAGATTAAAAATCGTTCTAATGGTTTTCTCTGTACTGTGTACTAGGACACGGGATTACAGATTACAAGGACTCCCCCAGTAGACTGGATATCGTTTTAATGGGTTACACTGTACTGTGTATTAGGACACGGGATTACAGATTACAAGGACTCCCCCAGTAGACTGGATATCGTTTTAATGGGTTTCTCTGTACTGTGTATTAGGACACGGGATTACAGATTACAAGGACACCCCCAGTAGATTGGATATCGTTTTAATGGGTTTCTCTGTACTGTGTATTAGGACACGGGATTGCAGATTACAAGGACATCCCCAGTAGATTGGATATCGTTTTAATGGGTTTCTCTGTACTGTGTATTAGGACACGGGATTACAGATTACGAGGACACCCCCAGTAGACTGGATATCGTTTTAATGGGTTTCTCTGTACTGTGTATTAGGACACGGGATTACAGATTACAAGGACTCCCCCAGTAGACTGGATATCGTTTTAATGGGTTTCTCTGTACTGTGTATTAGGACACGGGATTACAGATTACAAGGACTCCCCCAGTAGACTGGATATCGTTTTAATGGGTTTCTCTGTACTGTGTATTAGGACACGGGATTACAGATTACAAGGACTCCCCCAGTAGACTGGATATCGTTTTAATGGGTTTCTCTGTACTGTGTACTAGGACACAGGATTACAGATTACAAGGACTCCCCCAGTAGACTGGATATCGTTTTAATGGGTTTCTCTGTACTGTGTACTAGGACACGGGATTACAAATTACAAGGACTCCCCCAGTAGACTGGATATCGTTTTAATGGGTTTCTCTGTACTGTGTATTAGGACACGGGATTACAGATTACAAGGACACCCCCAGTAGATTGGATATCGTTTTAATGGGTTTCTCTGTACTGTGTATTAGGACACGGGATTACAGATTACAAGGACTCCCCCAGTAGACTGGATATCGTTTTAATGGGTTTCTCTGTACTGTGTATTAGGACACGGGGTTACAAATTACAAGGACTCCCCCAGAACACGCTCAGCTCACTGAGATTGTTGGGGGCACATGTGACCGGATGCCGTCTTCCTTCAAGGATTATGATCTTTTCTAATGGTTTCTCCTTCAAGCATTGTTACCGCACTGGCCGGTGATACTCTCAGCCTTTCACTAGCCACCCATTGAGAGAAATATTATGTATTCACTGTAGTTAAGACGACACACACACTCCTGCACCATAACAACTTCAAGGACGTTATGGGAGTGTTCCTTTAATGGAAAGACCGTTATTTACTTCAAATACTAAAGGAGGGGCAATTCATGTTATCAGCAGTCATACCTTGTTTGGGGAGAGCTAATTGGAGAATCTGTTTAAACAGCAATTTTACAGCAAATGCATGCACTTTATTTCTGACCATATTATATTCTGTAACAAGAGAATGGGTTGAGTCCAGTCTCCTTTGTCCTTTTTATACGAACATTTCAATTTCCTGGCTCATTATTAATCATTATTATTGCAGGTAAATGTCCCTATCAGTTCTATTACTGTGGAGCTCTGTTATACACGCAGACACATTACTGGGAGTATTATTGCTGTGGAGCTCTGTTATACACTCAGACACATTACTGGGAGTATTATTGCTGTGGAGCTCTGTTATACACTCAGACACATTACTGGGAGTATTATTGCTGTGGAGCTCTGTGATACACTCAGACACATTACTGGGAGTATTATTGCTGGGGAGCTCTGTTATACACTCAGACTCATTACTGGGAGTATTATTGCTGGGGAGCTCCTGTTATACACTCAGACACATTACTGGGAGTATTATTGCTGTGGAGCTCTGTTATACACTCAGACACATTACTGGGAGTATTATTGCTGTGGAGCTCTGGTATACACTCAGACACATTACTGGGAGTATTATTGCTGTGGAGCTCTGTTATACACTCAGACACATTACTGGGAGTATTATTGCTGTGGAGCTCTGTTATACACTCAGACACATTGCTGGGAGTATTATTGCTGTGGAGCTCTGTTATACACTCAGACACATTGCTGGGAGTATTATTACTGTGGGGCTCTGTTATACACTCAGACACATTACTGGGAGTATTATTACTGTGGAGCTCTGTTATACACCCAGACACATTACTGGGGGTATTATTGCTGTGGAGCTCTGTTATACACTCAGACACATTACTGGGAGTATTATTGCTGTGGAGCTCTGTTATACACTCAGACACATTACTGGGAGTATTATTGCTGTGGAGCTCTGTTATACACTCAGACACATTACTGGGAGTATTATTGCTGTGGAGCTCTGTTATACACTCAGACACACCAACAATAAGTAGGTCCCAAAAAAAGAAGGACATTAGGATAGAAACAGGGGGTTTGGGGACACAATGGGACTGTCCTAAAAAGGGACACTTGGGAGGTATGGGCACATTTAAGAAAAACAAAAATGTGAGTCATTTTTAATAACATACAGCACTAAAATGAGAGTATCTAACATATAACATATGGTTTCTAACGTAGCATAATGCAAAATATACAGCTCATAGCATATAACATAACAAATTGTATTTATTTATACTTTAAGCTATATGCTCTAAACTACAAGTTATACATTATACTCTATAAGCTATCACATCTAATACACAACACACAGCATTTAACGGTGTTTATACCATATAACATATAGGATATAATATACCATATAAAGGAAAAAACAAAGAAAAAAGGACTTATCTTGTTGTATTTGTATTTACTTTGTATCACACAGCCAGGTTACAATGCTGCCGCCCATCCCATGTGCTCCCTATTAAGGGTTAATAAGTATATAGGGGTGTATATTACCCTTTAGATATTTTTGCCAGAAGCTCAAGGAAGCAAAGTAAAGGATCAGTGTAGGACCCGTCTAGGAGGGTCTGCCTTGACGTTGGCAGGCGGGCATTCCCTCCAGTGGCCATTGGAGCAACTAAATGACCTCCATTTGTTTAAATATACACAGGGATTAAGGAGAGAGCGCAGGTAACTTTTTTCCTTTGGTTTTTACTATATGTATTAGCTGATGTGTACTGTGGTCGTTGCTGCCGCCCAGGAGTGATGTGAGTGAGCGCAGGACTTTTCTTTTTGTATTTACTTTGTATCACTCAACCTTGTTACAATGCTGCCGCCCATCCCATGTGTTCCATATTAAACTAACACTATAGTGCACGCCGGGCTCTGGGGAGAGGAAAGGGGTTAAAACTTACCTTTCTCCAGCACCGGGTGGGGAGCTCTCCGCCTCCGATCCTCCTCCTCTCCTCCCTTTCGGCTGAATGCGCACGCGCAGCAAGAGCTGCGTGCGCATTCAGCCGGTCTCATAGGAAAGCATGAGAGTGGTCCTTTAAGGGTTAATAAGTATATAGGGGTGTATATAAAAAATACCCCTCTCTGTCTCATTAGAGATATCTTTGCCAGAAGCTCAAGGAAGCAAGGTGAAAGGGTCAGTGTAGGACCCGCTTAGGTGGGTCTGCCTTGACATTGGCAGGTGGGCATTCCCTCCAATGGCCATTGGAGCAACTAAATGACCTCCATTTGTCTAAATATACACAGGGATTAAGGAGAGAGCGCAGGTAACTTTTTTTTTTTTTTTTTCTTTGATTTTTACTATATATTGGGGCTGATGTGTACTGTAGTCGTTGCTGCTGCCCAGGAGTGATGGGAGTGAGCGCAGGGTTTATCCTTTTTGTATTTATATAACATAAATGATAGAACGTAACATGTAGGGTAATAATCTAACATGTAGGGTATAATAGAACATATATGATAGAACGTAACATGTAGGGTATAATATAACATTTTATAAAGTAACACATCCAACATTCTGTAATTGTATGAACATGTTAACATTTAAAGTCATTTTCAGGGGACCTGAGGACACCATGTTATCGGATTTGTTTCATTAAGTTCTGAAGGAAGCTACCAATGAGTTATGTAAGGAATCCATCAGTGTGCGTTATAACCGGATTGCAATGCATTTAAGGTTTGTGTGTATTTTTTTTTTATTAAGCACTGAATAGGTTTTCTTTGCGTCATACTGAATGTTTTAAAGTCGATTTTTCCCATTCATTTAACCAGCAGTGATGGAGGGACATGGCTAGTAACGTAATCTCATGTAATCTCTTTCTGTAATTTGGAGAAATCTTCCCACGGATTAACTTTCATTTTCCAAGACTGCACTTAATTAGTAACGTTTCAATAAATGGTCAGATCTGACAATGTGACTCTGGGATATCCGGCTAACATGGGGACGTTACAGTGAATTGGTGATTACTGTACTGACATGTTTGGTCTGAATGAGGGGCCGGTTATTAGGAAATCCATCAACTTCAGATTAGAATCTGCATCTCATTCAATGCGGTACCTACCTTTTTTATGCACGGAGAGCTACTGATGGATTCAGAGCCCCAGTTGACCATGACCACTCTAGCCAATCAGCAGCGTCCCTGCCCGCAGCCCTCTGCGCTTCTAGCAATGCAATTTAGGAAGTGGGATGTCGATAGGGGAATTTGCAACCTAAGGGGTTGAACTAATCAAAAACGGTTTATCACCTTTTGGGTAAAAAAAAAAAGGGGGCCCAGTGACCTCCTGGCACCAAAACAATTTAATTGGAAGTTCTTTTAATAGGGTTAGATAATAACGAAAAATGCAGATTTTTTTTTTTTTTTAATTATTTTTATGTATGATATATTTTTGATATTTTAATATACTGCAAAATCATTTTCAACTCATTTGGCTAAACCTGCAAAACCTGCTTTGGCCAGTAAGGGTCCTTCCACAGTCTGCTTTTGTAGAAGTTTGAACATATGTTGTTTCTAATGTTTTGATCTTAATGAGATTTAGGTTTCGGATATTTTAAAGGGGAATTCTGACTATTCAATAAAATGCAGTCTATCACAGCAAGTGTATTGTTAAAAAAAAAAAAAAAACTATCAACACAGAGGGTATTGTTAAAATCTCAGACCTCAAACATGTTTCCTCATTCTCATTATAAGAATGAAATCATTCTCCAACAATACTTCTAAATATCGTTTGTCTAACATTAACCCTCAAACTGATTTATTAATTCACAAGGTTTGTATTAAATCTCGATAAACCGATCAGCCAATTCACTGAAGCAATGTGTTATATCTAAAAAAAATCTGCGTCCACTTGACGTCTATTTCAAACTTTGGGTCTAAAGATAAAGCCATGAAGGTGTGTTCCAGAGCATTGTGGACCCGTACCCCATGACACATAAAAGAGGGGTACCCAAGTACAACCTATGGATCTGTACCCCTAGACATGTATAGAGGTGTCCGCCAAACTACAACCAATGGATCTGTACCTCTCGACAATTAGAAGAGTCATCTAAAGTACAGACAATCTACTCTTGGACACATACAGAGGAGTCCCCCAATGTACAGCTAATGGACCTGTCCCCCTAGACACATAGGGCGGAGACCCCCAAAATACAACAACACATCTGAACCATAAAACATGTATAGAGGAGTGCCCTAAAGAACAGCTAATGGAACTGTACTCCTAGACCTATACAGAGTCCCCTAAAGTACACCAATGAACTAGCACCCCAAGACAAGTACAGAGGAGCACTCCAAAATACAGCCAACAAATCTGTACCACAGACACCTATATTGGAGTCCCCCAAAGTAGAGCCAATAGATCTGTACCACAGACACATAGACTGGAGTCCCCCAAAGTAGAGCCAACAAATCTGTACCACAGACACATAGACTGGAGTCCCCCAAAGTAGAGCCAATAGATCTGTACCACAGACACATAGATTGGAGTCCCCCAAAGTACAGTCAATTAATCTGTATACCCCTAGACATGTAAAGAAGAGTCCCCCAAATTAGTTTAACAGAGTTGGGTAACACGTTTCCTATGATTATATGGAAATCTATTATTAAAACATACTCCCAACAACTGCTGAGGTCAGAACTATCAATTGACATCGAATTGTAGGGTGGTTTAATGTCTCCAAACATCCTGATACCTTTCCATGTTGATTCTTTGTAGATTATGTGCATTTTAATTCACTCAACACATGTAAAGATAAGGTCTTGACGATGTAATTACAACGTAGGCTATATCAATAATGACTGTCACGTTACCAGCTGTCAGACAGAATGCAAACACAGAACGCGCTCCGGCTCTCTGTAATTAGTATTGGAAGAACCCAATGTTACACAGAACACAAAAAGGTCAAATTCACTCACACATTATATGCTGTATTATTGTAACAGCAATCAATATATCCTAATAAAGGGAACTGATAATCTAACAAAACACGATAAAAGTGAACTTAGAGTTCCAACTTCCCTTTCCAGTCTGTTTGAATAATATTTGTGTATATACCTCATCGAAGAATGGACAAACCTCCCTTCTCCGCTTCATTCTGCGTGTAGATCTCAAACTCATACTGCGTGCTATCGGCAAGCGTTCACCAGGACTGGACGGAACTCACGTTGGTCGCATTATCGGAGGTGAAAGGCAGTCTGGATCAGGTGTCACGAGCCATTGATAGACAACGCATAAAGTGGCCGTCTTGCAGACACTTATGTCTTTGAAGCGGAGGAAACAATTGTGAGGAGAGAGTTCTCCTAGTGAATCACCTTGCGAGCCTGTAGCTCGAGAAGAACACAGGAAGCGTTTAATCTTAAACTAGCCGTCGCCTGGAAACTAGAGGGTAAAGTGCAGTCCTACAGGAGGGACCGCTGCCACTTCTTTCAATTATTTTAAGTGAATCAAAGTAAAACAATAGCCATTTGTTCCTGTTTGCAGCAATTAATGCAAGCAGGTCACTCGGTCTCACCAGACTGCTCCAGCTCTCCCCACGGAGGATCTAGGACTGCGAATCAGCCACAATAAATACACAGCACTCGTTAATGTAATAAACATATTAAGAAATGCATTACATGCAGCGATCAAACAGTCTTTCACAGGGTCACTTACCCAGAGGTTAACAAACAGGGCATAATCTGGGGTAGTTTGCTAGATATCAATGGGGGGTTGGAGGGGGTTGATTATCTGGGGTAGTTTGCTGGTATCAATGGAAATTAGATTATCTGGGGTAGTTTGCTAGATATCAATGGGGGGCGGTGTATCACAGGGTAGTTTGCTAGATATCAGTAGGGGGTGGGTCTGGGGTAGTTTGCTAGATATCAATGGGGGACACAGATATCAATGGAAATTGCCAGATTATCTGGGGTAGTTTGCTAGATATCAATGGGGGTAGGGTAGATTATCTGGGGTAGTTTGCTAGGGGTAGATAAATGGGGGGTAGTTTGCTAGATATCAATGGGGGGGGTAGATTATCTGGGGTAGTTTGCTAGATATCAATGGGGGGTAGATTATCTGGGGTAGTTTGTGGAAGGGGTAGATAATCCAGGATAGCGTGTTTAGTTATCAATGGGGGTAAATAATCTGGGTTAAATTGCTAGTTATCCACAGCTGGGGTCGGTTATTGGGGTAGTTTACTAGTTATCCATAGGAGGGGTAGACTATCTGGGTAGTTCTCTGTTTCTATGGGAGAAGTAAATCACCTGGACAGTTTACCAGATATATGATGGGTATATTATCTGGATTTATTACTAATTATCGATTGGGGGTTTAGTAGATTATTTAGATAATTTACTAATTATCGATGGGCTTTAGTAGATTATTTAGATTTACTAATTATCGATGGGGCTTTAGTAGATTATCTGGGGTAGTTTGCAAGTTATCTATGAAGGGGTAGCTTTTGCAGGGCAGTTTGAAAGTAATAAAACAACCACAGAAAACATCGGTAATCTCAGTCGTTAAGAAAAGTATCCTGGAGAAAACTGTGGGAATATTCCGGGTGGAGATTTCAAATCCATCTTCCGTCTGAAAATGGTCTTTTTGTAAATCACAAATCCGAACATAGATCGAGGTGCCGCATAGTCTGATATTACAACAAATACTAAAAAGCCAGTTTATTGCAGGGAATATCTAGATTTTACCATCGTATACATCGTTAGCAGGCTGAGCTAAATAGATTAAATGAATTACTTATCTGATATGTAACGCTAAACCATGTATTACGAGGCTTGCAAGACGTATAATAAACCCTGAGGTTATTAGAGGGAGTATTACAGACCGTCATTGCGTAGATGACATCAGCACTCACGCAGTGCGGCAGATCATGTAATGTACCATAATCCTACAGCAATTTAAACATGTCCTTCCACCAGGTGCATTTTAATTTAATCAACTCTGCTGCTCTTTCAAAATCCAGTCCATTCCCTGCTGTTGTCACATTGAAAGCCCAGTGTCGCCCATTGCCGCTCCAATTAATCTTATACAGCACTTTACTGTGAGTTTTATTACTGTGGAGCTCTGTTATACCCTCATACACACTGTATATTACTGTGGAGCTCTGTAATACCCTCATACACACTGTATATTACTGCGGAGCTCTGTAATACCCTCATACACACTGTATATTACTGCGGAGCTCTGTAATACCCTCATACACACTGTATATTACTGCGGAGCTCTGTAATACCCTCATACACACTGTATATTACTGTGGAGCTCTGTAATACCCTCATACACACTGTATATTACTGTGGAGCTCTGTAATACCCTCATACACACTGTATATTACTGTGGAGCTCTGTAATACCCTCATACACACTGTATATTACTGTGGAGCTCTGTAATACCCTCATACACACTGTATATTACTGCGGAGCTCTGTAATACCCTCATACACACTGTATATTACTGCGGAGCTCTGTAATACCCTCATACACACTGTATATTACTGCGGAGCTCTGTAATACCCTCATACACACTGTATATTACTGTGGAGCTCTGTAATACCCTCATACACACTGTATATTACTGTGGAGCTCTGTTATAATATACGCTGTACATTTAAACAAAAACAACTGAAAATCTACCAGTGAAAAATCTTTTTTTATACTGTTCATTCTTGGTGTATAAATAAATAAAATTAAATCTATTAAAAACAATATATTTTATAACACCGCTTGTAGAAACACAAATCCGTATCAGCCAATAGACTCTCACGGGACAGTTAGTAATGCGATATGGAGGAAATATTAGCGTTTTATAAACATTTTCAATGGTTTTCCAATTGTATTGAAGACTTTGGAGGCTCATATTATAACTACACATTATTAGTTAGTGGGCTCATATTATAACTACACATTATTAGTTAGTTGGCTAATATAACTATACATTATTAGTTAGTGGGCTCATATTATAACTATACATTGTTAGTTAGTGGACTCATATTATAACTACACATTGTTAGTGGGCTCATATTATAACTATACATTATTAGTTTGGGGGCTCATATTATAATTACACATTGTTAGTGAGCTCATATTATAACTACACATTATTAGTTAGTTGGCTAATATAACTATACATTATTAGTTAGTGGACTCATATTATAACTACACATTATTAGTGGGCTCATATTATAACTACACATTATTAGTTAGTGGGCTCATATTATAACTACACATTATTAGTTAGTTGGCTAATATAACTATACATTATTAGTGAGCTCATATTATAACTACACATTATTAGTTAGTGGGCTCATTATTAGTTAGTGGGCTCATATTATAACTACACATTATTAGTTAGTGAGCTCATATTATAACTACACATTATTAGTTAGTGGGCTCATATTATAACTATACATTATTAGTTAGTTGGCTAATATTATAACTATACATTATTAGTTAGTGGGCTCATATTATAACTATACATTATTAGTTAGTGGGCTCATATAACTATACATTATTAGTTTGGGGGCTTGTATTATAACTATACATTATTAGTTTGGGGGCTTGTATTATAACTATACATTATTAGTTTGGGTTCTCATATTATAACTATACATTATTAGTTAGTGGGCTCATATTATAACTACACATTATTAGTTAGTGGGCTCATATTATAACTATACATTATTAGTTAGTGGGCTCATATTATAACTACACATTATTAGTTAGTGGGCTCATATTATAACTATACATTATTAGTTAATGGGCTCATATTATAACTACACATTATTAGTTAGTGGGCTCATATTATAACTATACATTATTAGTTAGTGGGCTCATATTATAACTATACATTATTAGTTAGTTGGCTAATATTATAACTATACATTATTAGTTAGTGGGCTCATATTATAACTATACATTATTAGTTAGTGGGCTCATATAATTATACATTATTAGTTTGGGGGCTTGTATTATAACTATACATTATTAGTTTGGGTTCTCATATTATAACTATACATTATTAGTTAGTGGGCTCATATTATAACTATACATTATTAGTTAGTGGGCTCATTATAACTACACATTATTAGTTAGTGGGCTCATATTATAACTATACATTATTAGTTAGTGGGCTCATATTATAACTACACATTATTAGTTAGTGGGCTCATATTATAACTATACATTATTAGTTAGTGGGCTCATATTATAACTATTAGTTAGTGGGCTCATATTATAACTAGTTAGTTGGCTAATATTATAACTATACATTATTAGTTAGTGGGCTCATATTATAACTATACATTATTAGTTAGTGGGCTCATATAACTATACATTATTAGTTTGGGGGCTTGTATTATAACTATACATTATTAGTTTGGGTTCTCATATTATAACTATACATTATTAGTTAGTGGGCTCATATTATAACTACACATTATTAGTTAGTGGGCTCATATTATAACTATACATTATTAGTTAGTGGGCTCATATTATAACTACACATTATTAGTTAGTGGGCTCATATTATAACTATACATTATTAGTTAATGGGCTCATATTATAACTACACATTATTAGTTAGTGGGCTCATATTATAACTACACATTGTTAGTGGGCTCATATTATAACTATACATTATTAGTTAGTGGGCTCATATTATAACTACACATTGTTAGTGGGCTCATATTATAACTACACATTATTAGTTAGTTGGCTAATATAACTATACATTATTAGTTAGTGGGCTCATATTATAACTACACATTATTAGTTAGTGAGCTCATATTATAACTACACATTATTAGTTAGTTGGCTAATATAACTATACATTATTAGTGGACTCATATTATAACTACACATTATTAGTTAGTGGGCTCATATTATAACTACACATTATTAGTTAGTGGGCTCATATTATAACTATACATTATTAGTTTGGGGGCTCATATTATAACTACACATTATTAGTTAGTGGGCTCATATTATAACTATACATTATTAGATGCCTATTAGATTATGTACTTTTTTCGGAGAAAGAAACAGTCATTACGATGTAAAAATGATGGGATAATTAATACAAGTTATAGATTTATAAAGGGACGTGGTACTCATTTGTCTCTGAGAAACGTGTCACGTGGTAAATATCTAAAGATGTTTTGGAGTTTATCACACATGGTATGTGGTGTCTCTCTTTATATATCATTATATGGGCTCTCTGTTGTAACCCTGTGGGTCTCACAGCTAAGTTTAGGATAAGCTACACGTTCACGGTTGGGTTATCACCATTATTGTATAATATTGCGCCGTGAGTAACAGGGCCGGCCGCCAGTCAATTACTTATTAGTAAGGACAGTCTCACGGCGTAAAGCGAGGTTCTGAGACTTGTTTTATATGGAAAATAAAGACTTTTCTTTATTCATTCTAATTCTGCAGCCCCTGAAAAATGTTCTATTTTGCTCTGTTTATTTAGGACGAGAAGCTCTCACCCAATCCGACCCCTTGGAGTGAGATAAAATGGGCCCTAGCACTTTTAGGCAATACTGGAGAAATTTCTCCTTTTAACCCATTGAGTGACCTTCCCTCCAAAGCATGTCATGGGAACGGATTGTGGGGGAAAACTGTGCGCTGACACATGTCACCGAGAAGCTGAGAGTGATGTAATCAGAGGAACTCACAGACATGAGCTCACTGCTCGGGAATGTCACTGGAGGATTACATCACAAGCCAAGAGAAACACCATGGACGGGAGCACATTGCTTGTCAGGAGAAAGAGAGGGGTCTGCAAGGCTGGTACAAGTCGCAGCGAGAAATGCACAGGGGACAGGAATCACTGAACTACAGAAACCAATTACCCACGGCAAAGGCCAGAGTGATACTGGGCGTAATCAATACCCATCAACTGATACTGGGCGTAATCAATACCCATCAACTGATACTGGGCGTAATCAATACCCATCAAATGATACCGGGCGCTGACTAACACACGGCAGCTGATATTGGGCGCTGATTAACAAACGGCAGCTGATATTGGGCGCTGACTAACACACGGCAGCTGATATTGGGCGCTGATTAACACACGGCAGCTGATATTGGGCGCTGACTAACACACGGCAGCTGATATTGGGCGCTGACTAACACACGGCAGCTGATATTGGGCACTGACTAACACACGGCAGCTGATATTGGGCGCTGACTAACACACGGCAGCTGATATTGGGCGCTGACTAACACACGGCAGCTGATATTGGGCGCTGATTAACACACGGCAGCTGATATTGGGCGCTGACTAACACCCGGAAGGTATAGCGTCTTTACCCATCAGGCAATCTAGATCTTTCTCTTGTACCACAATACACAGGGAGAGTATCTTCATGAGCACATAGACAGGTATTGATTATGGAAATTACACCCGTCCACATGTCATCCCCTTATATGGGCTCTTCTAGTGGAGCCTGGCAGTAATAATTTTTATCATTATTCTTGTATTTTCTGCAATAAATGTCAAATCTCTCATTTCAATGTACATTCAGTGAACACAGCAGAATATTAGTCATTAATCAGCGCTCAGAATATCCATAACATACAGTATGTAGTAACTAACCTGAGAGCCCCTCGATGCTCGCTTGTGGTCCCATTCTGTATGGCCCAATAGCTGGAAGAGAAAAGAAACGCCAATCAATGGTTATCAGTGCACCGTTTATAGTGAGCTCAGTGACTGTGTGTTTATACCGTCTCTGCACTGTGTATAGTGCGCTCAGTGACTGTGTGTTTATACCGTCTCTTCACTGTGTATAGTGCACTCAGTGACTGGGTGTTTATACCGCGTCTGCACTGTGTATAGTGAGCTCAGTGACTGTGTGTTTATACCGTGTCTGCACTGTGTATAGTGAGCTCAGTGACTGTGTGTTTATACCGTGTCTGCACTGTGTATAGTGAGCTCAGTGACTGTGTGTTTATACCGTGTCTGCACTGTGTATAGTGCGCTCAGTGACTGTGTTTATACCGTGTCTGCACTGTGTGTTTATACCGTGTCTGCACTGTGTATAGTGCGCTCAGTGACTGTGTGTTTATACCGTGTCTGCACTGTGTGTTTATACCGTGTCTGCACTGTGTATAGTGAGCTCAGTGACTGTGTGTTTATACCGTGACTGTGTGTTTATACCGTGTCTGCACTGTGTATAGTGAGCTCAGTGACTGTGTGTTTATACCGTGTCTGCACTGTGTATAGTGCGCTCAGTGACTGTGTTTATACCGTGTCTGCACTGTGTATAGTGCGCTCAGTGACTGTGTGTTTATACCGTGTCTGCACTGTGTATAGTGCGCTCAGTGACACTGTGTTTATACCGTGTCTGCACTGTGTATAGTGCGCTCAGTGACTGTGTGTTTATACCGTGTCTGCACTGTGTATAGTGCGCTCAGTGACTGTGTGTTTATACTGTATCTGCACTGTGTATAGTGCGCTCAGTGACTGTGTGTTTATACCGTGTCTGCACTGTGTATAGTGCGCTCAGTGACTGTGTGTTTATACCGTGTCTGCACTGTGTATAGTGAGCTCAGTGACTGTGTGTTTATACCGTGTCTGCACTGTGTATAGTGCGCTCAGTGACTGTGTGTATCTGACATATGGCAGTAATAACAATGTGTGTTGTCCTCCTGGCATACAATGTAAAGCTGGCCTCCCAACCATCATTATTTCAGTGGGACAGTCATGATTTCCGTGTTCCCTGTTCTGCTTTTGTGGAGACACGGGGACTGTCCCAAACAAGCAGTGTGCAATGCTCAGGGCACCGAGACTATGTGATAAAACAATGGTACTCCATGGTGCATTGCACAGAGTGTATGAACACACACTATCCATGAAAGGTACCGCCGTGTTCACACAAGTCCTGGGCATTATAGGAAGAAAACGCCCAGTAGTATACACAGTCACATCCAATCCAGCTGCTCCAGGCCCAGGGTTGGCAAATCCCAATTTAGCAGATATGAAGAGTCAGGTCCCGGCACTCAAAACATTACAAAACGCAGATTTATTGGAACGAAGGAGCAACATTTCGGTGTGCTCACAGGCCTTTGTCAAGCTATCACCATAATGTATAGGGTGTACACCGAATCAATTGCATCCATACATCACAATAAACAAAATATAGAACACATTGTGTCCATGTCTAACAAGAGACTCCACTAAAAAATAAAGACCTGAAAATGTATCGAAGAAAAAAATTTTTAAAAAATTTGTGAAAACAAAGTCAATCTCTGAGAGAAATGCAAGATCAAATCAAACGAAGCAAAATGTCTCAGAAACCCAAAACCTCCCGATCCCAATCCTGGTATTCCATCTGTAACCAACTCCATCTGTAACCAAATGCTACAATAAAATCACCAGTGACCTAAAACAACTGTACATCTAATAGGTAATGGGTGTATGCAATATCATACCTCCAAGTGTCCCTATTTAAGAAGGACAGCCCCTATTTTGTCCAAAAATCCCTCTTTTCTAGTTCCATATTGTTGGTGTGTCTGAGTGTATAACAGAGCTCCACAGTAATAATACTCCCAGTAATGTGTCTGAGTGTATAACAGAGCTCCACAGCAATAATACTCCCAGTAATGTGTCTGAGTGTATAACAGAGCTCCACAGCAATAATACTCCCAGTAATGTGTCTGAGTGTATAACAGAGCTCCACAGCAATAATACTCCCAGTAATGTGTCTGAGTGTATAACAGAGCTCCACAGCAATAATACTCCCAGTAATGTGTCTGAGTGTATAACAGAGCTCCACAGCAATAATACTCCCAGTAATGTGTCTGAGTGTATAACAGAGCTCCACAACAATAATACTCCCAGTAATGTGTCTGAGTGTATAACAGAGCTCCACAGCAATAATACTCCCAGTAATGTGTCTGAGTGTATAACAGAGCTCCACAGCAATAATACTCCCAGTAATGTGTCTGAATGTATAACAGAGCTCCCCAGCGTTAATACTCCCAGTAATGTGTCTGAGTGTATAACAGAGCTCCACAGCAATAATACTCCCAGTAATGTGTCTGAGTGTATAACAGAGCTCCCCAGCGTTAATACTCCCAGTAATGTGTCTGAGTGTATAGCAGAGCTCCACAGCAATAATACTCCCAGTAATGTATCTTTAACTCCTTCCCGACCGTGGACGTACCAGGTACGTTCAACAAAAAACGGATGTCAACGACTTTGGACGTACCTGGTACGTCCGCAACAAACTTTCCACTTACCTGATCACTGGTGAACCCCCCACTGGTGATTGTGATGGGGACTTGC
The DNA here is from genome assembly GCA_933207985.1 of Pelobates cultripes. Lineage (NCBI taxonomy): Eukaryota > Metazoa > Chordata > Amphibia > Anura > Pelobatidae > Pelobates > Pelobates cultripes. Next base: position 357,598,010 of record OW240914.1, read on the forward strand.
CTGACACCCAAGGCAGTCCCCCCGGGGCTGATCCCCACCTCCCACCCCGGGCCATGTGATCGTGGGGTCCTCGCGATCACATGGCCGTAATAGCTGGCTTGTCCAGCTAAAAGTACTTGGAAAAGAAAAATTAAAAAAATATATATATATAATACACAAGTGTAATGGCACTCACCCTTTGAAATGCTATATCCAAAACGCAGAGTATATACGGTGAATAAAAGGAGGTGCACTCTGCGGTCTTTGATGAAAAGAAAATGAAAAAAAATCTCTGGTATTTAATACAACAAGAAGTTTACATCTGACTGATCAACGTTTCGACCTCTACAGGTCTTCCTCAAGATCTGAAGAGGTCGAAACGTCAGATGTAAACTTCTTGTTGTATGAAATACCAGAGATTTTTTTTCATTTTCTTTTCATCACAGACCGCAGAGTGCATCTCCTTCTTTTATAAAATATATATAAAGTACTTTTATACACAATCCATTATTCTAAATGTATTTTAATATTGATATATAATTAGAATATATATAGTTAATACATTGCTAAAAACAAATACACACACCAGTCAGGCCATAAGACGTGCTTTTCCCACAGAATTGTCACTTTAACAGTGCTCGCACTACTGCAAGGGATTCTGGGTAGGTGTATGCAAATGAGCTCAACAAAGAACCACATTTTGGCATATTTCCACTTTATCCATGGATTCCTTGGTGTATGTGTCTGCTGTATACCACAGCTTTGAAACACAACTCAGGAAGAGGAGCAAAGCCAGTGAATCCCTCATGGACAGCTGAGGCTGGTTACTGGCTGGCTATGGAGCCTTGTAAAGTAGATACCAAAAGAGTTGTGGTGGGGAAAAAAAACAACTCTTTATATAAATAGTTATAGAATATAAATTAAAAACAAATAATATATATTTATAAAAAAAGTGGTGTGTGTGTGTGTGTGTATATATATATATATATATATATATATACTACATTACATTCTACATATATATTTAACTATTAACTACATAATTGATTTTATTATTTATAATTTGAGGGATCTGCCTGACAACCCAGGCAGACAGTCCAGAGAATTTAATTGGCAAGCTCTATATTTAACCCTGTAACTTTCCAAAACACCATAAAACCTGTACATGGTGGGTATTGTTATACTCGGGAGACTTTGAACACAAATATTAGTTTTTACCACAGTAAAACTTATCACGACTATGAAATCACCAGTAAAAGTTCAGTTTTTGTTTGTTTTAAAAAAAAAAATGCAAAACAAAAATGCTAACTTTGGCTAGCGTTCGTGAGTAAGTGGCTACTACAAAAGACTAGACATACCCCATTTTGAATACCCTGGGTTGTCTACTTTTTAAAATGGTATGCCATGATGGGGTTAATTATCATTTCTGGGCTGACATACCATCTCAAAGGCAACATAGCCAATCTGGCAAATAGCAATTTATAAAAACAGAAATGGGCATGTATGTACGTAGCGGGGAATGTGGTGTGACTAAGAGTAAGGAGACTACCCCAATTCTCCCCCCAATAATGACAAACAACAAATATTGGATGAAACAGGCCACAGCATTTATTAAACTTACAACTGTAGGACTCATCCGAACTTTATTCTTTTTCTTTAATTCAAATATAAATAAACACATAAATATATATACATACCATAATTAGCATATAAATTACACTTATTGCCCTACAGCCTCCAACTTAAATAACCGTCCTTGCCAACGAACTTAACCAGGTGCCTATGCACCAAAACTTTACCCACTGGTGTCTCGCCTCCTCCCTCGTCCAAACCAAAAATTCCCATCATCTTAAATGCTCTACCACCAGCCGGCTTTTTGCTAGGTGGGCACATCCTATTCGGTAACTTAAAAGTTTACCTTACAGAGCAGGGGAGGTTGAGACCCACCATGTCCATCTCCTGACATTCCATCTGCTCCCCAACCCTGTTGGCAAGGACACGCTCCCCGCTAGCTGTGACGGAACGAAAACAGAAAATTAGGCTGGGTGGGAAGTTGTTTGCTGGCCAGAATCCCAAAAGGCACTGCCCCACTACGAACCCATAACCATAAACACACATACAGCCACGCCCCTAAACGCATATAGCCACTCCCCTAAACACATATAGCCAATCACTAGCACCATCCCCACACTCGTTACATGTGCCCTTGTCCGTTTAGCTATGCTGACTCCCCAGGGCCTGATCTTCTGTTTGATCCTGTAACAAATCACCATAAAACATCTACTTGAGGGGTACTGTTGTACTCGTGAGACATTACTCTACACAAATATGACTGTTTTAGAGCAGTTAAATGTGTTCAACTGCCATTTCACTGATGATATTATCAGTATATGTGTGAGAAATGCAAAAAAAACAATATAAACGGTAATTTTGGCCAGGGTTTGGGACTAAGTGACTATTAAAAAAGACTGGACGTTTTAAATACTGTGGGTTGTCTACTTTTACAAATGGTATGCCATTAAGGGGGTTAGTTTTCATTCCTGAGCTGCCATATGGTCTCAAAGGCAACATCGGCCCAGCAAACCAATCTGCCAAATTTCGATGTGCAAATGTGGAAAAGGGGAAAGCAGGCCTGGAGCATGTGGAGCCATGGTTCCAGGCGGCACTTTGACAGGAGCGGCATTTCAGTTTTGGTAATGGGGGCAGCATTCCATCCTTTGACCCAAGCAGCACAATGTCTTGGGCCGGCCCTGTAAGTTTGCAAAAACCCATAAAAGCTGTACATTAGGGGCACTGCTGTACTCAGGAGATGTTGCTGAACACAGCTAGGGATATAATTTGGCAGTTACACATAACAGATTTTGGGGGTCAACGTTCGAAAAAGTGTTGTGGTTTTTTTGGGGTCTTTTTTAAACAAATGTCGTCATATTTATTTTTAAAGTAAATGATATGATGTAAATAATGATATCTTTAGAAAGACCATTTAATTGTGAGAAAAACGGTTTATTATGATATTTATAGAGCGCCGTCAAATTCTGCAGTGCTTTACAATGGGTGGACGAACAGACATGTAGTTGTAACCAGACAAGTTGAACACACAGGAACAGAGGTGTTGAGGGCCCTGCACAGTGAGTTTACATGTTAGAGGGAGTGGGGTATAGTGACACAGTAATAGAGGGATTGAGGGCCCTGCTCAGTGAGTTTACATGTTAGAGGGAGTGGGATATAGTGACACAGTAACAGAGGGATTGAGGGCCTGCTCAGTGAGTTTACATGTTAGAGGGAGTGGGGTATAGTGACACAGTAACAGAGGGATTGAGGGCCCTGCTCAGTGAGGTTACATGTTAGAGGGAGTGGGGTATAGTGACACAGTAACAGAGGGATTGAGGGCCCTGCTCAGTGAGGTTACATGTTAGAGGGAGTCGGGTATAGTGACACAGTAACAGAGGGATTGGGGGCCCTGCTCAGTGAGGTTACATGTTAGAGGGAGTGGGGTATAGTGACACAGTAACAGAGGGATTGGGGCCCTGCTCGGTGAGGTTACATGTTAGAGGGAGTGGGGTATAGTGACACAGTAACAGAGGGATTGAGGGCCCTGCTCAGTGAGTTTACATGTTAGAGGGAGTGGGGTATAGTGACACAATAACAGAGGGGTTGAGGGCCTGCTCAGTGAGTTTACATGTTAGAGGGAGTGGGGTAAAATGACACAGTAACAGAGGGATTGAGGGCCCTGCTCAGTGAGTTTACATGTTAGAGGGAGTGGGGTATAGTGACACCGTAACAGAGGGATTGAGGGCCCTGCTCAGTGAGTTTACATGCTAGAGGGAGTGGGGTAAAATGACACAAAAAAGGTAAGGATAGTATTAGGACTCAGTGACAGTTGCAGAAGAGGAATCAGTCAGAGCTATTAACAGCTTCTAATTGATACGCTTTTATGAAGAAGTGGTTTTTTAACGATTTTTTGAAGGAGTGGAGACTGGGTGAGCATCTAACGGAGGAGGGAAGCGAGTTCCACAGGAATGGTGCAGCCCTCGAGAAATCTTGAAGGCGAGCATCAGAGGTGGGAGTATGGACAGAAGATAGACGTAAGTCTTCAGCAGATCGTAAGGGCCTAGACGGAACATACTTGTGTATAAGGGAGGATAGATAGGTGGGAGCAGCAATATGTAGAGATTTGAAAGCAGAATTTTAAATTGAGCTCCATATTTTATAGGAAGCCAAATAGGGACTGACAGAAGGGTGAGTCAGTGAGGTGTTACAACTATAGTGTCAGGAATACACATTTGTAGTGTTCCTTTAATCACTTTTTTATTATTTTGTCTAACTAAACATTGCATCCTTGTACCATCTACCATTGCATGCTGTTCCTGTAATTTCTGAAAGAGGTCTTTATTGATTCTAGATCCTCTGGCTTCTACTTTGATAAGTCCGGTGGAGGCTCATCTATTGGGGCACTTGGGGCAGTTTTTATGTGGGGAAACTTTATTTGCAGTGGTTTTGGTAAGCCAAAAATATATAGGACAAAAATGTGTGACTTTTTAATTCCATAATAAGTTCAGTCCCTCCCCCCTTAGTAGCTGTTTGGAGTTTGAAGTCTGACCTATTTCAGCAGGTTTTTCACATGCCTAGAGTCATTCCTTTAACTCCATTCCTTTAACTCCATTGAGTGGTCCTTCAGGATGCAAAGACCGCTGCCCATGAGTGGAGACAGGCTATTGGCATAGCTCTCTTTAGGGGTCATCATTGGGATTTTATCAGATGGTAGGGTTACAGTGCCCAAAGGGGAGAGAAGCAAGAAGCCATATTTACTCAAATATATAATTAGTTTATTAAGCCCAGGGGAGGCTGTGCTCTCAATCTCTCACTCACACTCATGCACTAACTCAATCACACTCACTCTTACACTAACTCACTCTCACTCACTCACACTAACTCACACTCAATATCTCAATATCTCACTCACTCTGACACTAACTCACTCTCTCAATCTCTCACTCACACACTAATTCACTCACACTCACTCTCAAACTAACTCACTCGCACTCACTCTCTCTCAATTCAATAGCATTGTCAGACTTTCCAGGTTCAATAAGTAGCACTGTGCTTCCTGTCCAGAGCACTGTGCTTCCTATCACTAATAATTTTAACAACACCTGCTGCACATACCTACCATCTTCTTTAAAGTGCTTAGTCACTCAGTGGTGGCTTTAGACATTGTGAGGCCTCGAGCAAAACTGAAACATAAGGACCCCACTAACTCCCATTGTCAAACAAGTAGGGTTTGCATTGTGTGTGTATACATATAAGTAGCTGTAGTTATCTTGAAAGGTGGGCTTGCTGCTCTGGATATATAGAGCTAGTCTCTGTATTCTTCGTTCAGAGGTTTGCTGTGCCATGGCTTTCTGTGCTAATTTGCAAACTAACTTAATTATGTTATTTGTTTATACAAGATTGCTGGCCAGTCATGTATACAAAAGTGCCGGTGTAATAGAGTTATTGCAAACAGACATGAAAATTGTGGTTGGACAAAAAAGCATTTAAAAAAATTATTTACCTAATAATGCTACAGATAAGAAAACAATGTCATAGACATTTTACCCATATCCTATAATCCTTTTATATATATATTACTATATATATTACCCTGTAAATTCTTTATACATTTTCCTCCATGTATTATATATGTATTTATATTGATACATGTAAACAGAGATGAACAGAGAAACGCACATTGACAAATACATACATACAGTCACTCTGGCGCTGTGCATTTCTGAGTGTGTTTGGCATTGTCTTCCTGTGTGTATATGTCTGACAGTGTGTGTCTAACAAAAAGTATCCTTATGTGTGAATTTACTACATATGAGGTGAGGTACAGGCAAACAATATGCCTACAAAGTTAACTGTCTGACAAAAAAACAATTGGACCTGTGCTGCAGAGGCTCCACACTGTAGTCCCAGCAGTGTATTACAAGAAACAATAAAGGAAAGCCTCAAATGCTAAGGACATTGGCA
>OW240914.1:357604103-357617835 GCA_933207985.1 Pelobates cultripes
CCCAGTCTCCATTCCCAGCGCAGTGTGTAAAGTGCAGGGAGAGGAGAGCAGCGTCCTCCCTCCCCAGCGGCAGGCTGAGTTACAGGGGGCAGAGGTAGCTGTTCCTGCCCCCCAGCAGCAGAGTGATATGCCGGGAAGGCAGTGTGAAGTGCAGGGAGAGGAGAGTAGTGTCCTCCCTCCCCAGCGGCAGGCTGAGTTACAGGGGGCAGAGGTAGTTGTTCCTGCCCCCCAGCAGCCAAGTGATATGCCGGGAAGGCAGTGAAGTCCAGGGAGAGGAGAGCAGTGTCCTCCCTCCCCAGCGGCAGCGTGATTTTTTGGGAATTGGGAGCCCAGTCTCCATTCCCCAGCGGCAGTATGATGCTTTGGGAATTGGGAGCCCAGTCTCCATTCCCCAGCGGCAGCACAGATCATTGGGAATTGGGAGCCCCGTCTCCACTCCCCAGCGGCAGAGTGTCCTACCGGGAATAGAGAGCCCAGTCTCCTTTCCCCAGCAGCAGGACTCTGTATTGGGAGCAGAGACAGTCGGTCTCCCTTCCCCGCAGCTGGAAGTATGTATGAGAGAGGAGCATGTTACCCCCTCTCCCCAGCGGCAGCTTAATGTACCAGGGGGGAGACAGTAAGCCCCACAACTGTGCAGATGGGACCGTAGTCTCTACACTGCCAGCACAGGGGGTAGGGACGGTCGGTTCTGCCCCCCAGCGACAGGGCTGTTTAGCCAAAGGGGAGACAGTCGGTCTCCCCCTCCAGCAGCAGAGATGGGTAACCAAAGGGGAGACGGTCGGTCTCCAGCAGCAGGACTGTGCATCTAAAGGGGAGACAGTCAGTCTCCAGCAGCAGCAGCAGAGCTGTGTATTTAAAGGGGAGACAGTCGGTCTCCCCCTCCAACAACCAGGCTTCCACCAGGCTACCCTCCCAGTAGCGCTGGCAACAGGGCAGAGTGCCGCTGGTCTCTGCCCACGCAGCAACCCACCAAGTCAGCGTACCCGTACCCAGCACAGCCGTGGGGAGGCACCTGGACATGGACAAGCTTCTCCTTTACCCAGGTGTAGTAACCATTTATTGTGGGTGGGCTGTGCTGTTGATTATTTGTTGTGGGTGGGCTGCTGGACTAACAAGGGCACTGACCGGCAGGAGGTCGGATACCCTGTTAGTCTGTTTGGAAAAGGGGAGAGATGTGACGAGACCAATCTCGCCACATTGCATTGGAGAAGCCTGGTTGCTCGCCTGCTGCCTTTGGACTATGGCCCCCCTTTTAAAAGACTTTATTTTTGCCTGCAGAAAAGCTTCATTCGTGCTTTTCTGCCTGGGGTTTGGTAGATTTGTTTGAATGTGTTACACCCCAGATAGGAATCCCATGGAGCCCATTCCTTTGAAACTGACTGTAAAGACTTTGGCTCCATGGCGATTAAACTGTATTCGTGTGGTCTGAGCGCCATTCACTTAATAATGTGCGCTCAGACCTGAGCTATCTGGGGATATGTGAAATGTCTGTGTTTTATGTATAAATGTGACTTTATGTATGTTACGACACGTACCGTCGGGTAGATGAAGCCGCCGTTTAGGCAATAATCCCCTGCTCCAGAAATGCAGTTTAAATCCAGCCGATCGCCAAACTCCCGAACGAAGTCCACGAACACGGCAACTCCCGATCAGCCAAACAGTCGAACGCCTTCCACAGCTAGAAATAACGAAAGCGCTGTCCCAGTAATAATTCCCCCCACAAACGAGACCAAGCTCCGTCTTGAGGGTCAAATGAAGTTCTGTTTAATGGGGCTACCTGCCCGGTATTTATGCAGGTCTCCACAAGGTGGACACTCCCCGAGGGGACCTTGTGGAAGACTGTAAAACATATTGTACAGTAGCCAATCGCAGTGGCCTCAATAATAGCCCTTCCCATCTTACCCACAAATCCGTCTTCTCTACTCTGGAGATAATTAGGAAGAAACCTAATTATCTCCCAAGGTAGAGACAATCGCCATTTTAGTTTACAGTAACAAAAATATATTAAAATACATAACGACAGAAATACCGAATGCATATGGTTCGTGTAACGTATCCCCAGACAGCCTGGATCTGAGGGCATGTTTTCACCGAACAGCGCTCAGATCCGATGTATTTAGTCGAATCGCCATGGAGTCAAAGTCTTGCACCAGTCCTTCGGTATACGAATGACTCCATGGGATGGCTGTCGGGGTAAAAGTCCATACGAATGAATAAAACTCCCGAACGACCGACGTTCGCATGCCTTGTCGAAAAGGAAGGTAGGCAGCAGCTTTTCAGCGGTGTCTGTTTTTAGTTCCATACAGTTTGTACCGAACACCGCTCTGTGTTCGTATGTCCCAAAATGGCCGCTGCCTCGTGGTCGACATGCGAACGACGACCACCCATACGAATGGAATGGAGAGGTGTCTGCGGTTAACCACAACGTTCTAATTGGGGCCAAGAGGTTAACCAGCAGCACACTCCTCTCCTGGGTGGTCGTTCGTTCGGTAGTTTCAATCGGCATTTTGCAAATTGCACGAACGGGGTTATATGAACAGGCAATTCCGCGAACAAAGGGAAACAGACGAACCAACAATGCAGATGAATCTGTCACACGGCTCCCCCCCTGTGGGACACTCCGGCAGACCCGGCTTGACCCTTTAGCGGGTCAACGTGGGGATGACCGGACTAAGATGGGGTGAGGATGTCGGTTTGCCTGGACAATCCATCTGCGTTCCCATTCTGCTTACCGGGTCGATAAGTGATGGTGAAGTTATATGGCTGTAGGGCTAAACTCCACCTCAGCAGTCTGCCATTGTCTCCAGAGACCCGGTTAAGCCAGACAAGGGGATTGTGGTCCGTCACAAGGGAAAATTCCTGTCCATATAAATACGGGCTTAGCTTCTTCAATGCCCACACCAGAGCCAAACATTCCTTCTCCACTGCCGCATAACTCACTTCTCTGGGTAACAACTTTCTGCTGAGATATGCGACAGGGTGCTCTCCTCCATCTTCCCCGACCTGGCTCAGCACAGCCCCCAGTCCATACATGGAAGCATCTGTATGGACGAGAAAACGTTTGTTAGGGACTGGGGCAGCCAGGACAGGGGCATTCACAAGAGCTTGTTTGAGTGCTTGGAACGCAGCTTCACAAGCCGGAGACCACAGGACCTGCTTAGGAAGATTTTTCTTGGTCAGGTCAGTCAGGGGTTTAGCAATAGTGCTGTAGTCGGGGACAAAGCGTCTATAGTACCCTGCTGTCCCTAGGAAGGCTAACACCTGGGTCTTGGTGATAGGTGTAGGCCAGTTAGCAACTGCCTCTATCTTGGCTGGCTCTGGCCTCTGGCTCCCACACCCTACTCTGTGACCCAGGTACTGCACTTCAGCCATGCCTAAATGGCACTTCTCCGGTTTCAACGTCAGGCCAGCAGCCCGAATCTTGTCCAGTACTACCCCTACATGCACTAGGTGTTCTTCCCAGGACTCACTGTAGATCGCAATGTCATCCAGGTATGCACAAGCAAATTCCTGGAATCCATCGAGAAGTCTATCCACCATACGCTGGAAGGTAGCTGGGGCATTCTTCATCCCAAATGGCATGACCTTAAATTGGTACAGGCCAAATGGGGTGACGAAGGCCGACTTGGGGATAGCATCCTCAGCCAGGGGAATCTGCCAGTAGCCTTTGCACAGGTCTATGGTGGTCAGATAGCGTCCCCTGGCAATGCGATCTAGCAATTCGTCTACCCGGGGCATCGGGTAGGCGTCAGTGGTGGTCCGCTCATTGAGACGCCTGTAGTCCACACAGAACCGGGTGGTCCCATCCTTCTTGGGCACCAGGACTACAGGCGAGGCCCAAGGGCTATCGGAGTGTTCGATGACCCCCAGCTGGGTCATCTCCTGTATCTCCTTCCGCATTCCTTCCCGGACTGCTTCAGGGATACGGTAAGGGGGTTGTCGCAGAGGGTTCTGTCCAGGGGTTTCTACCTTGTGTACAGCTAGGGTAGTGTAACCAGGTTCTTGGGAGAAGGTCGCCTGCTTTTCCCACAGAAGCTGTCTGGCCTGGCCCTTCTCGGTAGCGCTCAATCTGTCCCCTAGCTGTACTAGGCTAGTAAGATCCGTCTGGGGTCCCTCTCTAACAGGTCTGGCAAGGGTAAACTTTCTGTATCATCTGCAGCAGGGGCACATACTGCAGCGACATTCTCTGGTCTCTCCTGATACTCCTTTAGCATGTTCACATGGAAGGATCGCTGGATCCTTTCATCTGAACAGCTGGCTATAAGGTAGGTAGTATCACATATCTGTGCTAACACCTTATACGGGCCCTGCCAAGATGCCTGCATCTTGTTCGCCTTCACCGGTTTGAGTACTAACACTTTCTGCCCAACCTGGAAGACTCGCTGTCGGGCACCCTGATCGTACCACCTCTTCTGTCTCCCCTGAGCCACCTGGAGATTCTCCCTTACCATTAGGGACAGTTTCTCCATGCGGTCCCGGAGTTCCAGCACATATGGTACTATGGGGGTCCCTTCCTGCTCTGTCTCCCCCTCCCAGTGGCCTCTAATGAGATCTAGGGGTCCGCGGACCCTTCTCCCATATAGCAACTCAAAGGGGGAGAACCCAGTAGATTCCTGGGGCACCTCTCTGTAGGCAAACAACAGATGAGGCAGGAATCGCTCCCAGTCTCTGCAAGTGTCAGAAAAGGTCCTCAGCATCTGTTTGAGGGTGCCATTAAATCGCTCGCAGAGACCGTTAGTCTGTGGATGGTAAGGTGAGCTAAGCAGCGGTTTAATACCGCACACCTTCCACAGTTGCTGGGTGAGCACAGCGGTGAATTGGGTTCCCTGGTCAGAGAGAATCTCTTGAGGGAACCCGACTCTGGTAAAAATCCTAACCAGGGCATCAGCAACTGTCTCTGCCTCTATATTAGACAGCGCTACTGCCTCTGGATAGCGAGTGGCATAATCCACCACGGTGAGAATATATTTCTTACCGGATGGACTAGCCCTGGCCAGTGGACCCACAATGTCAACGGCTATGCGGGCAAAGGGCTCCCCAATGATAGGCATAGACATAAGCCTAGCTCTTGGGTGGTCCCCCCGCTTTCCTATCCGTTGACATGTGTCACACGTACTGCAGTATGTCCGCACAGCCTGATTGAAGTTTGGCCAAAAAAAGTTCTGCATGATCCTATAGGCTGTGCGGCGGGAACCTAGATGTCCAGCTAACGGAACATCATGCCCTATCCGCAGAATCTCCTGCCGGTATTTCGCGGGCACCACCAGCTGTCGATTCGGCGGAGGGGCAACACTCTTCGGGGAAAGCTTGGGGATCCTATATAACCTGTCCCCCACCCACTCATACCGTTCCCCATCTAATCCTTCCTCTCCAGTATCTGCTCTGTCCCTATACTTCTGGAGGGTCGAATCTGTCTGAGTTTCCCTCCCAAACTCCTCTGGGGAATCCCAGGTAACAAAAGTCTGGTCTAGGGTACCAGTCGGGGACTCGGTCCTTACCTGGGTCTCAGCAGCAGGTGGGCTGGTTCCAGCAGCACGGGTCTGGGCATGGGTAGTCACTGGGTTGATAGCGGCAGGTCCCATTGGAGCATAAGCGGACACCAAAGGGGCCAAGTCATTCCCAAGCAAAACATCGGCCGGTAAGTCTTTCATGACCCCCACATTCACGTGTCCAGAGCCCACCCCCCAATCCAAGTGAACCCGGGCAACTGGTAAACGGAACACTGCACCTCCCGCCACCCTCACTGCCACAGTATCTCCAGTGTGTTGGTGTTCGGACACAAGGTTCTTTTGGAGCAAAGTCATAGTGGCTCCGGTGTCTCTCAGTCCAGTTACCGCTTTGCCATTTAGTTTAACGGTCTGCCTGTGCTGTTGACGGTTATCCTGCTGCGCTGTTTGGACCTGATCCGCCTCATGTAATATACCCCAAAATTCCTCCTGCTCCAGACAGTGAGCGGAAGGTTGGGGTGGCTGCTGATTTCCGCCGGCTGGTCTTCTCCACGACTGTGCTTGGCTCGAATTGTTTAATGGGCACTCGGGTCGCTTGTGCCCCAACTGCTTACACCCATAGCAACGGATCGGCTGTGAGTAATCCCGGGCGTTGAACCGGGCTGGCTGAACGTAATTGTTCACTGTTGGCATGGTGGGGGTGCGTTGTGCTGGGTGTTGATACACTGCGGAGGTTGGAGGGGCTGCTGGTTTGTACTCCACTCGGGTAGGGACCTTGGCTGCTGTCTGGTCCAGTTTCCTGGCGTCAGTGTACTCATCAGCCAGACGAGCAGCTTTGGGTAAGGTAGCGGGTTTGCGGTCCCTAACCCACTCTCTGACTCCTACGGGTAAGCGGTCAAAACAGTGCTCCAACAAAAACACTTGCAGCACCTCTTCCCCAGTTACCGCTTGGCACCCTGCCATCCAGTGGGCTGCGGTGCGGTGTACTCGGCATGCCCACTCAACATAAGAATCACCAGCCTGCTTGTTAGTGTCCCGGAATCGCCGCCGGTATGCCTCCGGGGTCACAGCATATCTGGCCAAAAGGGCATCTTTCACTGCCCTGTAGCTGGTAAGTTCCTCCTCTGGGATGGCCCGAAACGCCTCACTGGCCCGGCCGGATAACTTCAGAGAGGATGGGGACCCATTCTCCTGCGGGTACCTGGTGTAAGGCACATTGCCTTTCAAAATCCGCCAGGAACCCATCGATTTCTCCTTCGGCTTCTACAAAGTTCCGAAATGCAGCAAAAGGTACTTTTCTCCTTCCATTATTATTATTATAAGGTACCTCAGCTGCTGCAGGGCCTCTTCCTTGAAGCGCCTGTTGTGCTGCTACTGCTGCTTGCACTTGCACCACAATATCTGCTGCAGGGTTGGGGCCAAAATGTGCCAGCCTGATCTGAACTGCCCGGTTAAACTGTATCTCCTCGGGTGTTAACTCCAGTATGCCAGGCACATTTGCTCCCCCCGCTCCCTGTGCTGCATCCATTTCCAATAGTATGGCAATAATCTCTCTTTTCTTGAGATTACTCGCTGATCGTCCTCTGCGCTCCAATATATCTTTAAGGGTAGCACGCCTTAACTCCTCATACTGCATTTCCAACCTGAGATGTGTAGCTGGCCTTCTGGGCTGTAGGATTCATCCCGTCGCTTGCCACCAATTGTTACGACACGTACCGTCGGGTAGATGAAGCCGCCGTTTAGGCAATAATCCCCTGCTCCAGAAATGCAGTTTAAATCCAGCCGATCGCCAAACTCCCGAACGAAGTCCACGAACACGGCAACTCCCGATCAGCCAAACAGTCGAACGCCTTCCACAGCTAGAAATAACAAAAGCGCTGTCCCAGTAATAATTCCCCCACAAACGAGACCAAGCTCCGTCTTGAGGGTCAAATGAAGTTCTGTTTAATGGGGGCTACCTGCCCGGTATTTATGCAGGTCTCCACAAGGTGGACACTCCCCAAGGGGACCTTGTGGAAGACTGTAAAACATATTGTACAGTAGCCAATCGCAGTGGCCTCAATAATAGCCCTTCCCATCTTACCCACAAATCCGTCTTCTCTACTCTGGAGATAATTAGGAAGAAACCTAATTATCTCCCAAGGTAGAGACAATCGCCATTTTAGTTTACAGTAACAAAAATATATTAAAATACACAACGACAGAAATACCGAATGCATATGGTTCGTGTAACGTATCCCCAGACAGCCTGGATCTGAGGGCATGTTTTCACCGAACAGCGCTCAGATCCGATGTATCTAGTCGAATCGCCATGGAGTCAAAGTCTTGCACCAGTCCTTCGGTATACGAATGACTCCATGGGATGGCTGTCGGGGTAAAAGTCCATACAAATGAATAAAACTCCCGAACGACCGACGTTCGCATGCCTTGTCGAAAAGGAAGGTAGGCAGCAGCTTTTCAGCGGTGTTCGGTAGTTTAAGTGTCCGCTTTTAGTTCCATACAGTTTGTACCGAACACCGCTCGGTGTTCGTATGTCCCAAAATGGCCGCTGCCTCGTGGTCGACATGCGAACGACGACCACCCGTACGAATGGAATGGAGAGGTGTCTGCGGTTAACCACAACGTTCTAATTGGGGCCAAGAGGTTAACCAGCAGCACACTCCTCTCCTGGGTGGTCGTTCGTTCGGTAGTTTCAATCGGCATTTTGCAAATTGCACGAACGGGGTTATATGAACAGGCAAGTCCGCGAACAAAGGGAAACAGACGAACCAACAATGCAGATGAATCTGTCACAATGTATTTTAAAGTGTTTTGTGTCTTTTTGCAACCATGTGCTTAATGGAGTCTTGTGTCTATCCTGGGAGATAATTGAATTACTTATCTCCAGGATAGAAGACTCTGAAACTGGTTTGGGCCAGAAAGCCATGCTTCATTTAGTCACAAAGGACTTTTTACTAACTTTTGAACCCCTTGTCTGATTTGTGCCATTTTGAATATGTTGTTCCCCTGAATGGATTGATTGTGCATATGTAATTTTATGTGAATGTGATGTATGGTTTTAGAGTTATGAAAGTTGGGTAGAAAGTATGTTTTAACTGTATGTACAATTGAGTTTCCTCTCAGGATAAGGGGAGGGAATATGTGGGATGTAACTGTGATGTGATTGGTTGTTTTATACCTCCCTGTGGGCGGTCCTGTATTTGCAAGACTGTAATAAAAACCAGGCTGGGTGTGCCAGCACCTCAGACCACTGCTTGACCCTCAACACGGAGCCTTGTCTCGCTCTTGGGGGGATTCACTGTATGCTGTTAGAGACTGATTGCCAGGAGTGTAAGCTGATTGTCTGCTTTTCCTGTTCGTCTGCTAGCAGCTATTTGGGAGGTTCCAGTTCGGGAGTTGGAGTGCTATTTTGTATCCAGTTCGTGAGTTTTGGTGTTCTGCAGTAGCTGTGCCTGTATCTCTGGAAAGGGGGCCGATCGCCTAAACGTTTTTTTACCCCTTGTGTGCAAAACGGTCCGTTACAGCAACAAAGAAAAAAATGAAATGATCCCTGTTCAATAGTCTGCATACCCTTAGGTTCTTAATACTGTGTATTGCCCCCTTTAACATCAATGACAGCGTGCAGTCTTTTGAATAAAAACCCTAAATCTTGCAGGTGGTATAGCAGCCCATTCGTCTTGGTGTAATGCCTCCAGGTAATGCAAAGTCATTGGTCGTCTTGCATGAACCACACGTTTGAGATCTCCACAGAGTGGCTCAATGATATTAAGGTCAGGAGACTTCACCTTTTTATGCTGTAACCACTGGAGGGTCAACTTGGCTTAGTGTCATTGTCATGCTGGAAAGTCCACGAGCGTCCCATGCTCAGCCTTCATGCAGAAGAATGTATATAGTCTGCCAGTATTTTATGATAACACCCCCCAAAAACATCCACCACCATGCTTCACAGTATGGATGGTATTCTTTTCACTATAAAAGTTGACCGTTCTTCAACCATAGCACTTATGGTTGTAAACATAAAGCTCTATTTTGGTCTTGTCACTCCAAAATTACAGTGTGCTGAAGCTGTGAGGCATATCAAGTTTTACATCAGTGGCTATTTGTTGTTAGGCATATTTTAACTTCTTTTGTGGTATTTGCGCAGTAAAGGCTTTCTGGCAACTTGACCATGCAGCTCATTTTTGTTCACGTATCATCGTGTTGTGCTTCTTTGAAACAACCACACCGTCTTTTTCTGGAGCCGCTTGTGTTTCTCCTAAGGTTACCTGTGGGTTTTTCTTTGTATCCCGAACAATTCTGGCAGTTGTGGCTGAAATCTTTCTTTGTCTACCTGACCTTGGCTTCGTATCAAGAGATCCCTGAATTTCCAATTTTTAATGAGTGATTGAACAGTACTGTGACAGAACCATCTGTCTGTCTATTGTGGTGGATTCGTCTATTTCTGCCCCTTTTGTGTAAATGGCTGTTTCTATAGCCCAGCCATACGAATGACTGTTTTTCACCGAACAAATCTACCGAATGGATGGCCACCCAGGATAGAAGTGTGCTGCTGGTTAACCTCTTGATCCCAATTAGAACATTGTGGTTAACCGCAGACACTTCTCAATTAAACTGAATTCAGGGTGGCCGTCGTTCGTATGTCGACCACGAGGCAGCAGCCATTTTAAAACACACGAAAGCCCAGCGGTGTTCGGCACTGATTTCATGGAACTAAAAAAATACACTTTTTCTGCCGAACACCGCTGAAACAACGGGTCGCCTGGCTGCCTCGACGAAAGCGTACGAACACCGGCCGTTCGGGAGTTTTACAACACACGAAAAGACTTAACCCAGATAGCCTTTCCATGGAGTCAATCGCATACTGAAATACTGTAAGGACTTTGACTCCATGGCGATTGAACTATGCGTATGGGATCTGAGCGCTATTCGCCAATAATATGCCCTCAGATCCATGCTATCTGGGGATATGTGATGCGAATGTGAAATGTTCGGTTATTATAAAGTTATGTATTTTTATGTATTTTCTGGCATTTTATTTAAGATGGCGATTTGTCTTTGTCCTGGAGATAATTGAATTACTTCTCAATTAACTCCAGGGCAGAGGGGAGAAAACCATATTGCATTGTGGGAAAAGGTTACATCTGTATGTCTGAAATGTCCCCATGTCTATCTGTAATTACAGTCTCCCATTTGGTCCCCTAGGGGAGTGTCCACCAAGTGGGAGACCTGCATAAATACGGGCAGGTAGCCCACAGTAAAGCCAGATCCTGTTTGACCCTCAATGCAGAGCTTCTGTCTCGTTATTGGGGGGATTTATTATTTGCGCCTAGAGACTGATTATTGGAACCAAAAGCCGCTTGGTGGATATCGTTGTTCGGCGGTTAGCGGCGGTTCGTGGATTTCTGTTCGGGAGTTTGGAGCTTTTCACGGATCCCGGTCGGGAGATTACCGCTTCCCCTGATGGTGGTTCGTATACTGCAGTTTATGCGAATGGAGTACTGATATTGCGAATGGGGAAGGTGAACTAAACGGCGGTTTCTCTTAAAGACACCAGTGGTGTCATAACAAGTACTGACTGGCATTTTTAAGGCTTTGGATATCTTTTTATATCCTTTTCCATCTTAATAAAATGTTATTACGCAGGTCTTTTGACCGTTCTTTGATGCTCCCCGTGGCTCAGTATCTAGCCTGCTCAGTGCATCTAAGTGAGCGCTAACAAACCCAATGACTATTTATACACTGACACTAATTGCTATTTAAAAAGCCATAAGTGTGGGAAATTAACCTTTGTTATACCCCATCACTTGTGTTTTTTTTTTTAAACATTCTTTATTTATTGTTTTCCGGTGTGGAAAAAGAAAACATTAGGGTACAGAAATGAAAGAGGGAGGGGGTGATACAGCCACCATGGTACAGGAGCACAATATTTTACTTGTCTTTGCGCCTTAGGGTGTTGCGAACAAGTAGCTGTGTCTTGGTGCGGTCCGGTGGTAAGGCGTTTATCGTGCGATAGTGCGGGGTTCAGGGATTTCTGTTGTGGACTTATTCCCTTTGCCCGATTCGTTTGGACAAGTCTGTATTGGTGGCCGTATGAGATTTGCGGTTCGTCTCGTTAACCGTTTTGTGGTAGGGTGGGATGCCCTCTTTTGACTATTTTTATCGTCCTCGTTGCGTACTAATGGGCGCCCATGTGTCTGGGTAGTCAGTTGGGGGTGGGGTGGAGAACCTATGTACAAGGGTGAGAGTACCATGGTGGGACACTGTTGCGGGAGCCCAGTAGACCCCCAATGGTTCGGGTTGGGGTAATATTTGTACTGTGAGTTTCCGTGCGTTGGTATTTTGATCGCTATGTTGGAATAGTGGGCCTGGTGGGTGAGGTGGAGGCTGTCCGTGTGCCCTTATTGTAGGTGGGGATCAGATAACCAGGGGTCCCAGATTCTGTGGAAGTGTTTAGAGGTCTCATGAATTATGGCTGATAGCCTATCCATGTGTATTGCTTCCTTGGTTTTGCGTATGATCGTTTGCAGTGTGGGGGTGTTTGGCGATCCCCATACTTCGGCTATTGCACGTCTAGTCGCTAAGGCTATCCGGTTTGTCATTTTGTTTTGGGCTCTGGTCAGGTCCTCTCGTGGTCTGGAGAGGAGCCAGGTCCAGGGGTCTAATGGTATGGTGGTCTGGAGGAGTGTTGAGACTAGGGTAGCCACTTCCGCCCACAGTGGGGCCAGTTTAGGGCAATGCCACCATGTGTGTATGTATGTGCCTCTCTGCCCGCAGTTTTTCCAGCATAGGTCCGCGTCTGCTTTGCCCATATGGTACAAGCGTACCGGGGTTAGGTACCATCGGAGCAGTGTTTTATACGCTTGCTCCTTATGGTTAACGCATATGGATATTGAGGCCGTTGCCTCCCAGATATCTTGCCAGTCAGTAGGGTCGTCCGGTGGCCCTAAGTCCCTCTCCCAAGCCGCCACATATGCCGAGGCCCCCTTGGGTTGGTTGGTGATAAGAAGTGTGTAGTTTTCCGTGATTTGACCTTTGTGGAGTGGATTATGTAGGCATGACCTCTCAAACCGTGTGAGCGTGGTGGTGGCTGCTTTGGCGTTGTCGGGTTGCTCTAAGAAGCTTCGTAGTTGTATGTAGCGAAAGAAATCGTGAGTGGTATGTGTTGGGAAGGTCGTTGCATGGGGTAATTTGCGTTCCCGTGTTGAAGTGGTGCAGTCTGGACAGGTCGTTTTGTTCGTAGTGTGCAAAGTCTTTGGGTGTTAACCCTGGGGGGAATGCTCTATTGCGTAGTATTGGCGTCAATGGTGTCGGGTTGTTTATGATGGGGAATTTCCGGGATGTTTTATCCCACAAGTCTATTGAGTTTGTGATTGCTGGGGGCAGTGGTGGTGGTAGGGGGCATGATTTCTTTGGTACCCATATGTAGAGGGATGGGTGGTCGCGTCCGAATAGGTCATGTTCCAGGTCCGCCCATCGTTTGATCCCCTGCGGGGTGTGCCAGTGTTGGATCTGTGTGAGCTGTGCGGGTAATAGTAGTTTTGGAGATGGGGTAGTCCCAGTCCTCCCGTCCTATTGGGGATGTACATGGTGCTCCTTTTTATTCTGGGTCTTTTATTTGCCCAGATAAAGTTGTCTATTAGTTTTTGGACATATTTTGCGTCAGTTGTGGGGAGTGGGATGGGGAGGGTTTGGAATAGGTAAAGGAAGCGGGGTAGGAGGTTCATCTTTACTGATGCAATGCGGCCTAACCATGATAGTGATAGGTTTTGCCATCTTTTGAGATCGTCAGTTGCTTTCTGTATCATTGGGGTGTAGTTCAGGGCGTATGTGCGGTGTAGTGCTGCTGGTAGCTGTATACCTAGGTATGGGATGTGGGATGTGTTGTAGCGAAACCTGTATGTTTCCAGTAGTGTCTCCATCGTGTCTTGGTCGATATTTATGCTAAGTGTCTCTGTCTTGTCCAGGTTTAGTTTATATCCTGAGGCTGCTGAGTATTCTTTCACCAGTTGTAGGAGTGGTGGGAGGGCGGTGAGGGGTTCAGTTAGCGTTAGGAGCAGGTCATCGGCGTACGCCGCCACCTTGTAAGCTTGGGAGCGTACTGTAATGCCCGTGATGGTAGCGGTGGTGCGTATGAGGTGTAAAAGTGGTTCCAATGATAGGGCAAAAAGGATCGGGGACAGTGGGCAGCCCTGCCTTGTTCCGTTATGTATAGGGAAGTGGGGGGGTTGCGCGTTTGGGATGAGTAATTTTGCTTTTGGGACTGAGTAGATCGTTTTGAGGGCTGT
>OW240914.1:357628899-357640240 GCA_933207985.1 Pelobates cultripes
CCAGCTACTGACGACACCGAGAACTTACCGTTACCTGACTTGCTAGAGAGGGACCCCCAGACAGACCTTACTAGTCTTGTACAGCTAGGGGACCGACTAAACCCGGCAGAGAAGGTACAGGCAAGACAATTACTGTGGGAGAAGCAGGCCACGCTCTCCCAAGAACCCGGGTACACTACCCTAGCTGTACACAAGGTCGAGACACCCGGACAGAACCCCCTACGGCAACCCCCATACCGTATCCCTGAAGCAGTCCGAGAAGGAATGCGGAAGGAGATACAGGAAATGACCAGACTGGGGGTTATCGAACATTCGGACAGTCCTTGGGCCTCGCCTGTAGTTCTGGTGCCTAAGAAAGATGGGACCACCCGGTTCTGTGTGGACTACAGGCGGCTCAACGAGCGGACCACCACTGACGCCTACCCTATGCCCCGGGTAGACGAGTTATTAGACCGTATTGCCAGTGGGCGCTATCTGACCACCATAGACCTGTGCAAAGGCTATTGGCAGATCCCCCTGGCCGAGGATGCTATCCCTAAGTCGGCATTCGTCACCCCATTTGGCCTGTACCAGTTTAAGGTTATGCCATTTGGGATGAAGAATGCTCCGGCTACGTTCCAGCGTATGGTGGATAGGCTCCTCGATGGCTTCCAGGATTTTGCATGTGCATACCTGGGTGACATTGCGGTCTACAGTGAGTCCTGGGAAGACCATTTAGTACACGTGGGGGTGGTGCTGGACAAGATTCGGGCCGCAGGCCTGACCTTGAAGCCAGATAAGTGCCATCTAGGCATGGCAGAATTACAGTACTTGGGTCACAGAGTAGGCTGTGGGAGCCAGAGACCGGAGCCAGCCAAGGTAGAGGCTGTAGCTAACTGGCCCACACCTATCACCAAGACCCAGGTGCTAGCTTTCCTGGGGACGGCAGGGTATTACCGACGTTTTGTCCCCGACTACAGTACGGTTGCCAAGCCCTTGACTGACCTGACTAAGAAGAATTTGCCTAAGCAGGTCCTGTGGTCTCCAGCTTGTGAAGCCGCGTTTCAGGCACTGAAGCAAGCTCTTGTTAATGCTCCTGTCCTGGCTGCCCCAGTCCCTAACAAACGTTTTCTTGTACATACAGATGCTTCCATGTATGGACTGGGGGCTGTGCTAAGCCAGGTCGGGGAAGATGGAGGAGAGCACCCTGTCGCATACTTAAGCAGAAAGTTACTACCCCGGGAAGTAAGTTATGCGGCAGTGGAGAAAGAGTGTTTAGCCCTGGTCTGGGCACTGAAGAAACTGAGCCCTTATCTGTATGGACAAGAATTTTCCCTTATTACGGACCATAACCCCCTCGTGTGGCTTAACCGGGTCTCAGGAGACAATGGCAGACTGCTGAGGTGGAGTTTGGCACTACAGCCATATAACTTCACCATCAGCTACCGACCCGGTAAGCAGAATGGGAATGCGATGGGTTATCTCGGCAAACAGACGTCCCTACTCCTCCTCAGTCCGGTCATCCCCAAGTTGACCCGCCAAAGGGTCAAGCCGGGTCTGCCGGAGTGTTCCACAAGGGGGGAGCCGTGTGACAGACCCATCTGTCTGGATTATAACTGCGTTGTTCGTCTGTTTTGCCGTTTTCATGAATTTCCCCGTTCGTATGCTTTGTTTAAGGGAATGTCGGTTTTGTCGAACGGAACTACCGAACGGACGGCCACCCAGAAGAGAAGTGTGCTGCTGGTTAACCTATTGATCCCAATTAGAACGTTGCGGTTAACCACAGACACTTCTCAATTAAAAACCGAATGCCGGGTGGTCGTCGTTCGTATGTCGACCACGAGGCGGCGGCCATTTTGTCCATGCGAACGACCAGCGGTGTTCAACGATTATTTCATGGATCGGGAAACGGACACTTTTTCAGCCGAACACCGCTGAAGCCGTCGACCTCCCCTTCTCAATCGACAAAAGCATGCGAACGACAGCCGTTCGGGAGATTCAACCACACGAATGGACTTAACCCAGATAGCCGTCCCATGGAGTCAATCGCATACCGAAGAACTGAAAGAGACTTTGACTCCATGGCGATTGAACTGTGCGAATGGGATCTGAGCGCTATTCTCCAATAATGTGCCCTCAGATCCAGGCTATCTGGGGATATGCAAGACTGATGTAAAATGTTCAGCAGTTATTAAGTTATGGATTTTTGTGTGTTTTTGTAACTTGTATCTAAAATGGCGATTGCCTCTGCTCGGGGAGATAATTGAATTACTTCCCAATTATCCCCGAGCAGAGGGGAGGGAACTGTACTGCATGCTGGGAATATTGTGGGGATGTATGTCCAGAATGTCCCCATGTCCCTCTGTGATTTCAGTCTCCCATTTGGTCCCCTAGGGGAGTGTCCACCAAGTGGGAGACCTGCATAAATACCGGGCAGGTAGCCCACAGTAAACCAGTTCGTGTTTTACCCTCAAAGCGGAGCTTGGTCTCGTTATTGGGGGGATTTGGATACCAGCGGCGAGAGACTGCTTACTTGGATTATTTGCCGCTTGGGAGAGATTGTCGTTCGGTTATTAATTGCCGTTCGTGGATTTGCGGCTTGCGAAGGGAATTAGCCGTACAGGTACCGTTCGGGAGTTTGGAGTGTTCCCTGACTGGCGTTCGCATGGTTTTATTATACCCGCTACCCGACCACATTATTGCGAACGGGGAATACTCGCTAAACGGCGGTTTGTACGTTTCGTTCCTGGAGGTACCGTAACACATGTTATGCTGTGTGACAGAACCATCTGTCTGCTTATTTCAGGTGTATTCATCTGTTTCTATCCTGTTCGTGTGAATGGCTGTTTTCTATAGCCCAGCCATACGAATGACTGTTTTTTCCCGAACAAACCTGCTGAACGGACGGCCACCGAGGAGAGAATTGTGCTGCTGGTTAACCTATTGATCCCAATTAGAACGTTGTGGTTAACCGCAGACACTTCTCAATTACACGAATTCAGGGTGGTCGTCGTTCGTATGTCGACCACGAGGCAGCGGCCATTTTAAAACCACGCGAAAGCCCGGCGGTGTTCGGCTCTATTTGGAAAGCATACGAAAGGACTTAACCCAGTTAGCCTTCCCATGGAGTCATTCGTATACCGAAAGACTGTAAGAACTTTGACTCCATGGCGATTGAACTATGTGTGTGGGACATGAGCGCTATTCGCTAATAATATGCGCTCAGATCCAGGCTATCTGGGGATATGTGATACGAATGCAGAGTGTTCGGTTATTGTAAAATTATATATTTTAATGTCTTTTCTGGTTTTATGTTTAAAATGGCGACTGGCTTTGTCCTGGAGATAATTGAGTTACTTGGTAATTATCTCCAGGGCAGAGGGGAGGGAATCATAGTGCATTGTGGGTAAAAACTGTGACTGTGTGTCTGGAATGTCCCCATGTCTGTCTGTCATTTAAGTCTCCCATTTGGTCCCCTAGGGGAGTGTCCACCAAGTGGGAGACCTGCATAAATACGGGCAGGTAGCCCACAGTAAAGCCAGATCCTGTTTGACCCTCAATGCGGAGCTTCTGTCTCGTTATTGGGGGGATTTCTTCTTCCTGTTTAGAGACTGCTGGATGAAAACGAAAGCCGCTTGGTGGATGTTATTGTTCGGCTGCAAGCAGCAGTTCGTGTATTGCCGTTCGGGAGTTTGGAGTCGTTCACGGATCCCGGTCGGGAGATTACCACTTCCCCTGCATTTGGTTCGTGCACTACAGGTTATGTGAACGGAGCATATGGATATTACAGACGGGGAAGGTCGACTAAACAGCGGTTTTGCTTAAAGACACTGGGGGTGTCTTAACAATTGGTGGCAAGCGACGGGATGAATCCCACAGCACTGGAGGTCAGCTACACATCCCAATTGAGCAAAGGAAATGCAGTATGAGGAGTTAAGACGTGCTACTCTTAAGGATATATTGGAACGCCGAGGACGGTCAACAAGCAACTTAAAGAAACGGGAAATTATTGCTTTGCTGGTAGAAATGGATGCGACACAGGGAATGGAGAGAGCTAATGTGCCCAGTACTTTGGATTTAACACCCGAGGAATTACAATTTAACCGGGCAGTGCAAATAAGGCTGGCACATTTTGGCCCCAACCCCTCAGCAGACATTGTGGATCGTGTGCAGGCAGCAGTAACGGCACACCAGGCGCTCCTGGAAAGAGGAGCTGCAGCAGCAGAGGTACCCAATAACAATTTTGCTAGGAAAAAGGTACCCTTTGCTGCATTTAAAAATTTTGTGGAAACAGAGGGAGAGATTGATGGGTTCCTGGCGGACTTTGAGAGGCAGTGTGCCCTACACCAGGTACCAGCAGATGAATGGGTCACCATCCTCTCTGGAAAGTTATCTGGCCGGGTCAGTGAAGCGTTTTGGGCCATCCCAGAGGAGGAGATCACCAGCTACCGGGCTGTGAAGGATGCGCTCCTAGCCAGGTATGCGGTGACCCCAGAAGCTTACAGAAGGCGATTTAGGGACACCAACAAGCAGGTTGGTGACTCTTATGTAGAATGGGCCTGCAGGGTTCACCGTACCACAGCCCACTGGATGGCAGGATGCCAAGCGGTAACTGGGGAGGAGGTGCTACAGGTGTTCCTACTGGAGCACTGCTTTGATAGACTACCTGCTGGGGTCCGGGAGTGGGTCAAAGATAGAAAACCCTTTACCCTACCCGAGGCTGCCCGTCTGGCAGACGAATATACGGACGCTCGTAAGTTGGATAGTACAGCTACCAAAGCCCCTGCCAGACTGGAGTCCCTGCCAGCAGTACCTCCAGCTCCTTCAGCCTACCAACCCCCAGTACACCACACCCCAGCACTACCACCGACGAACAACTACGTGCAACCATCCAGATTCAATGCCCGGGATTATTCACAACCCATCCGGTGCTTTGGGTGCAAGCAGATGGGGAACAAGCGTCCAGAGTGCCCACTGAACAGTGCCAACCAAGCCCAGTCCTGGAGGAGACCAGCCAACGGGAATCAGCGGCCACCTCAGCCTGCTGCTCACTGTATAGAGCAGGAGGAGTTCTGGGGCATCCTACACGAGGCCGACCCAGTGCAAGCAGCTCACCAGGATAATCGCCAGCAACATCGGCAGACAGTGAAACTGAATGGCAGGGTGGTGAATGGGCTAAGAGACACAGGAGCCACCATGACACTGCTCCAAAAGAACCTGGTCTCGGAGCACCAGCATACAGGGGACACGGTGGCGGTGAGGGTAGCAGGGGGTGCCGTGTTTCGTTTACCTGTTGCCCAGGTTCATTTGGATTGGGGAGTGGGCGCTAGACACGTGGATGTGGGGGTGATGAAAGACTTGCCCGCGGATGTTCTTCTGGGGAATGATTTGGCCCCTTTGGTTTCAGCCTATGCCCCGATGGGCCCTGCGGACGTTAACCCAGTGACTACCCGTGCTCAGACCCGTGCTTCTGGAACCAGCCCACCTGCTGATGAGACCCAGGTAAGATCTCCTACCCCGACTGGTACCCCAGATCAGGTCCCCTTAAGCTTCCCCAGAGGAGTTTGGGAGGGAAACCTGGGCAGATCCGACCCTCCAAAAGTACAGAGACAGGGCAGATGCTGTAGAGGAAGGAGTAGATGGGGAGCGGTATGAGTGGGTGGGGGACAGGTTATATAGGATCCCTAAGCCCTCCCAGAAGAGTGTTGCCCCTCCGCCGAATCGACAGTTAGTGGTACCTGCAAAGTACCGGCAGGAGATTCTGCGTATAGGGCATGATGTTCCGTTAGCTGGACATCTAGGGTCCCGCCGCACAGCCTATAGGATCTCACAGAATTTCTTTTGGCCAAACTTTAACCAGGCTGTGCGGATGTATTGCAGTACGTGTGACACATGTCAACGGGTAGGAAAGCGGGGGGACCACCCTAAGGCTAGGCTATTATCGATGCCTATTATAGGGGAGCCCTTTGCCCGCATAGCTGTTGACATTGTGGGTCCACTGGCCAGGGCTAGTCCATCAGGTAAGAAATACGTTCTTACCGTGGTGGACTATGCCACTCGCTATCCAGAGGCAGTAGCGCTGTCTAATATAGAGGCAGAGACGGTTGCTGATGCCCTGGTTAGAATTTTTACTAGGGTCGGGTTCCCTAAGGAGATTCTCTCCGACCAGGGAACTCAATTCACCGCTGTGCTCACCCAGCAGCTGTGGAAGGTGTGTGGCATTAAGCCGTTACTTAGCTCACCCTACCACCCACAGACTAACGGTCTCTGCGAGCGCTTTAACGGTACCCTCAAACAGATGCTGAGGACCTTTACAGATACTTGCAGAGACTGGGAGAGATTCCTGCCTCATCTGTTATTTTCTTACAGAGAGGTGCCCCAGGAATCTACTGGGTTCTCCCCCTTTGAGTTGCTGTATGGGAGAAGGGTCCGCGGACCCCTAGATCTCATTCGGGGCAACTGGGAGGTGGAGACAGAGCAAGAGGGGACCCCCATCGTGCCATATGTTCTGGAACTCCGGGACCGCATGGAGAAACTGTCCCTGATGGTAAGGGAAAATCTCCAGGCGGCCCATGGGAGACAGAAGAGATGGTACGATCAGGGTGCCCGACAGCGGGTCTTCCAGGTTGGACAGAGTGCTCAAACCTGTGAAGGCAGTGGCTAACTGGCCCACACCTACCACTAAGACCCAGGTACTGGCCTTTTTGGGGACGGCAGGGTACTACAGACGTTTTGTCCCTGACTACAGCAGTATTGCTAAGCCCCTGACAGACCTGACAAAGAAGAACTTGCCTAAGCAGGTCTTGTGGTCTCCGGCTTGTGAAGCTGCGTTCCAGGCACTGAAACAGGCTCTTGTGAATGCCCCTGTCTTGGCTGCCCCAGTCCCTAACAAACGTTTTCTTGTCCATACAGATGCTTCCATGTATGGACTGGGGGCTGTGCTGAGCCAAGTCGGGGAAGATGGAGGAGAGCACCCTGTCGCATATCTCAGCAGAAAGTTGTTACCCAGAGAAGTGAGTTATGCGGCAGTGGAGAAGGAGTGCTTGGCCTTGGTCTGGGCATTGAAAAAGTTAAGTCCCTATTTGTATGGGCAAGAGTTTTCCCTGGTGACAGACCATAACCCCCTCGTTTGGCTTAACCAGGTCTCAGGAGGCAATGGGAGACTACTGAGATGGAGCTTGGCATTGCAGCCCTACAATTTTACCATCCGCTACAGACCCGGTAAGCTGAACGGGAATGCAGATGGGTTATCTCGGCAAACAGACGTCTCCACCACCTCTTAGTCCGGTCATCCCCAAGTTGACCCGCCACAGGGTCAAGCCGGGTCTGCCGGAGTGTCCCACAAGGAGGGAGCCGTGTGACAGAAGCATCTGTCTGCTTATTTCAGGTGTATTCGTCTGTTTCCATCCTGTTCGTGTGAATGGCTGTTTTCTATAGCCCAGCCATACGAATGACTGTTTTTTCCCGAACAAACCTGCTGAACGGACGGCCACCCAGGAGAGAAGTGTGCTGCTGGTTAACCTATTGATCCCAATTAGAACGTTGTGGTTAACCGCAGACACTTCTAAATTACACGAATTCAGGGTGGTCGTCGTTCGTATGTTGACCACGAGGCAGCGGCCATTTTAAAACACGCGAAAGCCCAGCGGTGTTCGGCTCTATTTTCATGGAACTAAAAATGGACACTTTTTCTGCCGAACACCGCTGAAACAACGGAACGCCTGGCTGCCTCCACGAAAGCATACGAACACCGGCCGTTCGGGAGTTTGGAAAGCATATGAAAGGACTTAACCCAGATAGCCTTCCCATGGAGTCATTCGTATACCGACAGACTAAGAACTTTGACTCCATGGCGATTGAACTATGTGTGTGGGATCTGAGCGCTATTCGCCAATAATATGCGCTCAGATCCAGGCTATCTGGGGATATGTGATACGAATGCAGAGTGTTCGGTTATTGTAAAATTATATCTTTTTATGTCTTTTCTGGTTTTATGTTTAAAATGGTGACTGGCTTTGTCCTGGAGATAATTGAGTTACTTGGTAATTATCTCCAGGGCAGAGGGGAGGGAATCATAGTGCATTGTGGGTAAAAACTGTGACTGTGTGTCTGGAATGTCCCCATATCTGTCTGTCATTTAAGTCTCCCATTTGGTCCCCTAGGGGAGTGTCCACCAAGTGGGAGACCTGCATAAATACGGGCAGGTAGCCCACAGTAAAGCCAGATCCTGTTTGACCCTCAATGCGGAGCTTCTGTCTCGTTATTGGGGGGATTTCTTCTTCACGTTTAGAGACTGCTGGATGAAAACGAAAGCCGCTTGGTGGATGTGACGAAATGCCTCTTGTCCCTGGATTGTTAGGTGACAAGCTGCCCTTTGCCCCCGGCTTTTGGAGGAGCCTGATTGCCAGCCTCCTTCCTCATGACTATGGTCCTGGGGTGTATTGCCATTTAAAAAAGACTATTTGGGGCTTATTGGCTTCTAAAGACAGTTTCTTCCCATTGGAATCCATGGGAAGGTGTGTTTCTTCCCCTCCCCCATTTCCTGTCTATTGTTCACCTAGATTGGGCGCTCAGATCCGAGCTATCTGGGGATAGGTTAAATGTGGGGGTTCTGTGTAATAAAATAAGAATTATGTATTTTTATGTACTTTTACGTATTTTGCTGTTAGTGTTAAATGTAGACATTTTCTGTACCTGGAGATAATTGAGTTTACTGCAGTGCCTTAAGCCAATTATCTCCAGGATGGAGAGGAGGGATTTCATTGTGTATGTGAGAGTGTTATCATGTTAATTAGTGTTCCCATTGGTTTGTGTCCCTTTTGTCACAGTTTACCACCAGGTCCAGGGGTGTGCCTCTGACCTGAAAACTTGTATATAAGCAGTAATAAACGCTCATTGGAGTCAGATCATCTTGTACCTTCATGAAGTTTCGGCTCATGTTTGGGGGATTGGAGAAACTACACTCTGGGGATTGCTATAATCACTATACTCCCCAGGGTATAATCACTAAGCTCTGCTAAGAGCTTGCTCCTGTTCCTGCTCTCTGGAATTGGGAGAGAGGTCGACCTGCTGGAAGCTGGACCCTGGTCCTGGGTCCAGAGTGGGTGAAGACGGCGAGACCCCAACCAAGCTGCGGCGGTTCGTGGGGTCTGCAGTGGTTATGGTGTCAGGCAGAGTGCTTGGAGTCCTCAGAAAGCACTAGGAGCATCCGTCGGCGGAAGGTACCCGGTCGGGGTGCCAGCGGTTCCGTTACAGTGGATGTTATTGTTCGGCGGCTAGCAGCAGTTCATGTATTGCCGTTCGGGAGTTTGGAGCCGTGCACGGATCCCGGTCGGGAGATTACTACTTCCCCTGCATTTGGTTCGTGCACTACAGGTTATGCAAACGGAGCTTATGGATATTACAGACGGGGAAAGTCGACTAAACGGTGGTTTTGCTTAAAGACACTGGGGGTGTCTTAACATGCTGTGTGTATGCCGCTGTTTTGCTGTGTGTTTGTTCTGTTTTGCTGTGAGTTTGCCCTGGTAGGATGTGTTTGTCCTGTTATGCTGTGTGTTTGTCATGTTATGCTGTGAGTTTGTCCTGTATTGCTGTGTTTGTTCTGTTTTGCTGTGAGTTTGTCCCGTTATGCTGTGAGTTTGTCCTGTATTGCTGTGTTTGTTCTGTTTTGCTGTGAGTTTGTCCCCGTTATGCTGTGAGTTTGTTCTGTTATGCTGTGTTTGTCCCGTTATGCTTTGTGTCTGCCCTGTTTCACTGTGTTTGTCCTGTTATGCTGTGTGTTTGCCATGTTATGCTGTTTGTCCTGTTTTGCTTTGTCTGCCCTGTTTCACTGTGTTTGTCCTGTTATGCTGTGTGTTTGCCATGTTATGCTGTGAGTTTGTCATGTTATGCTGTGAGTTTGCCGTGTTTTGCTGTGTGTTTGTTCTGTTTTGCTGTGAGCTTGTCCTGTTTTGCTTTGTGTTTGTTCTGTAATGCTGTGTTTGTCCCGTTATGCTTTGTGTCTGCCCTGTTTCACTGTGTTTGTCCTGTTTTGCTGTGGGTTTGTCCTGTTTTGCTGTGAGTTTGTCCCGTTATGCTGTGAGTTTGTTCTGCAGCAGAAGGACACGGAAGCCCCTATTTCCCATGTTTTTCAGTCTGCTCTGAGAGTTATCTTTAGTTTCTGCAGATCTGCTCCCTTGAGGACACAATCTCCCAGCTAAATTCTTGGAAAGTGCTGTTGTGGTTTCTGTGTTGTGCTATCGCCCCCTGCTGTTGAAAGATAAAAATTGTAGTACTTTCCTGCTATAATTGTCCCTGCTCTGCGACTTTTCTCTCACATACAGCTTTGAGTGTTAGGTTGAAGCTCATCCTAAAACGTAGACAGGTAAATTGGTTGATTCGCTTTTAAAGACTCCATTCGTTGAGCATATAAGCCCCTATGGTTGGTGTTTAGAATATCAATCTGGCTAAAAACTATTCGATGAAAATGTTCCTCTGTCGGGCAAATTCATTCGTTGTCAAACAGATCATCATATGTACGTGAATTCTATCAATATATTTTCTTCCAATATTTAATCCTGGGGCTCTGTATTTCAAGGGAAAATATTGTTGAGATAACTGCACTTTTAAAGTACACTGTAAGCACTATAACCATTTAATCTGATTGATGTGGTTATAGTGTCCGTAGTCCCCCCTGCCCCCCCGATGCTGTCCCTCCATTTTGTATTATTGTATTATTACAGCTTATTATATAATTACAGCTCATTGTATTTAGTCTTTTAAGATTCTTTTCTTTCAGGATTGGAGGAAGGCAGATGTGGTTCCTCTATTCAAAAGGGGTTCAAAATCCTTGCCTGGAAATTATAGACCTGTAGCTTAACTTCTGTGGCAGGGAAAATATTTGAGAAGTATGTGGTTATCAGCAAAAATCAGCATGGTTTTATGAATGTTAATGGATCTTGAGGAAGACCCGAACGGGTTGAAACATCGATCGGATATATGTAAAAAAAATTTGATTTAATTCATTAAATACCACTGATTTTTGCATAAAGACTGAAGAGTGCATTTTCTTTATTTACTTACTATATATATATATATATATATATATATATATATACACATACATACATACATACATACATACAACACACTACATAGCACAATGACTTATGGGGCTGGCATAGATTTTTTTCCAGGTGTCTCTACTTACAATAGTGATATAGAAAGGGTAGTAGATACCTGGAATAACCTTCCAGTGGGAGCAGCAACAGTGATATAGAAAGGGTAGTAGATACCTGGAATAGCCTTCCAGTGGAAGCAGTAACAGTGATATAGAAAGGGTAGTAGATACCTGGAATAGCCTTTCAGTGGGAGCAGTAACAAT
>OW240914.1:357640340-357777304 GCA_933207985.1 Pelobates cultripes
GGAGTGGGGTATAGTGACAGTAGCAGAGGGATTGAGGGCCCTGCTCAGTGAGTTTACATGTTAGAGGGAGTGGGATATAGTGACACAGTAATAGAGGGATTGAGGCCCCTGCTCAGTGAGTTTACATATTAGAGGGAGTGGGGTATAGCGACACAGTAACAGAGGGATTGAGGGCCTGCTCAGTGAGTTTACATGTTAGAGGGAGTGGGGTATAGTGACACAGTAACAGAGGGATTGAGGGCCCGCTCAGTGAGTTTACATGTTAGGAGGAGTGGGGTATAGTGACAGTAACAGAGGGATTGAGGGCCCTGCTCAGTGAGTTTACATGTTAGAGGGAGTGGGGTATAGCGACACAGTAACAGAGGGATTGAGGGCCCTGCTCAGTGAGTTTACATGTTAGAGGGAGTGGGGTATAGTGACAGTAACAGAGGAATTGAGGGCCTGCTCAGTGAGTTTACATGTTAGAGGAAGTGGGGTATAGTGACACAGTAACAGAGGGATTGAGGGCCCTGCTCAGTGAGCTTACATGTTAGAGGGAGTGGGGTATAGTGACACAGTAACAGAAGGATTGAGGGCCTGCTCAGTGAGTTTATATGTTAGAGGGAGTGGGGTATAGTGACAGTAACAGAGGGATTGAGGGCCCTGCTCAGTGAGCTTACATGCTAGAGGGAGTGGGGTATAGTGACACAGTAACAGAGGGATTGAGGGCCTGCTCAGTTAGTTTACATGTTAGAGGGAGTGGGGTATAGTGACACAGTAACAGAGGGATTGAGGGCCTGCTCAGTGAGTTTACATGTTAGAGGGAGTGGGGTATAGTGAAACAGTAACAGAGGGATTGAGGGCCTGCTCAGTGAGTTTACATGTTAGAGGGAGTGGGGTATAGTGACACAGTAACAGAGGGATTGAGGGCCCTGCTCAGTGAGTTTACATGTTAGAGGGAGTGGGGTATAGTGACACAGTAACAGAGGGATTGAGGGCCCTGCTCATTGAGTTTACATGTTAGAGGGAGTGGGGTATAGTGACACAGTAACAGAGGGATTGAGGGCCTACTCAGTGAGTTTACACATTAGAGGGAGTGGGGTATAGTGACACAGTAACAGAGGGATTGAGGCCCTATAATGGTTTACATGCTAGAGTGGGGTAAAATGACACAAAAAGGTGGATAGTAATGAATAGTGACAGTTTGAGGGGTAGTCAGGAGCTATTAACAGTTTAATTGTCGCTTTTTATGAAAAGTGTGTTTTTAATGATTTTTGAAGAGTGGAGACTGGGTGACATCTAATGGAGGAGGAAGCGGGTTCCCACAGGAGCAGTGCAACCCTGAGAGATCTTGGCCCGAGCATCAGAGGTGGGAGTACGGACAGAAGATAGACGTAAGTCTTCAGCAGATTGTAAGGGCCTAGACGGGATATACTTGTGTATAAGGGAGGATAGATAGGTGGGAGCAGCATTATGTAGAGATTTGAAAGCAGGAACCAGAATTTAAAATTGAGCTCTATATTTTATAGGAAGCCAATGTAGGGACTGACAGAAGGGTGAGGCATGGGAGGTGCGGGCGGACAGGAAGATGAGCCTCGCTGCCGCATTCATTATGGACTGTAACGGCGCTAGTTGGGAGCACGTTAGACCACTGAGAAGCGGATTACAGTAGTCAAGGAGAGAAAGGACAGTGGAATGGATCAACACCTTGAGTAAGCATCTGGTATTAAGTAGAGAGTAGGATCTTGCGCAATGTTTTTGAGATGGAAATGACAGGATTTGTGATGGAATTGAACAGGGCTTGAAGGAGAGGTGGTCAAAGAGAACACCTAGGCAGCGAGCCTGCGTGGTGGAGCTGATGGTAGCACTGTTGACTTGGAGGGAGACAGACACAGGAGTAACAACACTTGAGGGAGGAAAGACCAGAATTTCAGTTTTGGTCAAATTTTTAGTTTAAGGAAGTGGGCAGCCATCCAGTTAGAAACAGCAGAGAGGCAGTCAGAGACACCAGTCATAGTATATAATGTGTGCGTACAGTAAATGAGTAAGAGGAAAATTACAGCTAAACACAAACACCGCAGAAATGTAAAAACAGCCCCGGTCCCAAACGGTAAGAAAATTGAAAAACAGTCTGGTCACTAAGGGGTTAAACTACAATAAATGTGTTTAGAAATCAGTCTGTGTAAATACGATACATTGTTCTTCTACATTACATTTTAGTTCTATAAATTATTAGTAAGTCAGAACAGCTGGCTTCTGGCCACACCCCCGCTCACACTCAGAGCAGCCTCACCTCTGGCCACACCCTCACTCACACTCAGAATAGCCCCGCCCCTGGCCACACTCCCACTCACATTCAGAGCAGCCTCACCTCTGGCCACACCCTCACTCACACTCAGAATAGCCCCGCCCCTGGCCACACTCCGCGTAGTTCTGCCCCTGGCCACACTCCCACTCACATTCAGAGCAGCATCACCTCTGGCCACCCCCTCACACTCAGAATAGCACCGCCCCTGGCCACACTCAGAGCATTTCCACCCCTGGTCCCACTCCCACTCGGAACAGCCCCGCCCCTGGCCACATTCAGAGCAGCCTCACCTCTGGCCACACCCTCACTCACACTCAGAATAGCCCCGCCCCTGGCCACACTCCGCGTAGTTCTGCCCCTGGCCACACTCCCACTCACATTCAGAGCAGCATCACCTCTGGCCACCCCCTCACACTCAGAATAGCACCGCCCCTGGCCACACTCAGAGCATTTCCACCCCTGGTCACACTCCCACTCCCACTCGGAACAGCCCCGCCCCTGGCCACACTCAGAGCAGTTCCGCCCATGGTCACGCCCCCACTCACACTCGGAACAGCACCGCCCCTGGCCACACTCAGAGCAGTTCCGCCCATGGTCACGCCCCCACTCACACTCGGAACAGCCTCGCCTCTGGCCTCACTCAGAGCAGCCCCGCCTCTGGCCACACTGACACTCAGAATAGCATCACCTCCAGCCATCCTCAACCAGAACAACCGCACCCCTGGTTACACCTAACCCCCACCCCTGGCCACAACCTTTCTCACACCCCTAAAATTACAGTGCCCCCCTTTGTCCGTGGGGTATATTGTTTCATTCCTTTTCAGTATGTTCCATCAAAGTGCAGTCACGTTTATTTCTTATTCTACTTCAATGTCGATAAAATGCTAAAAAGCACAAACATTCAGCGTCTGCCTTCAGTGCGATTTGAAATGTTTTTTTTTTTTTTCTGTGATGAAATGTGCTGCAGAGCCTGGCAGCCAAGGGGTTAACCGCCTTGAACAGCTCAGTTCACATTTAATCAGTCGCTCCGTAATTAACTTCCTAGAAAGAGGTGGGAGCCAAGAAAGTCAATTTAATATCCTAAGGAAATAATTAACTAAACGACTTGAATATTCCACGTTTACCTAACTGAACCGGCTTTGAACTGGGCATCTTGGACAGATACACAGGGTCAATAAAATGAATATTCATTCCGTATTAGCAGGCCACCAGCCCTGGGGTTTATAGCCCGTCTGCTCCAGGCTGTAATAAATACATAAACAAACATACTGTATCTCTTTATTCTACGCATGAACTTAATCCCGACTTCCCTTACTTTACAAATTATTCTGGGAGAATCGAAAATAAAACCAGACACTCCTACAATACAAAGAGAATTCCAAGTCTTGCCATTCTCTGAATAATTTGACTTGTTTCAAAAATATTTTGTGGATTAGCAAATATGAGCGAGCAAACCACAGCATAAAGTGTACAGTTTGGCACTCGGCATCCACAACTAATATGTTTATTTACTAAACGTCAAATTGTGACGTACTGGATAAATGCCTTAAAACGGATCTTGCTTTTTAACACCTTAGCTCTTACAATCCATCCAACACAATTCACTATTTAGTGAGTAAAGTGCAAAGAGTTTCAGTGTAATATCCAAGCGGATGCAATGAGACAATGAGCATGGTTTAGACTGCTGAGAGCTAGTGGACGTAGTTATTACTATAAAATGAAACAGACGATGGCTTTATCCTCCAATGTGCAGAGCTGGACAGATAGACCAGTTACTTTGTAAATACAAGTACATACAGGACATCTCTCCTAAACCCACCTGGACCCACACTACCGTCACCTGCCCATTATTTTAATCATCAAGTAAGGGAGCTACCCCTCACCCCCGTTATAGCATGGCCGATAATGCAACAGAAAAAAACTGATTCTTTCAAAGTGTTTTATTTCCAGGGCGGGAGCAGTTAAACATTTAGGGATGGAAGTTAAATCTCTGAATGCCAAGTGTTCTGTGCGCGATGCCAGGTCTTCACTAATGTCGAATGACAGTTAATGTAATCAGATGTAAAAAGGAGCTATGTAAACCGTCGCGTGATTCTAACACTCGCAAGGAACATGGCGAGGAAAGCCGCGATGTTGACAGAACTGGAAAGTATTTATAGGTGAGCTAAGTCAACGCTCCCTCTGATAGCTCTCATAGAGAGAGTCTCGCCTGTCGGGATCTCAGCACACACGTCTGATAGCTAAACACTGCAAATAATATTTAGATCAAACATTCTTTCCATTTAAAGAAAGGAACCGGCAGCGGTGGCTCATCTCTAACACCGATCGGCAAAAAAAAGTTCAGTTTTTGTTTAAAAAAAAAAAAAATGCGAAACAATTTTTTTTTAACTTTGGCCAGCATTTGTGACTAAGTGGCTACTAAAAAAGACTGGACATACCCCATTTGCAATACCTTGGGTTGTCTACTTTTGCAAATAGTATGCCGTCATGGGGGTAATTCTCATTCCTGGGCTACCATACGGTTTTAAAGGCAACATAATGTCATGGCACGGCCGGTTACTTATCTGCTCTTGGGTGTCCTCATGGCGGAGCGGCGACAGTCACCGCTCTCCAGGCCTCCTCTCATGGGTCTGCTGAGGCTCCCTCGCTCCCTCTTAACACCAAAGTCAGTGGCGAGTGCGTCATCACTGCAAAATGGCGGCCGCCTTGTGGACTTGGCATTCTGTGCAAGGGGGGATGTTGTGGGTCTGATAAGGGGAGGCAGGTCACGGACTGTGATGAAAGCCAAAATGGCGCTGAGTCCCTGACCTCCTTTTATGGGCCCTGCTTGCTCTGCCTACTGGGAGGAGGTGGCCAGTCATGTGACTCTGTCTCCCTATTTAAACCCTGCACTGCCCCCCAGTCAGTGCTTGGTTATTTTCCTTGCTCCCTTATCCTAGCTGATTATCCTGTTTTTCTGATTGACTTCCTGTATCCTGGACTCCTTATTGACTATTGCCTGCTGCCTGACCTGACTCTTGATTGGTTGACTGTGCCTCCTGTTTCTTCCCTGCCTGGATACCTTGCCTGGCTTCTACCCATTAAATGCCACCAAAGACCCTTCAGGACTCTGTACCCACTTCCAGGTGCTCCTGAGGGTTGTGACTGTAAGGGAGTGCTGTTCCACTGTAATTGGGTTCCGTCACCACTGCAAAAACCCCAGATGGGTGTGACACGTAACCATAGGCGTGCGCAGCCTATTGCATTAGGGTGTGCACCCTAAAGCACAAGCACACGCCGCATATATATGTGTATGTGTGTTTGTGTATGTATATATATATATATATATATATATATATACACACACTGCTGTGTGAGGGTGCTGTTAGTGTGATGTGTGTGATGGTGCTGGTAGTGTGCTATGTGGGTGAGGGTGTTTGTGTGTGCGTGCTTGTGAGGATGCTGTTAATGTACTGTGTGTGTGGGTGCTGTTTGTGTGTGTGTGTGTGTGCGCTTGTGAGGGTGCTGTTTGTATGTGAGGGTACTGGTAGTGTGCTGTGTGTGTGTGTTTGTTAGGGTCCTGTTTGTGAGGGAGCTGTTTGTGTGCTGTGTGTGAGGGTGCTGTGTGCTGTGTGTGAGGGTGCAGTGTGTGTTTGTGAGGGTGCTGTATGTGTGTGTGGGTGCTGTATGTGTGTGGGTGCTGTATGTGTGTGGGTGCTGTATGTGTGTGGGTGTTGTATGTCTGTGTGTGCTGTCTGGGTGCTGTATGTGTGTGTGTGCTGTATATGTGGGGGGTGAAGTTGGGGGTACATTAATTGCTATCCCCCCTCCCTTCTTACCTTTTGTAGGGAGGGGGGATCGTGCTGCTGATTCCATCCCTGGTGGTCCAGTGGAGGAGGGGATCCTTGCTGCTGTGATCCCTGGTGGTCCAGTGGAGAGTGAACTCTAGCCCCAATCTTGCGAGATTTGAGCGTTGCCGTGGCAACTCATATTTTGCGAGAGGAACCCGGCGGAGCTGCCGGCAAGAGCTCCGCCGGGTCCTCTCCTGCCTCCCTCCCTGCTTGTGGGTCAGTGGGGAGAGAGGCTGAGAGCAGAGCCGGCGCTCAGATATCCTGAGATCTCCCCTGCCGGTCTCAATATGCATAGGCGTTCCGCGGGATTAGGGTGTG
The DNA here is from genome assembly GCA_933207985.1 of Pelobates cultripes. Classification (NCBI taxonomy): domain Eukaryota; kingdom Metazoa; phylum Chordata; class Amphibia; order Anura; family Pelobatidae; genus Pelobates; species Pelobates cultripes. Next base: position 357,646,776 of record OW240914.1, read on the forward strand.
CCCAGGCACACCCGGCACACCCCGTGCGCACGCCTATGCACGTAACAAATTTGGCAAATTTCAAAGTGATAAAACTGAAACACAAGCCCTATATTTGACTCCGTAACTTTCCAAAACACCATAAAACCAGTACATGAGGGGTACTGTAATACTCAGGAGACTTCGCTGAACTCAAATATTAGTGTTTCAAAACAGTAAAATGTATTACAACAATTATATCGTCCGTGTAAGTGCCATTTGTGTGTGGAAAATGCAAAAAAGTCACTTTCACTGACGATATCGTTGTAATACATTTTACCATTTTGAAACACTAATATTTGAGTTCAGTGAAGTCTGTGGGGGGGAGGGGTGGGCGACTTTGGCGGGACCCGTAGGACACGACCATGACGTTTAAAGTGACCACCCTGAATGTTAAGGGACTCATCTCCCCCAAAAAGAGACGCCTGCTGTTCCCTGACCTGAAGCGCATGCACCCTGACATTGCCTTCATACAGGAATCCCACATACCTAAGCACGCGACAGTTGCCCTTAGGGACCACACTTACAATACTGTGTAGGAGGCTAGGGCTATTAACAAGCGCAATGGCGTGGCGATCTTGCTCAGGCATGACTGCCCCCTCAGGGTCACAGCTATAGAGGGCGACAGTAATGGCAGGTACATCATCCTCTCCGGCACACTACATACACAGGTCCTCCATCTCATAAATGTCTATGCCCCAAATTCTCCGGAGGGAGACTTCTGGAAAACTTTTGGAGGAGAAGGTACAGTCCCTCCCGCACGGCATTCAGGTCCTGGGAGGCGACTTTAACACGCCTCCGTGTCTGGCCGCGGACAGGAGCACGAGGGAGGGGCAGCCCCGCTCGCAGGGCAGGGGCGCTCAGGATCTGGCTTTCCACGGGTTTGTCAGGGTGACGGGACTCATAGACATCTGGAGAGCACAACACCCGGGAGAAATCGACTACACCTTCTTCTCAGCCCCCCACCACACGTAGTCCCGTATAGACTACGTGATCAATAGCATCGCCGTTCCCAAGGTCTCACACACTAGCATCGGAAGTATCACCTGGTCGGATCACGCGGACGTGCACATCTGCCTTCAGCACATAGGCATAGCCCCCCCTTGGACGTGGAGGCTTAACGCCTCCCTCCTAAACGATCCTCAGACCGTGGCTTCCATTAGAGATGATCGCCACCAATGCCTCCCCCGACATCGCCCAGGGCACACTCTGGGCCACGCATAAGGCGGTCATCAGAGGCTCATGTATCAAACTTGCCACCCACAAGAAAAAGGCGAAAATGCAACGCCTCCGGGAGCTCATGGAGGCCTTGCGTGCGAGGGAACAGCGCCACAAAACCTCTCCCACGGCGACCACGCTAGATTAGTTAGACACGACTAGGCGGGCGGTGCGGGAGCTCCTCTTGGACGACGCAGCCTTCTCTGGTCCAGACGGACCTACTACGAGAAGGTGAACAAAATGGATACACTCCTGGCCCGCATGCTAAGACTGAGACCAACACGACACCATATTGCCTCGTTGAAACACCCCGATGGCACCGTAAAGACAGCCCCATCTGACATAGCCTCGATTTTCACCGACTTCTATAGGTCCCTCTATAACCACTCCCCATCCACCGCACCACAGCAGGTAAGCGAGGTCGAAGCGACCACCGCCTTCTTACGACAGTTGGACCTGCCCAGACTGACCCCAGAACCGATAGCGGTCCTGGGCTCTGAAATCACGACGGACGAAGTAGACAGAGCAATCTCAAAACTTCACGGTAACAAAGCTCCAGGCCCCGACGGATTCAACGGTAGCTACTATAAGACTTTTAGGGAGACACTGACCCCCCACCTGACGAACCTTTTTAATGACCTCCGGACGGGTGGCCTCCCGGATAGATTTTACCCTAGCTAACATAGTACTGATCCCGAAACCCGGCAAGGACCCTCCACACCCAGGGAACTAAAGACCGATATCGCTCATTAACCACGACGCGAAGCTACTTGCCAAAATACTGGCAGAAAGAGTTAACCCTTTCCTCTGCACACTCGTGGATGCCGACCAGGTAGGTTTTATACCTAGGAGGCGACTTTTCGAAAATACCCGTAAGAATTACGATATCATATGGCGACAGCACAAAAATAAAACCCCCACCCTCATGTTATCACTCGATGCTGAAAAAGCTTTTGATTGGGTGAAATGGCCATACATGTTCACACTCCTCGAGCACCTGGGACTCCCAGATCTGTACATTCAGACTATTCGCGCACTATATCATGGGGTCACGGCACAGGTGATCATCCCCGGAGCCCGCCCAGGTCTGTTCCCACTGACCAACGGTACAAGACAGGGGTGCCCACTCTCCCCTCTTCTCTTTGCCCTCGTATTAGAACCGCTCCTGCAGGCACTGCGCTCACATCCGGATATCCAGGGAGTAGTGGTAAGGGGAAGGGTATTCCTAGTCTCTGCATATGCCAATGATTTCCTCCTCTCCCTTACGTCGCCGGTCGTCTCAATGAGGGCGGTGCAGGAGACCCTCTTACAATTTAGCCCGCTCTCAGGCTACAAGCCCAACATGCCCAAGTCTAGCGCCCTACCTATTGGGATACCACCAGACGTAATAACACGCATACAAAGGGATCACGGCATTCATGTAGCGACACACTCCATCACATATTTGGGAGTCCAATTGACTGCAGACCCGTCCAAGATGCACGAATATAACTACCCCCCAGTGATCGCCACCCTTATTAGAGACATGGAGAATTGGGTCGATAAGCCCATCTCCTGGCTGGGGCGGATCCATTCAATTAAGATGAATGTCCTCCCCAGGATCCTTTTCCTCTTCCAGGCCATCCCCCTCCCACTGACTAAAGCGGACCTGGCCCACCTCCAAAAAGCCATCGGCAATTTTATATGGAAAAACAAAAGGCACCGTGTGTCGAGACACATACTATACCGCCCGAAACGTCTGGGGGGGCTAGGTCTGCCTAACTTACATAAATATTACTTGGCTGCTCAGCTAGCCCAGATAGCGATGTGGCACTCCCCAATAGACACGAGAAAATGGGTAGAACTGGAATCTCTGCTCACAAGATCAGATCTCCCTCAATACCTCATCTGGGTACCCAAAGACTTTCGACCCATGTTGCACACGGACTGCCCAGCCATCGTCAACTCCATCCACATTTGGGACAGGGTATCCCAGAAATATCGGCTGGCCTCCTCCCCATCTCCCCTCATGCCATATCTCAGAAATAGGGCCTTTCCACCCGGTCTGGCGGCCCGAGAGTTCCGTAGCATAGAACAGACGGGCCTGCAGAGAGCTTGCCAACTATATGTAAACGGATCTATCATCCCCTTTGACACCTTGCGACGGGAACCATCACTTAACCCCAGCCGACTTTTTTAGATATCTCCAGATCGCTGATTACGCTAGGCAAACGCTCGTCCACAGGGCAGCACTCACCGCCCCCACCTTCTATGAAAACATCTGTTTAGGTGAGCAATCCCCTAGAGGCCTTATCACACTGCTGTATGCGCACATATGCGCAGAAACCAAAGAATGGGGCAACCTGACTTACATTGGTCATTGGGAGCGGGACCTGGGTGAGGTGCTGGAGGGGGTGGAGTGGCAGGAGGTCTGCGAGGCGACAGCCACATCTTCCATTTGCGCTTCCATAAAGAAGCAGTCATACAAGACCCTCTTTAGATGGTACACCACCCCCATACAACTGCACCGCATGCGCAAATTGCCCACGGACTTATGCTGGAGGAACTGTGGTCTTAGAGGAACTTACATCCACATGTGGTGGGAGTGCACCATCATACAAAAGTTCTGGGGGGAGATCAGAGGCTTGGTGGCCCAGGTCTTCCAGAGGGCCCCGACCCTTGACCCGTGGACATTTCTCTTAGGCAGGCCGATAGATGACTGGCTTTAACACGACCTAAAATTACTCAATAAGATCACACTGGCAGCCAGGCGGGCCATAGCACAATACTGGCTAAAAATGCAGCCCCCCTCCTTCTCACTAGTTCTGGGAAAAATAAAGGACAGCTATCTCATGGATGATTTGACTGCCAGGGTACGAGGCACCCAGAGGACGTTTGAGAAGACGTGGGGACTGTGGAGGGAATGCTTCTTGGCAGAATGACGGGTCCGGCGCTGTGTTGGACGAGGTGTTGCCTGCCTTCTCTCCCCCCTCCTCCTCTTCACCTCCTGCCGGCCCCTCCCCGCACCTGGTCCACCCATATCTTCCAGTATTGTTCCCTCCCTTTCCTTTTCTTCTGTACTTTTCTACTATTTCTTTCTCTCATTATGGCCCTCACTTTGGACAAGGGCCTTCTCCTTTTTCACACATACAGCTTACACAGGCATTGATAGCTTACAGATGCTCAACGTCAGCACGTTCACCCATGTTATCGCTGGCCAGGTAGGTAGGCACCAGGGACTACTGGGGTTCCTCACTTCCCAAAGCTGTTGCTGCATCGGGCACACCACTAGGAGCCGGCCAAGAGCACCATGTTGCAGACGACGCTCTGCATTCAGCTCGGCTCGGCTGGGCGGGCCCCTTACCCCTGCACAGCCGGGCCTAACAGCTCCAATGGTCCACTGCAAGATGCACATGATCATACCCCTACGCAGCATCCTTTAGCATGAAGTATAGTAGGCACCACCAGATATCTATAAAGGCCTTACACCTTTTCAGGCCACTACTGCCCGAGATAGTGCACAGTAAAACGTTAACTTGACGGTTTATTTATGATGTATGTACCCCCACTGGAGAGCGTTATCTATCAGCTATGTACTGGGTTTTATTCTCTTGTGTTATCTATTGCTCTTCCATAATGTATGCCTTTAATGCCGTCAGGCTCTCTCCGCCTGACCACGATTGTATGTTATGAAACGGGCGCATCTTGTTTTATCTTTTGCTGATATGTCAAACAAAAGTAAAGAATAAAAAAATAAAAAAAAAAGTATCCTCCATGTACAGGTTTTAGGGCAAGCATTTCAAACATGCGGCCCACCTGCCCTGGGGCCGCTTTCAGCTGTGGCTGAGACCAGCAAGACAGGAAAAATATAAGGGCAGAGTGGTTGTGTGTGTCTGCTGAGCAGACCAGAGCAGCCACTCCCCCTTCCCTCCTGCTCGCAGTGCCAGCCGCTCCCCCTTCCCTCCTGCTCGCAGTGCCAGCCGCTCCCCCTTCCCTCCTGCTCGCAGTGCCAGCCGCTCCCCCTTCCCTCCTGCTCGCAGTGCCAGCCGCTCCCCCTTCCCTCTGGCTCGCAGTGCCAGAGGAGCATCTGGCCTGCTTGAGCAGGGCTGAAGCTGGAACTGAAGGACAGACCGCAAATTATAAGGTAGAAGAAGAGGGGCTTGGGGGGGAGGGTGGGGACACTGTATTTATTTGGGGAGTGAGGGGGCCAGTGTATATATTTGTGGATGGAGGGGACACTGTATTAACTTGAGGGAGGGCAGTGTATTAATTGAAAGGAGGTGGCACTGTATCAATTTGAGGGAGGGAGGGGGCACTGTATTAATTTGGGGGAGGGAGACAGTGTATTAATGGGAGGGAGGGTGCAGTGTATTAAATTGGGAAGTCAGGGGGCCATTGTATTAAACTGGGGAAGGGGGGCAGCGTATTTATTTATTTTAGGGAGGGAGGGGGCCAGTGTATTAGAGTGGTGGGGGGCAGTGTGTTAAATTGGGGGGGAGGGAGGGCAGTGTGTTGGGTTTGGGGGCAATGTATTAGAGTGTGAGGAGGGGCAGTGTATTAGATTGGGTCTGCATGGAGGCGCTGAATGTTCCCCATGGAGATGCTGATTGGCCGCACAGCTTTTTGCCACACATGCACAATAGCCTCCCAATGATTTACTAAGGGAAAGCATTGCATTGGCTGGGATCATCAAGTTCGATGATCTCAGCCAAAGTGAAGAACACACTCATAGAACTCAAGTGAAGAACACACCCTTTTATTTTTTTTTACTGTAGTTTTCTAAATAAACCTACGTTTCTATGAAAACTGAAGATTGTTTGTTTTTGTGGCCCACTTAAACGTAAACCTTGTTTATTTGGTCCGTCTTGGCCTTTGAGTCTGACATGCTTGTTTTAGGGTGCCATGAAAAGTTAGGGAGTCAAATATAGTTCTTGTGAATCTAATTCTCTGGACTTTCTGCCTGGGTTCTCAGCCAGGTCCGTCAAGTTGTAATTAGTAAAATCAGGTAATTATGTGAAAATATTGCAGAAATTAAATGTACACATTTATATATTTGAAGCCTATGTGTATATTTATGAAATTATTTATGTAATATATTTATAAATGTATATATTTTTTATATATATATATATAAATTCTAAGTGTATTTTGATATGAATATATATATTACAGTTGGAATGAAATCATATCTATCTTTTTTTTTTTTTTTTTTTTTTTATTTTTTTATTTTATAATATATAGTTATTATATATCGATATGTGTGTAATTTGATTCTGTGTATTTTTAGATTAATATATATTAATAAAAAATACACTATATGACATTATGTATATCTATATCTCATATTTTGATTTACAATTTTTTATTTATATATTTCCAGAAGCAGTGAGATTACCTGTCAATTTAGGCAGTCCCCCTGCAGGCAGCACTATGGAGACCTATTGCAGCCATGTGACTGCTTTCAGAGCGATCACATGGCCCGCGGGGGCCTAATTTGCCCAGACAGTCCCCCCAGACAGGGAGGAACACCGATCGTTTAGGCTCGGCTCCTTAAAGACGGCATAGAATGCCTGCCGTCCTTAATGGGTTAAAAACTATTTAAAAAAAACATAATACATGCTGTATTTTAAAAGTGAGCTACCTGCCTAAGCTAGAGAGAATGAAACAAGCATAACAGAGGCACCGAGCTTAGATGGCAGACTTAGAGTAAGTAATACCACTGGGCGCGGTATGGTAACATGGTGCTATAAAGTCATAAAGTTTTTGCGCCTATATGATGCTATTTTAAATATAATTACACTTGTTGTTGCTGACCGGTTGGTTGTTCGTTTAGCCCAGTCTGGCTGAGGGTGATAGTTTTCCTTTAACTTATTACCTAGTGTGAGAAACGAACGCAAAAATATTAGGCAACTAAAGTAAACCAGTGTGGGCCACATTATTGGAGAGACGGTCTCTCCATGAGCTGAGTCAGGTGGAGTCCACTATTGAAAGGCCTGTTGAGGGACAAAAGGTTGTGCCGTTGCCGGATGCAACTTGTGGGGTGTCCGGTCCATTGTCTGGGTTTCTGTGGGTGCCAGAGAGTCCTGGGAGAGATTCAAGGTTTGCAGCAGCGCCTTCGCTTCTTGTCATGTATGAAGAATGTTTCTTTGCCCTTAAGGACCATGGGAGTGCATGCCATGCGCCAACGATATTGGAGGTGGTGTTTTATTAGTAGGGACGTGAAGGGCATTAATAATAATCTCCTCCGTGCCAGGGTGCCTCTCGAGAGGTTTGAGTAGACTGTGAGTTGCATGTTCTCAAACTGGAGTGAGTAATCCTTGATGGCCTCATGGACTGCTGTCTTGTCCCCTTCACGTAGGTTACTTGGGTAGGTGACGTAGGGGCCGTAGGTGACTTGGGTATTCGGAATAGCCCTTCCAGGCCCATCATTTTGCTTTGTCTTGGGGTCAGGAGTGCAGCTATTAGGCATCTAATAAAGTGCAGTAGTTTCGCTGCTGGAATATCACATGATTTTCACATTCTTTTTATGTCTTAGGTCCACAAGTGCTGCAAAGCGACGGTCATAGGATTTGTTTTGTTTCTGCAAGCCAATAATTGCATCCTGTAGGGAGGCAATTTGTTGTGTGTTCCTACTGTGGTGGTTTCCTGCACTCCTAACCTGCTTGATAGGCTTTTGACGCATGCGCGGATCACTGCCAGATCTACCAGTATGTAGTAGGGCATCCATATCTTCATCGGGGAAGAAATCGTCAGAAAACTCTGAGTAGGCCTCGGGGTACGTGGCCATTTTAAGTCGTGCCACGTTGTTTGCTTGGCACAAGAGGTCTCCAATATGCACGTCTGGGTGCCTTTTTTCTGTCACATATTGGTGCTGTTATAGTGTGATGGGATTTCAACATGGTTCAAAATTTAGTAGGCCTAAAATCTCCATGTGGCATATACAAGTACAGGTGTTTGTTGTATCTGTTAGTTAGTTACATGTAGCTAAGATACTGTCATCAATGTACTGAGCATGTGCATCAAAAGGAGTCATACGGTCTGCCCATATTAGGTGATCCTGAATATCCCGTTCACTGATTGGTCTAAGGGTATGTGTGAGTGGAGCTATGAACTGGAGGTGTTATTTTTAATAAATAACCTGTGCAAACTATGGTCTGGGCTCATACCTTTTGAACACAAGTTCAGTGTGAGACCCGATCGGTGTGTAAATAAAAGACCTGTGTCCATATCTCTATGTGTGGCTTCTGCAGTTTGTTCCTGTTATTCCTCCGGTAACATTTTTGGTGTATTGGGTCCAGGAACCTCATCGCACGGAAGCTGGCGCAGAGATTTGAGACAGTAAACTTTTTACCAACGTTCTCCACGGCTGCACCCCTGGACTTCTACTGCGTGGACCTCCCTTCGTCTCGGCGCCACTGGCCTGTTGTCCAGGAGATCATCGGCTTCTACGCAGTGAGTACCGGGGTGTCCCGTCGATGAGTGTGAACCCAGGTCCAGGAACTAAGAGGTAAGACTGATACCATTAGAGCGGTAGGCCCACAAGGGGTTTTATATTTGGAACTGGTTATTGAATTGCCCCTCCCTCTGGAGGGAAGAAGCGAAGGCGCACCGCTTATCTGGAAATTAGACGCTCTGTAGTCAGCCCGTCTAATATAGGTGGTTTGGGTTAATAAATAGCCTGTGCAAACTATGCTCTGGGCTCATACCTTTTGAACACAAGTTCAGTGTGAGACCCAATCAGTGTGTAAATAAAAGACCTGTTACTTCCTGAAGACTTGTGTCCATATCTCTATGTGTGGCTTCTGCGGTTTGTTCCTGTGATTCCTCCGGTAACAATAGCAGATAAGTCCTCTGAGATAACCAATTTGGAGTTTTGACAAAGAACCTTTCAGGGGTCGAAACATTGCGGTGTCTCACTTAATAAATACAACTGAAGATACTTGGAGTGCCTAGATGAGAATCTGGGTTTGTTATAGACGGACATGGGTGGTACACTCTCCTGGATGGAAAGCTGGGTTTGTTATAAACGGGCAGGGGTGGTACACTCTCCTGGATGTGCTTATAAGTGGGAGAGTGCCGTCCATCTCAAGAATGTGACTGATTTCATTGAGATAATCTCATTAAAACTGTGTATTTAGTTTACAGTTGATTGCAAGCCTCTGTTGCGAGTTCAATGATTGAATTACATGTTGTTATTTTAAAAATAACTTATTTTATTTTCCAAGTTTTTTTCAAATATTGAGTCATCATTTTAACACTGAGCAGCATGTGAATGTAATCCCATTTAACCCCTTCTTTGATATTTGATCTAATGAATGCTTGCCATATCTCTGAATAATCTCTCTTTTACCAGGAGAATATGTAATACCCTCACCTACAAATATTTATGTAGCAAAGGCCACCTGTTTTCTACCAAGACCTGGGCCACTGACCCCTTCCACACTTTTTTATAGAATGAGTTGTTAGTACATGGGATGGGATTCCAGAGGTTGTAAAAACTAATAAATACTTTGAGAAATGAGAATCATTAGTGTAAAATATTGGAGTATCTAAACTAATCCACAACAGTGTGAGAATGGAAAAAAGAGTATCTCAGTGCCACGTAGAATGAGGATGAATTAATTAAAATATATAAAAAATAAAGCTGCATCCAAGATTATGGCTCTTACTAATCTCCTTGGCAGATGAGACGCCGAATCCCACTAATCAGATATGCCAATGAGATATACTGACTCCCACTAATCTCTGATATGCCAAAAAGATATACTGACTCCCACTAATCTATGATATGCCGATGGGATATACTGACTCCCACTAATCTCTGATATGTCAATGAGATATACTGACTCCCACTAATCTCTGATATGCCAATGAGATATACTGACTCCCACTAATCTCTGATATGCCAATGAGATATACTGACTCCCACTAATCTCTGATATGCCAATGAGATATACTGACTCCCACTAATCTCCGGTATACTGATTGTAACGGATCACCTGGCACCCCGACTGGGTACCTCCATTGAAGGATGCTCCTAGCGCTTCCTGAGGACTCAGCACTGCAGTAGACACCACAACCACTGAACCGGAGAAGCATGCAAATGCTCTCAAGCATATGAATGCTGTAAGCAGCTGAACAGGAAAAGCATACAATCCGCTTACACTCCTGGCAATCAGCATACAATCCAATTCCCCCAATAACGAGACGACATTTCATTTTGAGGTCAAGCAGAACTGACTGTACTGGCACAGCCTCTTTTATTCACAATCCGCAAACATAGTACTGCCCACAGGGTTTTGAAATACAACCAATCAATCCATACAATACACACAGACACTCCCACACAAAATCCTCCTCTCTGCCTGTGATATGATTACTGGACACAATGGTTAATATAATTATCACAGGCAGAGAAATACAGTATTATAAAACATATCACAGGGAGCCCAAAACATGCAATAACCCCATAAGTATATCCTCAGAACCGGGGGATCTGGGTGAACCACATATCCAAAATTCACCCAGATCCGTTCAGTAGTTTGGAAGATACAGTTTAATGCAGATTCTGCAGAACATATACAGGCTTTATGCCTCTGATACATAAAATGGTGGCCACCTAGTAACTCCACAGTTTGTCTGGTAGTCTATCCAGCCGGACCAACAGATGAAACACATGGGGAACAGTGCAACAAACTAAGGGAATCATAAAAAATATGGACAATAGTCATATTTGTGCACAATCTCCAGTTTTGTCTCACGGCACAAATAGTGTTTTCAAATGCCATATATCCCAGGGCCATAGTCAGAAGGTAGGAGGCGGGCAAGCAGCCCCCTCCAAGAACACGTGGCGAGGTCTGTTCCGCCACACCGATGAGATATACTGACTCCCACTAATCTCCGTTATACCGATGATATACACTGACTCCCACTAATCTATGATATGCCGATGAGATATACTGACTCCACTAAGCTTTGATATGCCGATGAGACATACCGACTCCCACTAATCAGATATGCCAATGACTCCCAATAATCTCTGATATACCGATGAGATATACTGACTCCCACTAATCTGATATGCCGATGAGATATACTGACTCCCACTAATCTCTGGTGTAGCGGGACTGCCTCTAAACTGTTAGTTTCCCTGTTGTGTGTGCACTGTCTTGGCAGGTCTTTTCCCTCCCTTTTGTGTATTTTCCCTATCGTGCTCCTGTAGTTTACTTTGTGTGTTCATCTAAGCTGCCTGCTCCCCGTTCGGGAGGGCCGACCTGAAGGGAATCCATTCCCCTCCCCAACGGGGACCACCTTGAAACCTCATTTAGAATGTTGTTGTCGAATGCTCACACCTTGTAACAAAGTGTCAAAACTGCAAACCGCAAGGGAAGCCTCGGCACGTGCCTCCCCTGGGTGGCAGCCCATTCGTTAGATGAACGCCATCCAGAGGGAGCATTGCTTCCCACTTCGTTTGGTTCCCAAACGAGGACCTCCCCAGTAACCATTGGAATGTTCGCACCAATCAATTAGAATGTTGGCAACTCGCAACATAAGTGTAAAACCTCAAAGGAATTAATTAATGAGTGCTTCCCTGAGTGGCCGCCATTCGTACAGACAAACACGAGCCAAGGGGACCAATTGTATCCAGAATAGAGACACTTCTCTTGCCTGATTTCACCCAGGGACCTTGTGAACCAAGGCTATTCATGACAGTTACCGTCCCGGAGGTCCCTGAGATTGGTGTAGATGCCCTTTGGGGACAATGGCGGTTTGGCGGGCTTTCTGTAGCTGGGAGCCAAAGAGGTGGGAAGCTCCCAGGTACAGAGGCTCATGGGATGAAGACCCCCTGTCACCAGAAGCGGGAAGCGCCGTGGTTGGGTGGCGGGAACAGGGGACAAAGGGACTAGAGTTCCGTTTCCATCAGGAGACCCCTGGGATGGGAAGGACCCTGGGAGGGGATACTGAGTGGCCGGAACAGGGGCAAAGGGTTCCAGATTCGTTATGCGACCCCGGGAGGGCACATTGTCTTTATGTGTGATCCACCCCTTGCATGGGGAAAAGTATAAAGCAGAGTGTGGCCAATAAAGTTGTTGTTGTTGTAACCCTGGAACTGTGTGTCGTCTGGTTACTTGGCGGGGAAATAGGTCTCTTTATTCATTAATAGCGTAGGTAACCAACTGGGTTACCCGTGCTCCGCTACATCTGGTATGCTGATGAGCTATGCCGACTCCCACTAATCTCCAGTATGCCGATGAGATATGCCGACTACCACTAATCTCAGGTATGCCAATGAGAGAGGCTGATGTAGTGAGGTTAGGGCTCCCACAATACACAGCGTGCAGGTAAATAATATACAGTATCTTTTTTATTTTTTTATTTATGTATTTATTCATTAATTTAAGGCGAGGGAGTTTGTACTTTTTTCTAAAACTCTTACAATTTTCACATTGAAGTCCAGAGCGTGGGATGTTCTGCAGTAGGAGATACGCACAGACACGAGGACAGCAATAACCATATTCTGTCTGAGAACTAATTAGTGCCTGCTAAGGGATCCTGGCCCCCCCAGGCACAGCGTGACCCCATTCTGTTCCTGAACGCCCCTAGTCTAGTCTGTGCAAAGTTACTGCGCAGATGGAGCAATATCTGCAAACTGCGAGATATCTCGGGGTCAATGCTGTCAGTATTGCTCAAATTAATTACAAAAAACAATATCACTAAACAATCACAAAGAAAGACCCCTCCTCGCTCTGGCCTTTGTTCACATGTAGGAGCGCAGCATTCCGGCTCGCAGAAGATATAAGTAGAACGGAGCTGAGCTTTGACATCTTGCTGCTCTCATCTTAAATAGATTAACTTGCTTTCTATAAATTCCTCTCCAGGAAGGTAATGGGAGCACGGCGGCCACCCACGAGTGTTTATCTACTAAGCATGCATTAATAATAAAACCTGCAGAGTATGTGTACCTGGGCCTCTCTGCCCTGCGAATCCTGCCACTGATAATATGCTGGATAAACATAAAAGAAAAGGACTGATGATAAAAACTGCTAATGGCTTCCCTTAAAATTCTCGCCAACTTTGAAACCTTTCTAAAGCGCGCACCTATCGGGGAACATGTACATTTTAGCCAGTGATCAGAATGGCCGTGTTCCTTTTATGTTTGTATTGAGGGGATTTAGATTGTATCTGTATATTTATTAAATCTATCCTTTATACCCTGTAATGATACTTATTAAACATTAGTCACTATACTATAACATTTATAAGACTGAACCAATAACCATTAAAACATTTTTTTATAAACTAAAAAGTTAATTGCAGAGATCAGAAGATAACAGAGTAAAACAGGAAGGAGGGGAGGGAGTTAATAAGAAAGGAAAGGAGCACAGTGATATAGAGAGGACATGTTGGGGGGGTTCTGCTAATGGGGTCTCATATTTTAAAGAAAGTGTGTATGGAACTCTATCTGGTCAGCTAACCAGTTAAGACATGTATGTATTACTTGGACTTGTTTAGTTAAGCACTTATGTCACTGATTTTATCATCTGTCACAATGTTTGGATTAGAAGACAAGTCTAACATTCCGGGGTACATGAACCTCTCAATTGAGAGAGATATTTGGTATTGAAGTCTGTCTGGGTTCACTTAACCCTATTAACATTATAGAGCAATGATCAGTGGCCAGTCACCCAAGTTCTGATAGAGGGGATAGAGTGAAGAAAATATTGTTCAGACCACGAAGACAAGGTCCAGATGTCACTGAGTCACAGAAAATGTGTCGCCATTCCGGTAGATGTGGCCCTATCACAAAATATATTGCCCAGTCCCAGAACATATGACCCCATCACAGAAGATATCACTCAGTCCCAGAAGACGTGGCCCCATCACAGAAGATATCACCCAATCCCAGAAGATATAAACCCATCACAAAAGATATCGCCCAATCCCAGAAGACGTGGCCCCATCATAGAAGATATGTCATTCTCTTGAGAATGAAGCCCATGGAACAACGCAGTGGGGGAGTGGGCCTTGACAGAGCCAGAGAGTGGGCAGGTGCATTTAGTTATAGGGTTGGTTTAAGCTAATGGAGCTTGGGGGTGGGGTTATGGGTAGTTAAAATACCAGCCATCTTAGAGAGTGGCCATTCTAATCGGAGCCTCACTTATCTGTTAGTTGTCCCACCCACCCTCCCTAGTTTGAGGCAATTTCCCGCTTTGTCACAGCGGCGGGAACAGGGCGTAGTTAAGTTGGAAGTTTTCATGGAATTGGAACTGGACAGGCCAGAGTCTAGGCTGGAGTAGGCCGGACGGAAACGAGTGTTGGTAGGTTCTAGCTCTTCGGTGGCTACGAACCTGGGGGTGTAGGGGTGTCTGGGTACACCCCTACAGTTATCATTATGATATGGGGCCTCTTTGGTAGGCTGGGTGTTTCAAGTTTATTGTTAATTGGATGTTATTTATTGTTCAGGTGGTAGGGTCATTGTCAGGGGTATTGTACAGGGGGATAGTAAAATAATGTCCGTTATGACAATGACCCTAAATGTTAATTTATATATATATATTTAATAATTAATAAAGCTGTGGACTTTATACTCCAACAGTATAAAACGTGTCCGTGTCTTATTTAAGTTTAAGGTTATAGCACATGCCGAATAACGACGGTGCAAATGTCAAGAGAATACCGGTAAACTCACTTCTTTTAATAAATATTAGCAGTGAAAATGCTGCTGACCCCATACTGTGTTGCAAACATAATTTTTTTTTTTTTTTACAGATTTGACAGAAGTTGGAATAAAATACTCGGGTGTTCCTACACAGAATCCCAGAGCTGTTTAATTAATGATTAACAAGACCTCTTTATTCAGAGATTGCATTTACTAATCACAACAGAGGGTGGTGTTTCCCTGTCCCATTTAAACATCTCCCGAACCCCACTTCAGCAAAAAGCTCACATTCACAGATCATATTGGGTGATTTAAAACCACTTGGAAAATGTGGTTTATTTTTCATATAAGCATTACACTGTCTGAGGCATCCAGAATATCTTGTATTTCCAGGCTGTGTTTTTTTCCCAATAATTTTTTTAGAGTTCCTGCAATTTCTAAAAGAAAGAGATGTCTCTGAGCCAACAATCATCTGAAAGACTGTGATTTCCCATTAGCAGACTAGGCTTCCTCATCCTGACGGGTAACACTCAGCTGCCAAAAACAAATGGGGCCTGAGGGATAACACTCTACTGCCACAAGCTCATAGGACCTGGGGGTAATTCTCACCTGCCACAAACACATTGGACATAGAGGGATAACACTCAACTGCCACAAACACATGGAACCTGGGGGATAACACTCAACTGCCACAAACACATGGAACCTGGGGGATAACACTCAACTGCCACAAACACGTAATGAGATTCATAGAATGAAGTGAGAGATCCAACACAAGATTGGAGACCCAGCATGTAATAAGAGACTCAGCTCGTAATGAGAGACTCATAGAAACATAGAATGTGACGGCAGATAAGAACCATTCGGCCCATCTAGTCTGCCCAATTTTCTAAATACTTTCATTAGTCCCTGGCCTTATCTTATAGTTAGGATAGCCTTATGCCTATCCCACGCATGCTTAAACTCCTTTACTGTGTTAACCTCTACCACTTCAGCTGGAAGGCTATTCCATGCATCCACTACCCTCTCAGTAAAGTAATACTTCCTGATATTATTTTTAAACCTTTGTCCCTCTAATTTAAGACTATGTCCTCTTGTTGTGGTAGTTTTTCTTATTTTAAATATAGTCTCCTCCTTTACTGTGTTGATTCCCTTTATATATTTAAATGTTTCTATCATATCCCCCCTGTCTCGTCTTTCCTCCAAGCTATACATGTTAAGATCCTTTAACCTTTCCTGGTAAGTTTTATCCCGCAATCCATGAACCAGTTTAGTAGCCCTTCTCTGAACCCTCTCTAAGGTATCAATATCCTTCTGAAGATACGGTCTCCAGTACTGTGTACAATACTCCAAGTGAGGTCTCACCAGTGTTCTGTACAATGGCATGAGCACTTCCCTCTTTCTACTGCTAATACCTCTCCCTATACAACCAAGCATTCTGCTAGCATTTCCTGCTGCTCTATTACATTGTCTGCCTACCTTTAAGTCATCAGAAATAATCACCCCTCAATCCCTTTCCTCATATGTTGATGTTAGGACTCTATCAAATATTCTGTACTCTGCCCTTGGGTTTGTTACGTCCAAGATGCATTATCTTGCACTTATCCACATTAAATGTCAGTTGCCACAATTCTGACCATGTTTCTAGTTTACCTAAATCATTTGCCATTGGCTTATTCCTCCTGGAACATCAACCCTGTTACATATCTTAGTATCATCAGCAAAAAGACATACCTTACCATCAAGACCTTCTGCAATATCACTATAAAAAATATTAAAGAGAATGGGTCCAAGTACAGATCCCTGAGGTACCCCACTGGTGACAAGTCCAAGCTTCGAATATACTCCATTGACTACAACCGTCTGTTGCCTGTCACTCAGCCATTGCCTTACCCATTCAACTTACTCAGCTTGTAAAGAGAGACCAGTACGTGATGAGAGACCCAGAAATGTATGAGAGACTCAGAACATGATGAGAGAATTGGGTCTTTCATCAGACGCTGGAGTGAATGGACATGATTAGGGTTGGGGGCAGCAGGTCCAGAATGACTCTAAGCCTGTAAATTGCACCATTAATGTGAGGGATTACTGTACTGGACAGAGTGCACACATACGGGGGGTATTAAACATAATAATCATCACAGGTTAAAACAATGGCCGTGCTGGCCTTACGCTGCACGAAGGGTTGAATTGACAGCTCTGAGCTCACTGTGTGCTCGAGGATAGTCATGCAAGCACCTAAGAAGCATTTTACCAAGTTTTCCAACTGGAGGATGGATTCATATTGTGAGCTCATATGACAAGAAACAACACATAATACCTGGACTGCTGCTGAAAGCGCCTATATTTCCACCCTCAAACCAGAAACATTAAACTTTCTCAGCAATCACTGCTGATTAATCTGGTAAACAGCAAAACTAATCATGAACATAAAACCATTGCTAATAAAATATTAGGCTGGGCTGTAAAGATCCTTAGTCCACATGGCTTGAGACCTCAGCAGGCAGCACCTCTCCACCTGGACATTTGTAGGATGCACAAGGCTATTAATGAACAGTATTTCTGTAACTGGAATGACCAAAAAACATACATTGTTTGTGATCTGACAGGGCAACGTTAAACCGCAGACCGCGCAGATTAGACAGTCAGCCATCGGAATCTGTCCTTCCACACAATAAAATTGACATCCATTTGTACAGCTGTACAAGGCATGTCGCAACGCTTGTAAAGTACTTGCAATATACGCAGTATAGACATCACGGCAGATTTCAACCACAATACATTTCTTCCAGTTCTACGGACTAAGAAAGCTCTTTCTGCATCGCCCAGATGGCACACAGGAGGGGGCATCCTGCAAATTAGGGAATCATTCACCTCCGTCTATAACAGATTGTAATAATAATTGTAATAATATTCATTCTATAGCTTCCCTGCAGGACTGTAACGTTACGCAATCCCAGGGAAGCTCTCTGATTTGGTCTAATAAACGGAATTAACAAAACAGACCAAATCTCTGTAGACAGAGGCCTTAGAAAACCAAATTCTAGACTGGGGTTGTTTCTTGGGTAAATCTAGCAGTAGTTTAACCACAGTACATCTGGACAAAAAAAGATCATTTTTTTTATTTGTGTAACTAAGCTATAAAAACACATTGCTCTTGAACGTTTCGAAATATTATGTTTATTTTTAAAATGACGGCAGATAACGTTGGCTTAGCATTAAACACTGACAGCCAGTTACAATGCACAAACAGACTTGATTTTGGCTCTTTCTCCCTCAATTCCAATTTCTTACCTCACCCCCAACCCGCCCCATGTATTCAATAATCTGGCAGAATATAGCAAAAAAGTCACTGCCCTTAATCTCCCAGCTTGACTATTGCAAACTTTTACTTTTTGTCTTCCTGACACCTGATGGACTCTGCTCCAAGGCCAAAGCATTCTTCCAGCTTTCATGTATGGTGTGGTCACCCGGATCCCACCCTGAGCGCCTGACCTATAACTGGGCACAAGCTCTGATTCCATCTCACTGTCGTTAAATGACGTACTTTTATTTAATGTATCCAGCTCAGTGAGATCTGTTTCTGCTTAATAAATAAATGATAATAACATTGATAATAAGCTGTAAAAGGTAAAAGCACCATTTTCTGTGTGCAGTCCCCAGCACTAATTAATCTCTAAGAGTTCGAGCACATATAATGTGCTGTGATTGTGTATGTTCGAGGTTAATAGGTTCTGTTCGTTTCCGCTTTTTAAATAACTCAATGATCCCTGTTGGAGCTGAGTAGATGGGGATCTGTGAGAATGAAACGCTCATTAACTCTAGTGAAATGAATACAAATGAAAGGTTTGTAACCCACATAGAATGCTTAGGTAGGTAATAATATACACATCACCTGTAGGGTATGCTACCAAAATCACTGCGGACAAAATGGATTCTGACATATGTGTCGTGGCAGTGTCTCTTTAAAAACTTAAACAGGATCCCTGCTTTAGCACAGGTTAGTTCTGGACCATGTTATTCAGAAATACTCATTGGGAGTTCTTTATGAGGACTGATTTAGCTGCATGATATACGATGCAATAATTACAGTATTGACAACTACACTAAAAAGTCATCGAGAGAGAGTGACTCTGGTTTATTTAATCCGTTTCTAAGAGAGAAGCAGATCATTCTGTTGGCTTCCATTTTCCAACGGCTTCCATTTTAACTGTTTGCTCACACAGCGAGGCGCTACGGATCAATAAGATAATTATCCACCTCATCGAACTAGCTGGGGAAATGGGAATTACTTAAATACCAATCTAAAATCCTGTGTAGTAAAAACCTGCATAAACTTTGAAGCAAGATAGCTATGGTGCGCCATGAAAAACTGACCGAACATCAATTACTCAATTCATGAATTGCTACTTTGTCAATAGAAGTGTTTCTCATTCACGGTCTCCTTGCTCGCAGCCATGTGAAGGGTTAATATTAGTATTTTATTCTGAGTCCAAACGATACACGTTAAGAGCAATCCCTGGGAGGTGTAGGTTTAGTCGATGTTTATTTCTAATGGCGATGTTAAATGGCAGTTTTATAAACTCGAGGACGCTAAACAAAGTTTGCTGAGTTTACTTTAACCATTCTCTAGTAAATTCTCTGTAATCTAAACATCAACTCTGCTCTCCATAAATCTCGCCAGTGACGTCAGCCTTCAATTAGCAAGTCCAGAACGCGCAGCGCCGGCTTCCAAAGATAGACCAATTTTTCAGCCTCTTAGTTAGGTAATAAAGATTGCTCTTTTTTTTGTTATATTTGTTTTACTAAAACAAATTACATTAGAGAATGCAGGGTGTTTTGCATAATGAGCAATTTGTAGCCAGTTAAAGATCCAGCCAAGGATAGGATAAGGACCCCCGGAATAAAGAATCCCGAGAGGCACATTGACGTAATGATCTGCGATTTTGCTGACTGGCGCACCAGTCACAGCGGCTGCCATTTTAAACTGGGAACTTTGTTAGACTCATACAGTGACAGAATGAACAGTCTAGTTATTGTTTACATATATAACAATAATCAATTAATAACATTTGTATCTTGTAATACCTTTTTTATTGGACTAACAGAATATTTAATGGCAAGTTTTCGGGAGAACTTCCCTTCCTCAAGTCTGAAGCATTTCTGAGCAGGATGACACATAGAATTCAAAGTTGAGTTGTGATACAGGGTTTGGTAGACCATTCTCGCAGATATTTACGACCCTCTGCAAGAATGTTATCTATTTTCTATCAAACCTGTGTCTTATCTACACTCATGTCGCTTTAACCCCTGTATCAGAACTCCACTTTGAATTCTATGTGTCGTTTTGCTCAGAAATGCTTCAGACTTGAGAAAGGGAGGTTCTCCCAAAAGCTTGTCATTAATAAAAAAATCTGTCCAATAAAAAAGGTATTACAGCATACAAATGTTATTAGTTTTTTTACATCTAGATCACTGGACTAATACGGCTACAATCTCTACCAGTGGCGTCTCTAGGATTCATTTTTAGGGGGGGCACATGATGGGCCAGGGACAAAAGTAGGGGGGCACATGTAACCCCGCCCTCGCCGCAGTTGGACCACACCCCTGCCACATGTTAAGCCCCGCCCCCGACACGATGTGTTGTTTTTTTTTGTTTTTTTTTAATAATCCATGGTGGAGGATTCATTATTTTCCACCAGGGATTATTAAAAAACAAACATATTTCACCTTATTATAGTGCCATAGTTGCCAACATTTAAAAAAAAATCCCAAGGACATTTTGCAGCACAGCTATCAATTATTACATTGAAAGTTTACCACACCCACTGCCGCAAAACTCAATACATGTATTATACAGAGAGCAGCACTATACAGGGAGCACTGACTGTCCCGGGATATTATACACAGACCTGTATTATACAGAGAGCAGCACTATACAGGGAGCATTGACTGTCCCAGGATATTATACAGACACAAACCTGCATTATACAGAGAGCAGCACTATAAAGGGAGCACTGACTGTCCCGGGATATTATACACACAGTCCTGTATTATACAGAGAGCAGCACTATACAGGGAGCATTAACTGTCCCGGGATATTATACACACAGTCCTGTATTATACAGAGAGCAGCACCATACAGAGAGCATTGACTGTCCTGGGATATTATACACATAGCCCTGTATTATACAGAGAACAGCACTATACAAGGAGCACTGACTGTCCCGGGATATTATACACACAGCCCTGTATTATACAGAGAGCAGCACTATACAAGGAGCACTGACTGTCCTGGGATATTATACACATAGCCCTGTATTATACAGAGAGCAGCACCATACAGTGAGCACTGACTGTCCTGGGATATTATACACTTAGCCCTGTATTATACAGAGAGCACCACCATACAGTGAGCACTGACTGTCCTGGGATATTATACACATAGCCCTGTATTATACAGAGAGCAGCACTATACAGGGAGCACTGGCTGTCCCATGATATTATACACACACACCTGTATTATACAGAGAGCAGCACTATACAGGAAGCACTGACTGTATAATACAGGTCTGTTTGTGTATAATATCCCAAGACAGAGAGCAGCACTATACAAGGAGCACTGACTGTCCTGGGATATTATACACATAGCCCTGTATTATACAGAGAGCAGCACCATACAGTGAGCACTGACTGTCCTGGGATATTATACACATAGCCCTGTATTATACAGAGAGCAGCACTATACAGGGAGCACTGGCTGTCCCAGGATATTATACACACACACACCTGTATTATACAGAGAGCAGCACTATACAGGATGCACTGACTGTATAATACAGGTCTGTTTGTCTATAATATCCCAAGACAGAGAGCAGGACTATACAGGGAGCACTGACTGTATAATACAGGTCTGTTTGTGTATAATATCCCAAGACAGAGAGCAGCACTATACAAGGAGCACTGACTGTCCTGGGATATTATACACATAGCCCTGTATTATACAGAGAGCAGCACCATACAGTGAGCACTGACTGTCCTGGGATATTATACACATAGCCCTGTATTATACAGAGAGCAGCACTATACAGGGAGCACTGGCTGTCCCAGGATATTATACACACACACACACCTGTATTATACAGAGAGCAGCACTATACAGGATGCACTGACTGTATAATACAGGTCTGTTTGTCTATAATATCCCAAGACAGAGAGAAGCACTATACAGGGAGCACTGACTGTCCCAGGATATTATACACACAGACCTGTATTATACAGATAACAGCACTATAGTATTATACAGATAGCTGAGCATATACCCCATGTCCCAATCTCTAGACTACTAGTACCTGTCAACATCAGCTCCCAGGCAGCTCACACAGATGATTCAACTGTAAAGCGCACTCGCTGGCAAAGCCAAACTGGGAATCCAAAGCAGCTCTGGAAAAAAATGTATGCCATTCCTACAAGTCAATATATATATATTGTACAGTAAGCACACAAGCTCACTGACATGCGCAAATGGCTCACTGACAGACAAAACTCTCTGACTCACACACAAGCTTACTACAGACACTCACTTGTATAAACACAAGGCTCACTACAAAGAAGATCAGGGACACACACAAGCTCACTAAAGACAAGCTCACTAAATAGAAGCTCGCTGACACACAAGCAGTACCATCTTAACAGCGTTTTTGCACCCGGGCAAAGCAGTGCACTGGGGCCCTTCCTACACAACAACTCACAGGAATGAAAATTTTAATTATTGATTGACTGCTGAGTACATACACACAGTACACTGAATACAAACACAGAGAGACTGCTGAATACACACACACACAGATTTCTGAATGCACACAGACTCCTGAATGCACACAGGCTGATGTATACACGTGCACACAGGCTGATTTATACACATACACACAGACTGCTGAGTCCATACACACAGACACACAGACTCCTGATCTCTACTTGAACAATAATCATCTAATGTACTTATAAACTGATAATCAAAACTTGGACATGTGTGCTGTAATCATTGCATAATCAATCCATATTTATTTTCTTTCTCTAAGGTGTCTAAAGGGACTGGAAGTGGAGAAGAGCAGCAGAGACTACCGTGAGATCAGAGGCTGCTTCCTAAAACAGCTGCCATCAGTAATTTAAAAAATAAATATATATATATATATATATATGTAAAACACACCCAGTATCCTGCCGTCCCCTCTCCCCCCATCCTGCTGCTCGGGGCCTTGTCAGCCTCAGCCAAAAAACGCCCTGCTTTTATTCTCTAATTGGGGTTTGTAACCAGTTTGCAATGGTTTATTTAAATAAAAGAACTTTGGATACTGAATCTTCCAAACATTCTGCTTAAATTTGTCAGTGAGTACGATACACAATTGGCGTATCACAAGCTGTCCAGAGAAATATCCAATAAAAACTCCAAGCCACCTGCACTAACATTCAGAGGGCAAAATTTGGCTCCGACACCTGGAAATGCTCAGTCTAGCGTCCATTCCTTTCCTGCTGCAACTCTGCAACTCTGCGGAGAGAGTCACTGTTTGTGTTACAGCAAAAAAGTTTTCAAATCGCATTGCTAGCGACTTTACGAATAGATCCGTTGACAGACTGAAAACGTCTTACAAACCCACTTTCTCATTCACATAAGGGCTTCATCTCCTCCGTGTCCTACATTGGAGCATGTAACATGTAAAATATCCAAAAGTAATATCACAAAGTGTAAGACGCCTTCAATAAACCAACTGTCCCAGGTTTCCAGCTCTGAAGGAGACGAAAGGTTCCACTTTTTTTTTACCACAAAGTGGTATTTTAGAATCAGCAAAATATGTTCTCAGTTGCTTTAAATGAAATAGTTTAAGGGTTGTGTCCGCTGTTATTTCTGGGTGTTTGTCAGTGTATACGTTTTTCTGTTCTAAGAGGAAACACAAACCTGTGTTTATTGGACCCATTAAAACAAAAAAGCCCATTTGCCCACTGTACTCCATGCAACTGTATCAAACAGACAGAGAATCTCTTCCAGTGATCGCTGCACTCATATCCCCTCGGAGATTCACGAAAGGTACGGGGGCTTCGCAAATCTGGGTTCGGTTTAGAAATGGGATAGTTCAATTGACTGTAATCTCGGGGCAGTCGTTTCACATGGAAATAAGTAAACAGACTGTTCTATTTGCTTTGAATTTATTTCTGGGAGAAAACATGGCATTCATAAATATACTGGATGACAACTTTAAATAAACTTCTTATTAAACTTGGATGCAAACAACGAATGCCTGAGATCTCCAGCTGAAAGGCAGGAGTGGCCTGTACTCGTTTGCCACTGGCATGATATACATACATGTTTTTCTTGCCAAGAGATGCTGTCTGAGTCGGGAAACGTGGATAAAGTCTAAACAAGCAGAACGACCACTAACGCAGCAAAAAATTGCTATGTAATAGTGAAACCGTCACCAAACAATCCACCATCACGTGTCAAAGCAACACAGAAGGGAACAACATCGTTAAGTATTTTTCACATCTGTGTGTTGCGTTTAGACTTGATTAATCTGGTTTTGTAAATTAGTGTCCAAAGCTGTCGGTCAACTTTGCCTGATTTTGGCACAAGCTCCAGGAATATCACAGTCTCGAAAGAGAACATTTTCCAATCACAGTTTTTTTCCCCCCCTAAAATATAGGAAAGAAAAGGATGAAACAAAAGGAGTGGAAAAGATTGGCAACACTGAGACGAGACAGTGAGACAGAACACAAATGGGCGAGGATGGAGGAGGGAAAGGAAAAGATAGGACACAATGCAGGAGAATAATGAACAATCCATGAAGGAAATCAGGAAAAGGAAATTTTACATAAAGATTACTTTCAAAATGCAATCTCAAGAACTTACCTCAACTGCGGTACCGCTCTGCCCAATGTCAACAATGAATTAAAATGTGGACACTGACATGTATGGCACATTCTGCATATTATATGTGCCTGCAGTGTCATCGATGCAATCTAAGTAATAAAATAATAAAATTACAGAATTTGCTATTTGTAAATCGACCACTGAACTAATGCCATTATAACGCCCACCCAAACCTGTCAGAAAAATGAGTCTGAAATTAGAGATATAAGCCAGCTCCCTCAGTGTATTGACTCCCATCACCAAACATGCAGACAAGACCCCATATCTAACCCAAACTGTAGCAGTAACACTGACTCAGAAAAAAATATAATTCTTAGATTTTCGGTTTTATTATAAACTATTAAATCTCAGAATAGCCTTACTAGAAGCCAACTGCACAACTGACTCTAAGTATAGCTGCATTATTAGGTAGCCAGGGTAAGGTGAGCAAGAGAATTTTTCAATTCAGCTCTTTTGACCTTGTCAATTCCCAATTTTCTAGAGCAACGACTAGTATGGAATTTTGACATTTCACACAATACAGAGAGTTCATCGCTAGTGTCACACAATACTGAGTGTTCATCGTTAGCGTCACACAATACCGGGTGTTCATCGCTAGTGTCACACAATACCGAGTGTTCATCGTTAGCGTCACACAATACCGAGTGTTCATCGTTAGCATCACACAATACCGAGTGTTCATCGTTAGCGTCACACAATACTGAGTGTTCATCGTTAGCGTCACACAATACAGAGTGTTCATCGTTAGCGTCACACAATACCGAGTGTTTATCGTTAACGTCACACAATACCGAGTGTTCATCGCTAGCGTCACACAATACCGAGTGTTCAACGTTAGCGTCACACAATACTGAGTGTTCATCGTTAGCGTCACACAATACCGAGTGTTTATCGTTAGCGTCACACAATACCGAGTGTTCATCGCTAGCGTCACACAATACCGAGTGTTCAACGTTAGCGTCACACAATACTGAGTGTTCATCGTTAGCGTCACACAATACCGAGTGTTTATCGTTAACGTCACACAATACCGAGTGTTCATCGCTAGCGTCACACAATACCGAGTGTTCAACGTTAGCGTCACACAATAACGAGTGTTCATCGTTAGCGTCACACAATACCGAGTGTTCATCGTTAGCGTCACACAATACCGAGTGTTCATCGTTAGCGTCACACAATACCGAGTGTTCATCGTTAGCGTCACACAATACTATAGGCAGTAGTGCTACGCCAGGGTCTTTAGTAATTGCTAATTTTACTTCTTCCAGCTTTGTTTACCGCTTTCAGGGTTATTTACTGAAGTGGGAATTCTAAGTGAGCTTGAAAGTTAAGATCAAAATAACCGATCTTTGAATTTTCACTTTAGTAAATAACTGTATAATTGGTTTCCCATGCTCCTCACTAACCAATAATCTTTCTGAAGATGAACATATTGTCAGTTAATGGGTTTTCTCGAGCTTGAACCAGTTACATTGAAACATCTGCAATTTCATCATTATTTTAGCAATATGTATTTTAGGGGCTGTGAGCAACAATTTCCTCCTCCAATTTATTGATATTATCAAAACTAGAATAAATAGTCTGATTATTAATTACATAATATTCTGAACGTGAATTTCACTGACTTTGTAAAATACGTGGCCGCGGCCGTTCATGTTTCCGATTTCTCAGTAAGGACAGAAAAAGCCATTCTGTTCTTTCACATGCAGAAAGAAAATAAAGAAATAAAAGTCCAGCAATCTTTCCACGAGACGCATTAATGTGTTTTCCAGCTGCCGGAAGGACGTCAGCATGGAGCACGGCGCTAACACGAAACGCCGCTAAATAATCACTTGATTTTTTGAATCTCGGATTCAATTGCACCTCGAATTTCCCTTCACATGCATTGTAACCCTTTAACCTCCACACGCAATACTTCACCCACTGCACTGTTCTGTGTTTGTTTTATTTATTATAAGATGACTTGTTGAATGTTTTTTATTTTAATGCTTTATGCTGAATTTGGTGATTAGTTCAGCAGCCCAAAGAGCAGTCATCCTTGCCGGGATTAGGAAGAAAGAAGCCCCTTCTTCTGTGTTCTCCAGAGGACGCCTGAGATTCGCTCCAGCTGCAATGCATTACCTTCAATGACGCACAACTGTGGGCAGGAGTCCTTGGAGCCGGGATGTTACAGCATAGCGTGGTGGTGGAATTGAACTGATGAAAGTGGAAATTTGCAAACAGAGTGTGTGTTGAGAATCCACCAATGGCACAGAATACAAGGGTGGGGAATGCAAACAAAGAGAAAATAAAATCTACGACTGCAGCTTGCGGCTGCTATTCAATGGTGGGAGAATAAAATACAAATGGAATTGACCAATTAATCCCTAATCTGTGCAGTAACTAAATGCAATGAGCGAGATGCAGAGTTACTTGTGTAGTTTAAGGATTTCTTCACTAAACTATGAGTTGTATCAAGTTAAAAACCATGTTCCAATATTTAGACCAAAATATCCCAAAACAACCATCTCGGTAGCTTTGCCTGAACGTTGTTTAGCTAATTGTCAACCGGAAAAGTAAGTTGCTTTAGTAAATAAATCCCTCTGTTTTCTTGTTTCGCTTTCCCCAAGGTGTGGAAATTATTGGCCAGTAAATGGTGACGTATCTGGGATTTACATGACTGAGTAAAAATGAAATTCACCCATACGTTATGTTCAGGGATCACTGACTGACGTGGTTATGACGCCTGGAGTATAAATCAGCAGTTCACTCATGATTTAGTAGAGATGCTGACTGAACCCCAGTCTCCAATGATGATATGGTGCAGGTAAAGCCAGGAGTGTTGCTGGGGGTACAGCCCCGAATATGGGCACCTGTAGCCTCTATCACCTTTCACCCTCGCCTTCTCCTTGTTGAGTTGTGTCCTGGAGAAATGAAGCACAATTAGGATAGAGGCGCAGGGAGTATGTTATTCTTGCCATGTTCCACCATCTCTATCATTGCGCTGCATCCACTTCAGACAGGGCTTCAACAGGGGAACGGGAGGTAGAGCAGCATGGAAGAAATAGCCAGAAATTACGGCCCTGGAAAAGTGTACTCCCATCGCACTGAGCAGGTAGGAATGGCGGGAAAAAAATAATATTTTTACAAATTATTTTTGTGTAGCCTATGTCTATGCTTGTTTGTGTATGTCTGTGCCTCTTACCTGTACCTGTTTGTATAAGTCTGCACCTATTTGTGTATGTCTACGCCTGTTTGTGTATGTCTGTGCCTGATTGTGTAAGTCTGCACCTATTTGTGTATGTCTGTGCCTGTTTGTGAATGTCTGTGCCTGTTTGTGTATGTATGCGCCTGTTTGTGTATGTCTGCACATGTTTGTGTGAGTCTGTGCCTATTTGTGTAAGTCTACACCTGTTAGTGTATGTCTGTACCTGTTTCTGTATGTATGTGCCTAATAGTATATGTCTGCATCTGTTTGTGTATATCTGTGCCTGTTTGTATAAATCTGCACCTATTTGTGTATGTTTCCGCCTGTTTGTGCCTGTTTGTGTATGCCTGCACCTATTTGTGTATGTCTGTGCCTGTTTGTGTAAGTCTGCATCTGTTAGTGTATATCTGTGCCTGTTTGTATAAGTCTGCACCTATTTGTGTATGTCTGCGCCTGTTTGTGTATGTCTGTGTCTGTTTGTGTATGCCTGCACTTATTTGTGTATGTATGGGCCTTTTTGTGTATGTCTGCACATGTTTGTGTGAGTGTGTGCCTGTTTGGGTAAGTCTGCATCTGTTAGTGTATGTCTGTGCCTGTTTGGGTATGTCTGTGCCTAATAGTATATGTCTGCATCTGTTTGTGTATGTCGGTGCCTGTCTGTGTACGTTTGCACATCTTTGTGTATGTCTGCACCTATTTGTGTATGTCTGCACATGTTTGTGTATGTGTGTGCCTGTTTTTCTGGGTCTGCGCATGTCTGTATGTCTGCGCATGTTTGTGTATGTCTGCACCTTTTTGTCTGGGTCTGCGCATGTCTGTGTATGTCTGCACATGTTTGTGTGAGTCTGCGCCTGTTTGTGGATGTCTGTGCCTCTTTGTGTATGTTTGCGCCTGTTTGTGTGGGTCTGTGCCTGTTTGTGTATGTCTGTGCCTGTCTGTGTACGTTTGCACCTCTTTGTGTATGTCTGCATCTATTTGTGTATGTCTGCACATGTTTGTGTATGTCTGTGCCTGTTTGTCTGGGTCTGTGCATGTTTGTGTATGTTTGCGCATGTTTGTGTATATCTGCACAGGTTTGTGTGAGACTGCGCATGTTTGTGTATGTCTGCACCTGTTTGGGTCTGCGCATGTCTGTGTATGTCTGCACATGTTTGTGTGAGTCTGCGCCTGTTTGTGTGAGTCTGTGCCTGTCTGTGTATGTCTGCACATGTTTGTGTATGTTTGCGCCTGTCTGTGTATGTCTGCACATGTTTGTGTGAGTCTGCGCATGCTTGTGTATGTCTGCACCTGTTTGTCTGGGTCTGCGCATATCTGTGTATGTCTGCACATGTTTGTGTGAGTCTGCGCCTGTTTGTGTATGTCTGTGCCTCTTTGTGTATGTTTGCGCCTGTTTGTGTATGCCTGTGCCTGTTTGCATGGGTCTATGCCTATTTGCGTGGGTCTGCACCTGTTTGCGTGGGACTGTGACTATTTGTGTATGTTTGCACCTGTTTGCCTGGGTCTGTGCCTGTTTTTGTATGTCTACACCTGTTTGTGTGGGTCTGTGCCTGTTTGTGTATGTCTGCGCCTGTTTGTGTGGGCCTGTGCCTGTTTGTGGATGTCTGCGCCTCTTTGTGTATGCCCAGGTCTTTGCCCTTATATTGGCTTAGTTTTAATATAGTTGGATAAGCTTTTAAATAATTTGATATTTTTAGTCATACATTTAAAATATTATAAAAATATTTAAAATACCATAAAATATATAAAATGTATATCAATATTTAAAACATATCAAAATAATAAAATATTTCTCAACATATTAAAATATCAAAAATATACAACATATAGAAAATGTATATCAGTATATAAAAAAAAAATCAAAATATTAAACTATTTCTCAACATATTAAAATATATCCAAAAATATTTAACTGAGACCTCCGAAAATAAATATTAGTCGATAAATCAATGAAAAACTGATTTAGAAAGTAAATTTTCTTTGTTGCCATTTGTTAACTGACAGCTGATCTTTTGGGAGCATCAATAAGTAAAACAATAATAGTAATATTAATAATAAATAAAAAATGTTTATTTATTTAACTTAACATAACTTATTTTCAGTGGTGTAACTATGCAGTACTCCATTTCCCATTTCAAATACACATCTTCAGAGTTTTATATCTTTTATCATTTTAGGTTACGTCTTATTAATAATTTCATAATGTGCAAACCTGAATACACCCTTGTTGTGACTGCAACCTTTAGGCTTCATTCAATCCCTATGGGATAAATGGTTCGACTGAAATTCGTTCCATTAATGAAAATATCCAGATCAAACCAAATCGATATTCAAACTAATTCTGGCCAAACCGAAAATGGAAAATTGACTAAAACTAAATGAAAATTCTTTCCTTGCACAACTCTAATTATTACGGTAACATTATATTGGGAGAGATATTGTAATGTTATTATCGTACCGGGCTGTAATATTATATAGGGAGAGATATTGTAATATTATTATCGTACCAGGCTGTAATATTATATAGGGAGAGATATTGTAATGTTATTATCGTACCAGGCTGTAATATTATATAGGGAAAGATATTGTAATGTTATTATCGTACCGGGCTGTAACATTATATAGGGAGAGATATTGTAATGTTATTATCGTACCGGGCTGTAACATTATATAGGGAGAGATATTGCAATGGTATTATCGTACCGGGCTGTAATATTGTATACGGAGAGATATATTGTAATGTTATCGTACCGGACTGTAACATTATATTGGGAGAGATATTGTAATGGTATGATCGTACCGGGCTGTAACATTATATTGGGAGAGATATTGCAATGGTATGATCATACCGGGCTGTAATATTATATAGGGAGAGATATTGTAATGTTATTATCGTACCAGTCTGTAGCATTATACAGGGAGAGATATTGTAATGTTATTATGGTACCGGGCTGTAACATTATATAGGGAGAGATATTGTAATGTTATTATCGTACCAGGCTGTAATATTATACAGGGAGAGATATTGTAATGTTATTATCGTACCGGGCTGTAATATTATATTGGGAGAGATATTGTAATGTTATTATCGTACCGGGCTGTAATATTATATAGGGAGAGATATTGTAATGTTATTATCATACCGGTCTGTAACATTATATAGGGAGAGATATTGTAATGTTATTATCGTACCGAGCTGTAACATTATATAGGGAGAGATATTGCAATGGTATTATCGTACCGGGCTGTAATATTATATACGGAGAGATATATTGTAATGTTATCGTACCGGACTGTAACATTATATTGGGAGAGATATTGTAATGGTATGATCGTACCGGGCTGTAACATTATATTGGGAGAGATATTGCAATGGTATGTTCGTACCGGGCTGTAATATTATATAGGGAGAGATATTGTAATGTTATTATCGTACCAGTCTGTAGCATTATACAGGGAGAGATATTGTAATGTTATTATCGTACCGGGCTGTAACATTATATAGGGAGAGATATTGTAATGTTATTATTGTACCGGGCTGTAATATTATATAGGGAGAGATATTGTAATGTTATTATCGTACCGGGCTGTAAAATTATACAGGGATATATATTGTAATGTTATTATCGTACCGGTCTGTAATATTATATAGGGAGAGATATTGTAATGTTATTATCGTACCGGTCTGTAATATTATACAGGGAGAGATATTGTAATGTTATTATCGTACCGGGCTGTAATATTATATAGGGAGAGATATTGTAATGTTATTATCATACCAGTCTGTAACATTATAAAGGGAGAGATATTGTAATGTTATTATCGTACCGGGCTGTAACATTATATAGGGAGAGATATTGCAATGGTATTATCGTACCGGGCTGTAACATTATAAAGGGAGAGATATTGTAATGTTATTATTGTACCGGGCTGTAATATTATATAGGGAGAGATATTGTAATGTTATTATCGTACCGGGCTGTAATATTATACAGGGATATATATTGTAATGTTATTATCGTACCGGTCTGTAATATTATATAGGGAGAGATATTGTAATGTTATTATCGTACCGGTCTGTAATATTATACAGGGAGAGATATTGTAATGTTATTATCGTACCGGGCTGTAACATTATATAGGGAGAGATATTGTAATGTTATTATCGTACCAGCTGTAATATTATATAGGGAAAGATATTGTAATGTTATTATCGTACCGGGCTGTAACTAATATTGGGATATTGGGATATTGCAATGGTATGATCGTGGGGCTGCGTACCGGGGCTGTAACATTATATAGGGAGAGATATTGCAATGGTATTATCGTACCGGGCTGTAATATTACAGGGAGTGATATTGTAATGTTATTATTGTACCTGGCTGTAATATTATATTGGGAGAGATATTGCAATGGTATGATCGTACCGGGCTGTAACATTATATAGGGAGAGATATTGCAATGGTATTATCGTACCGGGCTGTAATATTACAGGGAGTGATATTGTAATGTTATTATTGTACCTGGCTGTAATATTATATAGGGAGAGATATTGTAATGTTATCGTACCGGGCTGTAACATTATATAGGGAGAGATATTGTAATGTTATTATCGTACCGGGCTGTAACATTATATAGGGAGAGATATTGTAATGTTATTGTACTGGGCTCTAACATTATATTGGGAGAGATATTGCAATGGTATGATCGTACCGGGCTGTAACATTATATAGGGAGAGATATTGCAATGGTATTATCGTACCGGGCTGTAATATTACAGGGAGTGATATTGTAATGTTATTATTGTACCTGGCTGTAATATTATATAGGGAGAGATATTGTAATGTTATCGTACCGGGCTGTAACATTATATAGGGAGAGATATTGTAATGTTATTATCGTACCGGGCTGTAACATTATATTGGGAGAGATATTGTAATGTTGTTATCGTACCGGGCTGTAACATTATATAGGGAGAGATATTGTAATGTTATTATCGTACCGGGCTGTAACATTATATTGGGAGAGATATTGCAATGTTATGATCGTACCGGGCTGTAACATTATATAGGGAGAGATATTGCAATGGTATGATCGTACCGGGCTGTAATATTATATAGGGAGAGATATTGTAATGGTATTATCGTACCGGGCTGTAATATTACAGGGAGTGATATTGTAATGTTATTATTGTACCTAGCTGTAAAAATTGGAAGGGACACAATTGAGATAAAAAATAAAAAATATAAAAGAGATAGATATGATTATGACAAACAAGTTACCATACTATAAAAGTAGAACAGATCCCCGTACTACCTGGAAACCTAAACAACAAGAGACCCCTCTCAGAAAAAGGAACTATTCAGCAGATTCTAGAAATAAAACAATTTCACGGAAATAGATATGGAAGAGAAACGCATCAGAACAAAACACAAAATAAACACAAATCTCCTCTAAATAAGAAACCCCATAATGCAGTCATAGATAAAAGGAGAAGCACAATAGACAGGGTTAATAAATCCAGAATGGAAGAATCTTTCTTCCTTAAAATAGATTTGAGGTCCTCTCAGACGCCCCCACAGATAAGTTTTTTTGGGAGGCCAAACAAAGAGAAAAACACACAGATATACCCCAATCAAGTCTATCGCAAGGGATAAGGACTTATCCCAGATCACCAGGCAAAAGATTGAGAAGTATGGAGGAAGGGGAGGTCAAGGATGCTTCAGAAAATAAAAAAAATGACAGGTTTTAGAAAAATCAGTTGTTTTTTTATCTCACTGATATTCCCCTTTTAGATATTGAAGAGAACATTTTAAAGAAAGGTTTAAAATTTGTACCCACCAAACCAATAGATAGATTATTATTTTGTGTAGATCTAAATTGATTTATATCGACAATTATGTTTAAAAAATGTTTTTTTAAATGATAGACATATTTTCAAAGACCAAACACCTTTACCAGAATATATTCATACTCGTTTAGGAGAAAAATCTATTTTTTATCCCAACAATTTTGTTTCCAATAAAAGTATCACATTTGAAAAGTTTGTAATATAGGAGATAAATAAAATTCAAAAGCTTAAAGGTAAAAATATTAATCTTAACAGAGAAGAATAGATTACGCTAAAAACGTTTCAAAAAGACCAACTTAGAATCATAAAACCAGCAGATAAAGGTGGAGGAATAGTGATAATGAACACCCCAAAAATATATAGAGGAAGGTCTAAGACTGGTTAGCAATGAAAATACATACAAAAAAATTATTAGGAGATCCCACGAAAGACATGATCAAATAAAGTCAAGGATTTTTTTGATATGATTAAAGAAAAAAAGAGATTCTCAATGATCAAGAATATAATTATCTTAATATAAAAACACCAAGAATACCAGTTTTTTATAATTTGCCAAAAATTCATAAAGACCAACAAAACCCACCAGGTAGAACGATAGTTTCTGGAATAAATTCCATATCCATTAAACTATCGGAATACATAGACAAATGTCTTCAACCTGTAGTACAGACAACCTCATGCTAGTTAAAGGATTTGTTGAATATTTTATGGAATTTAGACACAAAGTGAAGGGTTGACTATCTGTTAATTACAACAGATGTCAGTTCTCTATATACAATTATAGCACATGAAAAAGGCTATGAAGCCACTAAATTCTTCCTAACCAAATCTAAAAGATATCCAGATGCACAAGTTAATTTTATTATGCAGGGAATAGAGTTGTTCTTAACAAATAATTATTTTTGGTTCTAAGAAAATTTCTATCTACAAATATGTGGAACCTCAATGAGGACCCGAATCGCACCAAGCTATGCCAACCTTTTTATGGCTTTTTGGGAACATTTTTTTAGTTACAATAATAATAGCTGGAGTGCGAATCTGTTCTCATATCAAAGATATATAGATGATATATTTTTTATTTGGAAAGGAAACAAAGAAGACCTTAACTCATTCTTAACGTTCTTAAATTTAAATGACTAGGTTATTGCTTAAACCACCAATTTAAGTGATTCATCTGTTAACTTTGTTGATATCTGCATTTATATAGAACAAACTTAGACGCATTTTAAACAAGTTGATGTTAACAATTATATACACCTCAAGAGTTGTAATTTTTCTCTTTGGCTAAGGAACGTGCCGAAGTCACAATTCCTCAGAATGTGAAGAAACTGTTCGGGCCTTGACACCTTCCGCACTCAAGCTAACAAAATTAAACTTCAGTTTTTAGAAAAAGGTTATGACAAAACCACATTGGAAATAACTGTACAGGAGGTCAGTAAAATACATTGTAAAGTTCTTCTTAAATATAATCCTAAAGAGAGCAATAGAGAACTTGATTTTCATTTTATATATGATTTTAACCATAATAACAAACAGGTGAAACGTATTATTTCCAACTTTTGGCCACTCTTAAAAAATGATCCAACATTACATAGAATAATGTATAGGAGTGTACCTAATTTAAAAAAAAAAAAAAAAAGTTTAGTGAAAATCACATCAAAATAAAGTCATCTCAAACATTTTTCCAACATAAAGGTTTTTATGGATGTGGATATTGCTTAGTAGGTAAGAATACCAAAAGAGGAAATGGACACGTTAAGATGTTTGAAGACCCACAAAACAAATATAAAATACATGTCACCAGTGGGGTACCTCAGGGATCTGTACTTGGACCCATTCTCTTTAATATTTTTATTAGTGATATTGCAGAAGGTCTTGATGGTAAGGTATGTCTTTTTGCTGATGATACTAAGATATGTAACAGCGTTGAAGTTCCAGGAGGGATAAGCCAAATGGCAAATGATTTAGGTAAACTTGAAAAATGATCAGAGTTGTGGCAACTGACATTTAATGTGAATAAGTGCAAGATAATGCATCTTGGATGTAAAAACCCAAGGGCAGATTATAGAATATTTGATAGTCCTAGCCTCAACATCTGAGGAAAGGGATTTAGGGTGATTATTTCTGATGACGTACAGGTAGGCAGACAATGTAATAGAGCAGCAGGAAATTCTAGCAGAATGCTTGGTTGTATAGGGAGAGGTATTAGCAGTAGAAAGAGGGAAGTGCTCATGTCATTGTACAGAACACTGGTGAGACCTCACTTGGAGTATTGTACACAGTACTGGAGACCATCTCTTTAGAAAGATATTGATACCTTAGAAAGGGTTCAGAGAAGGGCTACTAAACTGGTTCATGGATTTCGGGATAAAACTTACCAGGAAAGGTTAAAGGATCTTAACATGTATAGCTTGGAGGAAAGACGAGACAGGGGGGATATGATAGAAACATTTAAATATATAAAGGGAATCAACACAGTAAAGGAGGAGACTATATTTAAAAGAAGAAAAACTACCACAACAAGAGGACATAGTCTTAAATTAGAGGGACAAAGGTTTAAAAATAATATCAGGAAGTATTACTTTACTGAGAGGGTAGTGGATGCATGGAATAGCCTTCCAGCTGAAGTGGTAGAGGTTAACACAGTAAAGGAGTTTAAGCATGCGTGGGATAGGCATAAGGCTATCCTAACTATAAGATAAGGCTAGGGACTAATGAAAGTATTTAGAAAATTGGGCAGACTAGATGGGCCGAATGGTTCTTATCTGCCGTCACATTCTATGTTTCTATGTTTCTATGACATGATAACCTGCTTTTCAAAGAATGTAATATACCTTCTCACCTGTATGTGCAAATTATGCTACGAAGGGAGGACTAAACGTCCCCTACATACAAGAATGAATGAACATATAAGAAATATAAAAAACGGATACGAAAAACGTAGCGTTTCACAACACTTTAAAAAGATTTAGAAAATAAAGCAAACTGGAGATGGAAAGATATTTTAAAAAAGCTGGGAAGGAGTAAAATGAGATGGATTTTTAACGTACATACATTGAGCCCATTTAGGTTTAAATGAAGACTTTGAGATATGCAATTCTTTTATGAAACTTTATATGTTTAATGGTTTTTAAATATAGTATTTGTAGAGGTGTTTTTAGGGTGCAAATATCCTCAACACTTGTATTTAAGCAAAATATATATATTACTCTTCTTTTTAAAAATAAAAGGTTTCTCTTCCTTTTATATATATATATACTTTTTTATATATGTTTATTAGTTATTCAATGTTTTAGAGAATACAACATATACATTTTTTTCTGTTTATATATGCATATATCCCTGTCGAGAATAATGGGTATCAATTCTCAAGGACTCAGTAATGAACTGTGAAATTCCCCGAATCGGATATGACGTGCCGCAATAAACAAACTCTTGCCTTATGAGTAATGAAGTCATCCCCGGTAAACCAGATGTGGTGTGTCGGAACGGAGACACATATACCACTTTCGGTTCTGAATGGATTGTAAAGAAGGGATTTTGGATTGCTTCATTATATGGAACAATTGGAGAACCATACGCCTTATTGGATCTCGGTGAAGGGATCCATTGAATA
This sequence comes from Pelobates cultripes, assembly GCA_933207985.1. Taxonomy (NCBI): domain Eukaryota; kingdom Metazoa; phylum Chordata; class Amphibia; order Anura; family Pelobatidae; genus Pelobates; species Pelobates cultripes. The sequence goes on from OW240914.1 coordinate 357,684,227, forward strand.
CAGGAACCAGGAAAAAAGTATCTACACCAATTGAAAAAGCCATATTGGCGAAAAGCGTCTTGGATACAACACACAAGAGGGACTTTTTTACTTCATTTGTTTTTAAATTGTATGTTATACTCTATATTTTATTTTTATGTTATACTTTGAATAAATACTTCTATTGGAAAATCCTATCTCATCACTTTGAAGTCCACATCCTGGTTCACAGGGAAGTGTCACCTGAGATTTGACACTAAGCTACAAATTTGGAGCCAGTTATCGAACGGGCTCCTAATAAGGTAAGCAATAGCATAAGTGGTTCTACTTATTGCCTTATTAATTATATACATAATACGCCCAGATTTCTGTTTTATATATATTTTCCATATATTTGGAGACACACCTTCTGAAGCTATTATGGCTGCGAAAGAAGGCATTGGTTGGCCACTTTGAAAGGCCTGGATGCTTCATTGTTTAGAGCCTATACCACAAACGGCATTAGCAAATGTGAGTTGAACATACACTCACTAATATAAGTATATATACATATTTTATAAATGAAGACAATATTAAACTATCTGTATTTCTTCTGTTCATTTTTACATTATATCAACTCCCCTACAATTTGAGGGGTAAGTCATTTAATACGTGATGTTGGGGTTGATCACCTAAACATTGAGTTTCTAAGTTTGTCTGGGTTGGCTTTTTCCAGTATTTATCATTCTAAATATTATATAACATTATGCAATTTATCTCTGTATAAGAATTTGACATCAAATTAAGAGATTATTAAAAGCACATGTCACATGATATTACATTTTTCAAGATAATGATCCCAAAGTTACATTGTTAACAAAACTTTATAACCGCGTCCAATCTACGAGATAAATACAATTACACATTTACGTGCCATTTCATTTTAATAACCGGAAGGAAAGCTCTTATCTGCTGAAAATACATCCCATTCTTTAACAAAATGAGGACAATGAAATCAGATGACATTTTATAGCACAATTTAGCAATAAAATAACACTGGATTTACCGAGAGACTGCTCAGCTCGCAGTATTGGTTTTATCCACTTCATGGAACTGATATACATGCACAGAGGATATTTTTATAAAGAGGCTCTTTTTTAGGTTAGTTATATTTTGAGGTGCAGTCACTTGTGGAACTGAGCAGTGCCAGGGTAAATAGTTATCTTGGGGTAAAATCTCCAGTCCGCTACGTAACTCAAGGTCAAGTGAACTACTGACTGTCTCCGCATGGGGTAATTAAAAAGATTAACAACGTGTGTTATAGAATAGTTAGTCTCCAATCTTTGACTTGTTTCTTATGTTTTCTTGGTAAGGACTGTACAAGCTAAATTCCCAACAAATGTCATTAACGTATTTCCCACTACATTATCAAGAAACTGGTACACTAAAACTATAAAATCACACATTGAATAATAGAAATAAAAACAAAATAAAAAACAATGAAGAGCTAATAGAATTATAACACCCTACAATACCAGGATTAAGATGATACTGAATATATAAAGTAACCTTATAAATACATTTTACACATTAAAATTCTCATGCATGGGGGTTATCTCTCTCAATGCTCGCATAGCTAGAAAGGAGAACCCGTATCGGGTTGTCACCTTCGATGATCATTGTGACGAAAGTAACCTCGCCCCTGGGTTTTGGAGAGGCCTGCTTGCTAGCCTCTTGCCCTGTGACTATGGCCCCTGGGGTGTATTGCCTTTTAAAAACACTATTTGTGCATATTGGAACCCTTTCAAACATGTGGCGGCGGCCATCTTAAATTGTCCAGCAGTGTTTTGTCGTCGAGTGTATGGAACTGTTTTGGGCATGGGACCATGTGCACGGTGGCCCAAAAATAAGACTTCCAGGAAATTTCTGAACCCCTAAACTGATCTGGGTGATTTTTGGATATGTTGTTCACCCAGATCGGGGCTATCAGAGGATGTGACTTTTGTGGGGATATGTTGTATTTTGGAGTACTTATTTATTTATTTTTTTAAATGTATGTTTTATTCTGCTTAGAGTTAATTGAGTTAGTCCATTGTCTTCGTTAATTGTGTACACTGTATGGGAGTAACTATATGCGAAACTATGACTTTGTGTCCTTTGCCCCACAAGTTCCACATAGGTGGTAACCTTGTGGGAAAACTTGTATAAAAGACCAAGCTGTTTAATAAACCCTCAGATCTGCTGAGTTCCTGTTTTACCCTCAACATAGAGCCTCGGCTCATGTGTGGGGGGGAAAGGCTGCATCTACACTGGGGGATTTCTATACTCTATATAGCCCTGGGCTATAATCACTACGCTCTTTTAAGAGCTTGTTCCTGCTACTCTCTCTTGGAGGAGAGGTTCACTATCTGGAACCGGGAGCCTTGTTGTAGGTCTAGGGTGGGTAGAGGACGGCGAGACCCCAAATAAGCTGCAGCAGTTCTACAATGCTTATGTTGTTTGGTGTGGTGCTGATGGTCTTTGGTAAGCACTAGGAGCATCGATTGACGGAGGGTCCGTCACAATCATGATGCCCCAGTCCAAATTCTGAGCTACCAGCAGGCTAATAGTTATCTAAGGGGAGAAATAGGTCTTATCTATGAGGGGGTGAGGTAAGTACTGTGCAAGTTATGGATGAGAGGAAATTGGCTCTTAGCTTGGGGGGGGGGGCAAGGTTATAGCTACAATGGAGAGAGGAGGAGATAGGCTTCTAGCTACAAGGGGGAGAGGAGGAGATAGGCATCTAGCTGTAAGGGGGCTTCATCTGGCCAGATTAAAACATTGCAGTACTCCCAGAACGATGTGTTGTCTGGTTACTGGGAGGAGAAAGGGCTAATCACTAATCACTGTTCCAGTGTGAAGGATTCAATGGGTAAAGTCCTTGTAAGGGCTAGAGTTCCCAGGACCTAGTTTTGTCCAGTGCCTGTGGGTGGAGAGAGCGCATTTCCCATTCGGCTCCAGGAGGGAATAGTTCCAGGGCCCCAGTCAAGCCACGGCAACTGTGGGCAAAAGTGCTGCGGTTTGTCCCCTGTTCCAGCTAGGAAGCGGTCCTTGGCGGATGTACCTTGCCAGATATACAGGGAGCTCCGTTACAGGTTTCTTGCTGTAAGGGGAAGAGAAGGAGTTAGCCTTCTAGCTACAAAGAGGGTGGGGGGAGGAAATAGACGTGTAGCTACAAGGGGGAGAGTAAGAGATGGGCTTCTAACTGTGGTGGCGATAGGTGTCTAGCTGTGGGGGGAAGGAGGAGACAGATTTCTAGCTACAAGGGGGACTGGAGGAGAAAAGGCTACTGGCAACAAGTAGATGGAAGGTGAATAGGCTGCTAGATCTATGTAACAGGGTGACGAATAGGCATCTAGCTACAAAGGAGTGAATAGGAAAATAGACTACTGGCTAAGTAACTGCACTTTAATTGATTTCAGCATTTTTAAAAAATAAATAAAATTATTTTCCACTTATTTTGTGAATGGGCTAACAAGTATGAGGGAACAGCTTCTACATATGGGGTGAGATGAGAAGAATGGGTACATAGACAGAGCCACTTTCTTCAACAATGCTGCATTCACACACGCACTAACCTTCTATGCAAACAGTGTTCTGCATTCAAGCACATTGACCTTTCACACATATAGACACTTGCATCCACTGACACTCCACACACATGCACCCATTCATCCACAAACACTGACACTCCACGGATATACAACCCTGCCTGCATAATCACTGGCATGCCACACACATGCACCCATTCATCCACAAACACTGACACTCCACGGATATACAACCCTGCCTGCATAATCACTGGCATGCCACACACATGAACCCATTCATCCACAAACACTGAAACTCCACAGATATACAACCCTGCCTGCATAATCACTGACATGCCACACACATGCACCCATTCATCCACAAACACTGACACTCCACAGATATACAACCCTGCATCCACACATACACCCCTGCATCCACAAACACATACACCACACACATAAACCCCTGCATCCACAAACACTGACACTCCACATACATCTCTAAACTAACAAACACTGACACTCTACACATACTGACACACCACACACATACACTCCTGCATCCACAAACACACCATACACATACACCCCTTCATTCACATACACTGGCAAACCACACACATACACCGCTGCATCCACAAATACAGACACACCACACACATACACCCCTGCATCCACAAACATTGGCACTCCACACACAAACACACCCCTGCATCCACACACACTGACACATCACACACATATACCCCTGCATCCACACACACATACACTCCTGCATCCATAGTCTTTTTCACTCTGATCTCATACATGCCCCTGCCTTCAAACATATTTACCCTCCACACACATACGTCCTTGTATTCACATACACTGACCCTCTCCACACACTGAATCTCTGCACATATGCCCGGTAAACAGACTTACCTACAGTCCCTCAATATAAATGAGACCTTGCACACCCACCAGGGACGGCACAACTGTTAGGCGAACTAGGCATTCACCTAGGGCGCTGGCCTGCTGGGGGCACCCACTGGGATATTTCCTGGTGGGTTGCCCCTGTCTTGCCCTCCCCCACCCCATCTCCACCTCCAGCTGATCTTACAGGCGCACGAAGGTGGTGGCACCCAGAGGAGCCCTGTCACAGGGAGCGCAGGAGGTGGCCATCCACCAGAGCAGGCACCTTCTTACATTAATGGCAGGTGTATGTCTGTCAGTAAGTGTCTGTGTGTGTGTGTCTGTCAGTGAGTGAGTGTCTGTCAGTGAGTTTTTGTGTGTCAGTGAGTGAGTCTATGTCTGTCTGTCAGTGAGTGTGTGTCTGTCACTGAGTGTGTGTGTCTGCCAGTGAGTGAGTTACATGAGGGCACAGCAAAATGGATCTTTGCCTAGGGCGGCAGAAATCCTTGAACCGGCCCTGACACCCACTTACTTAAAAAATAATTGAAAAAAAATATTTTAAGTGGCATAATTTACGCCTGGCTAGTAGGTCAAGATGTGAAATTTTGAGCCCTGATAATAAAAACACCAATGAGAGGTCAGATTTCAATAAACACATCTCTAAATCGTTTGTGAAGTCAGTTTTTGTGTTCCTATCTATTCCAGCAAACTGACAATCAGTTCATGTTTTAAATGAGTTAAAACACTCTGAGCAATGTCTCCGTATTGTGCCCCTGTTACAGCTGTGAAAATACAAGTTTCTAATACATGTCAGCTTCCTTATATCAGCGTGTTTACTGAAGCAGACACCGACTAATTATGTAGTTTGTAGTTTAAATAGACAGAGGGAGAGAGATTGGGGGCAAGTCAAAAGTAAACGAGATCATGGTGCACAATGAAAGTGTAAAAGATCAGGGCAGGGATTAGAGTGATAGGTATTTGGGTTGATATTAAAGTGATAGAGAAATGAGGTGAGATTAGAGTGGCAGAGATTATGATAGAAATTAGAGTGATAGAGCTATGGGCAGAGATTAGAGTGACAGGGATTATTATAGAGATTAGAGTGATAGAGATTTGGGCAGCGTTTAAAGTGATAGAGATTTGGGCAGATATTAGAGTGACAGAGATTACGATAGAGATTAGAGTGATAGAGCTGTGGGCAGAGATTAGAGTGACAGAGATTAATATAGAGATTAGAGTGATAGAGCTATGGGCAGAGTTTAAAGTGATAGAGATTTGGGCAGATATTAGAGTGACAGAGACTATGATAGAAATTAGAGTGATAGAGCTATGGGCAGAGATTAGAGTGACAGGGATTATTATAGAGATTAGAGTGATAGAGATTTGGGCAGATATTAGAGTGACAGAGATTACGATAGAGATTAGAGTGTTAGAGCTATAGTCAGAGATTAGAGTGACAGAGATTAGAGTGACAGAGATTACGATAGAGATTAGAGTGATAGAGCTGTGGGCAGAGATTAGAGTGACAGAGATTAATATAGAGATTAGAGTGATAGAGCTATGGGCAGATATTAGAGTGACAGAGATTACAGCAGAGATTAGAGTGACAGAGATTTGGGCAGAGATCAAGTGTTAAAGATTTAGGCATAGTTTAGAGTGATAGAGATATGGGCAGATATTCAAGTGACAGAGACAGAGCTATGGGCAGAGTTTAGAGTAGTAGGGATTAGAGATTTGGGTAGAGATTAGATTGACAGAGATTTCGGCAGAGATTAGAGTAATAGAGAATTGGGTAGAGATTAGATTGATAGGTATTTGGGTTGAGATTAAAGTTATAGAGATATGGGGTGAGATTAGAGTCATAGAGATTTGGGCAGAGACTAAAGTGATAAAGATGGGAGGTTAGATTAGACTGAAAGAGACTGTGGGTGAGAGTAGAGTGAAATAGATTGTGGTGAGATTAAAAGAAAACAGATCAGGATTGAGATTAGAGTGATAAGGTTGGGGCAAAATTTAAATGAATGAGATTGGAAGTGAGAGATATTGAAGAGAGATTAAACTGATACCTAGCCACTAAAATGAAGATTCAAAGTGAATTTACAGTTAGACTAAAAGAGACTGAGGAGACATTACGGTGATAGAGGTCGAGGTGAGAATAATCTGAAAGAGATGAAGGTGATATTAATTTGATAGAGATCTGAATTGTTGTAAAATTAATTTGATGGAAATCATGTTGAAATTAATCTGATAGAGACAGAGGTTAGATTAAATTAATAGAGTTTGAGATCTGATAAAGATCAGAGTAAAATTCATTTTATGAAGATCGGGGTTAGATTAATCTGTTAGGCAATGTAGTGAGATTCAATTTATAGAGATTGAGGTTGAGTTAATCTGATAGAGATTGTGTTGAGATTAAGACGATGTAAATCAGGGTGAGGTTAAACAGATATAGGTTGAGGTAAAATTAAATAGATTGAGTTTGAGGTGAGATTAATCTGATGGAGATGACAGATTAAATTAATAGAGATTTGGGTGAGATTGATCTCATTGAGTTCAAGGTGAGATTAAATTGATAGAGTTTGAGGTGAGATTAAATTGATTGAGTTCGAGGTGAGATTAAATTGATAGAGTTCAAAGTGAGATTAAATTGATAGAGTTTGAGGTGAGATTAAATTGATAGAGTTTGAGGTGAGATTAAATTGATAGAGTTTGAGCACTTTAACTGTTTTGTTTTTTTTTTAAAGATTTTTAGAAATAATTTTCCACTGTTGTGTTTATTACAGTTCTCGGGATCAGTGCTATTTTCCAGCTGTTCCTGATTATGGTTTTATTGGATCCCGTTTAGGAAACCGATTAGGACTTGGTTAAGGATAAATGGTGAAGCTGCATATTACCAGTTTGGCCCGGGTATCTACCGGTCTCACTGTGAGGTTTATTCTCTAAACAACAAATTGTAGAAATGAAAACGTAGTCTACTAGAGCCAAGTTTTGACCCGTTGTCTGCGGTACAAACAAGAAGGTTTAAATTGTATTTTGTAATAAAAATAAAGTTTTTTTATTTTCCTTAACATTTTATCAGATTTATACTTCGTGGTAGAAAATGTTATTTTAACTCCCTAATGATTGTAAAAAAGTTTCCCAAAACACAATCCATTTCCTGCCGTCTAAACCTCCAGACATCGTTCCATGACTTAGAACAATCTCATTTCATGCGTTTCCTCATTATTTGTTTAAAAGAACCAGTTGATAAGCATTGAAATCCTATTCACACATTAACCTGCAACTCTCCATAACATATTTACCTGTGTTTAAGTATTATAATCATATGATCCTAGTGTCACCTGAACACAGGAATGTTTTACAGATTAAAACCTATAGAATATTTAAGGGACACTGTAGGTACTGAACTGGTTATAGTGCCTGGAGTCCCCTGGCGCTGTCCCTCCATTCAGTGTTAAACCATTCTCATTGAAGTGGTTATAGTGCCTGGAGTCCCCTGGCGCTGTCCCTCCATTCAGTGTTAAACCATTCCATCTCATTGAAGTGGTTATAGTGCCTGGAGTCCCCTGGCGCTGTCCCTCCATTCAGTGTTAAACCATTCCATCTCATTGAAGTGGTTATAGTGCCTGGAGTCCCCTGGCGCTGTCCCTCCATTCAGTGTTAAACCATTCCATCTCATTGAAGTGGTTATAGTGCCTGGAGCCACCTGGCTCTGTCCCTCCATTCAGCATTAAACCATTCCATCTCATTGAAGTGGTTATAGTGCCTGGAGCCACCTGGCTCTGTCCCTCTATTCAGCATTTAACAATTCATCTCATTGAAGTGGTTATAGTGCCTGGAGCCACCTGGCGCTGTCCCTCCATTCAGTGTTAAACCATTTAATCTCATTGAAGTGGTTATAGTGCCTGGAGCCACCTGGCTCTGTCCCTCTATTCAGCGTTTAACAATTCATCTCATTGAAGTGGTTATAGTGCCTGGAGCCACCTGGCGCTGTCCCTCTATTCAGCGTTAAACCATTCCATCTCATTGAAGTGGTTATAGTGCCTGGAGTCCCCTGACGCTGTCCCTCCATTCAGCATTAAACCATTCCATCTCATTGAAGTTGTTATAGTGCCTGGAGCCACCTGGCTCTGTCCCTCCATTCAGCGTTAAACCATTCTATCTCATTGAAGTGGTTATAGTGCCTGGAGTCCCCTGACGCTGTCCCTCCATTCAATGTTAAACCATTCCATCTCACTGAAGTGGTTATAGTGCCTGGAGTCCCTTTGCGCTGTCCTTCCATTCAGTGTTAAACCATTCCATCTCATTAAAGTAGTTATAGTTTATCATTGGGAGAATTTTAATGATTCTCTCAAATAATTACTTCTGGTTTGAGGACCATTTTTATTTACAAACCAGAGGTAACGCTATGGGGACCAGGTTTGCCCCCAGCTACGCCAACTTGTTTATGTCATATTGGGAAAGATTTTTTATTTATCGTGATGGCGGGCTGGGGAAGAACCTGGTCCTCTATAGAAGGTACATTGTCGACATTTTTATGATTTGGAGAGGATCTGAGGATGATTTTAATATCTTTTATAATTCCCTAAATGATAATGACTGGGGAATTAAACTTAGCAAATGTATTAGTCCTATCACCATCGATTTTCTAGACCTTAATATTTATGTTTTTAATAACACTTTGAGGACATGGACCAAAATTTGTTTTTAGGGGAGCAAAAAAACTTTAAACATATTTTAAAGTCCAGCTATATTTAAGATGAAAACAAGAATGATAATTTTTGAAACCAATGGTCCAAGTCACAATCAGGGTTTTTTCACTGTGGCTGCTACAATGAGTGCAAACAAACTAAAATTACAAATAAGAAAAAAGAGGAGTTTAATGCTGTAGTGACTAATAAAACTTTTAAAATCAAGTTGTTAATAACGTGTGAAACAAAAAATGTAGTGTAACTATTAAAATGCACGTGTAACCAACAATACGTGGGAAAAATAAGTAGACAACTTAAAATACGTATTAACGAGCATATTAGAAATATTAAAAAAGGTTTTATAAATCACAGTGTGTCTAAACATTTCCTGGACCATCATCAATCTGACCCCGGTGGCCTGGAATTTTTAGGAATTGAAAGGGTAACAGGACACTGGAGAGGTGGGGACAGTGCCTGCAGTTTGGATAGACAAGAGTTAAAATGGATCTTTGAACTGCAGACACTGTCCCCAAAAGGTCTAAATATTGATTTCGACATAGGCACTTTATTGTAAGCAATTTACACTCTATTACAACATTTTAATTTTTTTTTTTTAGTTGTATATATACACAATAGTACCTTATTAGCTGGGATTTTTCTTATTTAACCTTTTGATACATATATCACCTTTTATGCACCCCTCCTCCTTTCCTTTTTAAACATATGTGACAAAATGCCTTTTGTCACTGGATTGTTAGGTGACAAGCTGCCCTTTGCCCCTGGCTGTTGGAGGAGCCTGATTGCCAGCCTCCTTCCTCATGACTATGGCCCTGGGGTGTATTGCGTAAAAATACTATTTGGGGTTTATTGGCTTCTAAAGACTGTTTCTGCCCATTTGAATCCATGGAAAGGTGTGTTTCTTCCCCTCCCCCATTTCCTGTCTATTGTTCTCCAGCAGGGCGTTGTCCCAAACACACTGCCAAACCAGTTGGAACTGACTGCTTTTGTCCCTCCTTGGTTTCTCAACAGCCCTTGCTATGCTTTGCCCCATGGCAAATTTACTCTGTTCATGGGATCTGAGCGCTGTTCACCTAGATTGGGTGCTCAGATCCGAGCTATCTGGGGATAGGTTAAAAGTGGGGGTTCTGTGTAATATAATAAGAAATATGTATTTTTTTGTACTTTTACGTATTTTTGCAGTTAGTGTAAAATGTTCCACTAACCTGGAGCTAACTGAGTTTACTGCAGTGCCTTAAGCCAATTATCTCCAGGATGGAGAAGAGGGATTTCATTGTGTATGTGGGAGTGTTATTATGTTAATTAGTGTTCCCATTGGTTTGTGTCCCTTTTGTCACAGTTTACCACCAGGTCCAGGGGGTGTGCCTCTGGCCTGAAAACTTGTATATAAGGAGTAATAAACGCTCATTGGAGTCAGATCATCTTGTACCTTCATGAAGTTTCGGCTCATGTTTGGGGGATTGGAGAACTACACTCTGGGGATTGTTATAATCACTATACTCCCCAGGGTATAATCACTAAGCTCTGCTAAGAGCTTGTTCCTGTTTCTGCTCTCTGGAATTCGGAGAGGTCGACCTACTGGAAGCTGGACCCTGGTCTTGGGTCCAGGGTGGGTGGAGACGGCGAGACCCCAACTAAGCTGCGGCGGTTCGTGGGGTCTGCAGTGGTTATGGTGTCAGGTGGAGCGCTTGGAGACCTCGGGAAGCACTAGGAGCATCCGTCAGCGGAAGGTACCCGGTCGGGGTGCCAGCGGTTCCATTACAGCATATTTTATGTTAAAGTTATAGTATAAAATATGGCTTTTTCTTTTTAAACATATTTTATGTAAAGGCTATATTATGAGAGAGTTTGTTTCAAACATTATGTTTGAATTGCAAAGATTATATGTAGAAGTATTTTTTTTTAAATGTATATTCTTCTTTGCCCATATTCTATGCCCTTACATAACATGGATATCGGACTTAAAAGACATTCCTCTTACTTCCGGGTTACGAACCCGAACACTTTACGTCATTATGTCATCACGTCGGCATGATGACATTCAAGCCACAGGAAACCAGAAGACAGCAGACCACCATCTTGGAGTCCCAGAACGATGAAAAAAGCCGACGGATGTACACTGAATGGAAGAGAAATCGGAAAAGCATCCAACACTATCATGGAGGTCTCAGTTAAAGAACCCTAAGACAAGTATTTATGATTGTTTTGTGGGTGGGTTTTGTATGTATTTCGGGATGCTTTTTATGGGATGAACGATGTCTGACCTTCTCAAGATGTCGGAACTAAACGGAAATACCTTATATGGACTTTGATCATCATGTGTTTTGAATTGTCTTATTATTTGTATGTATATATTAGAATGATGTGAACTCAGTAGGTTATGCATCTGAGGAAGACCAGTTACGGTCGAAACGTGTTGTGCTTATCTATTTTACTACTTATTATCGTGTGTTTGTTTTATTTAGATTTTTGTAATAAAATATTATATTTATTTTATCACAGTTCCTGATTTCCATCACACCTACGGGACCCATCGACTAAACAACACGTGGAGTGGTTATATAACACCTACAGAGTTCAGAGCCGACCTTAAGGGCTCAAAAATATGTTGGTGTTCTCCATATTTAATTGTATGTGTAACGGACCGTTTTGCCCACCAGAGGTTAAAAACCGTTTAGGCAATATTCCCCTTCCAGAGTTACAGGCACAGCTACTGCAGAACACCAAACTCCCGAACCGCATATAAGGGAATGCTCTAAACTCCCGAACTGCATACAAAATAGTACTCCAAACTCCCGAACTGGAACCTCACGAATAGCTGCTAGCAGACGAATAGGAAAAGCACCTAAGCGGCTTACACTCCTAGCAATCAGTCTCTATCAGCATACAGTAAATCCCCCCATGAACGAGACAGAGCTCCGTGTTGAGGGTCAAGCAGTGGTCTGTTTACTGAGGGCTACCTGCCCAGTATTTATGCAGGTCTCCCACCTGGTGGACACTCCCCTAGGGGACCAAATGGGAGACTGGGACACAAATAGTACAATGACCAATCACAGGCAGACTTGGTTCAAACACTCCCCCAATACATTACAATCCCTCCCCTCTATCCTGGAGATAATTGGGAAGTAATCCAATTATCTCCAAGGACAGAGGCAAAACTCCATTACCCACATGGTTACAGTAAAACACTAAAACACAATAAAATACACAATATTACATTTATCACACAAAATATATACTTGCTGGGATCTGAGCGCACAAAAGTACCGAATAGCGCTCAGATCCTATGCACACAATCCAATCGCCGTGGAGTTAAAGTGTTCCCAAAGTCTGTTCTCCATACGAATAGACTCCACGGCATTGCTATCTGGGGTAATGCTGTTCATACGGTTTAAACTACCGAATGAACAGGTATTCGGTTAACTGACCGAATGCAGAAGCAAGGAGGCTGACGGCTCAGCGGTGTTCGCGCAAAAAGTGTCCGTTTACAGTTCCACAGTTTGGGCGCTGAACACCGCTGGCCGTTCGGGACTTTAAAATGGCTGCCGCCACGTGTTCGGCAACCGAACAAAGGCCACCCAGCATTCGTCAATTAAGCTGCGGTTAACCGCAGCTTCTGGGAGGTTAATTGCCGACACACTCCAGCTCCCAGGTGGTCAGTCATTCATGCGTTAGTTCGGTAGATTGAATCTACCGACCGCTGGGCAGAAAGGCACGAATAAGCCTTTTCTGCAGGGGAAAAGAAGTCTTTTAACATGGGGCCATAATCCAAAGGCAACAGGCGAGCAACCAGGCTTCTCCAATGCAATGTGGTGAGATTGGTCTCGTCACACTATGGATATTATCTTTTATACAGTCTATGCTATGGTTGTTTTATGTTTATATTAATAGGTTCTTATCTACTGATGCCAAAGTGAAGTACACCTAGTACTTTTTGCGCTATCACCTCATTTTCTTCCAAGATTCTATTTATGTATAAGTGTAATGTTGGCATAGCACTTGGGTGATTTTAGCTGCACGGTTTTAGGATACTATTGTGGCGCCATTGTCTTTAATTTCTTGTATATGAAGTAGTTCTAGTGCCTGGAGGCCCCTGATGCTGTCCATCAATTCAGTATTAAACAATTCCATCTCATTGAAGTGGTTATAGTGCCTGAAGTCGCCTGGCGCTGTCCCTCCATTCAGCGTTAAAACCATTCCATATTATTGAAGTGGTTATAGTGCCTGGAGCCCCCTGGCACTGTCCCTCCATTCAGTGTTAAAACATTTCTTCTCATCGAAGTGGTTATAGTACTTGGATTACCTGGCGCTGTCCATCCATTCACTGTTAAACCATTCCATTTAATTGAAGTGGTTATAGTGCCTGTAGTCCCCTGGCGCTGTCCCTCCATTCAGTGATAAACCATTCCATCTTATTGAAGTGGTTATAGTGCCTGGAGTCCCCTGGCGCTGTCCCTCCATTCAGTAATAAACCATTCCATCTCATTGAAGTGGTTATAGTGCCTGGAGTCGCCTGGCGCTGTCCCTCCATTCAGCGTTAAAACCATTCTATCTCATTGAAGTGGTTATAGTGCCTGGAGTCCCCTGGCACTGTCCCTCTATTCAGTGTTAAACCATTTCATCTCATTGAAGTGGTTATAGTGCCTGGAGCCCCCTGGCACTGTCCCTCCATTCAGTGTTAAAACATTTCTTCTCATCGAAGTGGTTATAGTACTTGGATTACCTGGCGCTGTCCATTCATTCACTGTTAAACCATTCCATTTAATTGAAGTGGTTATAGTGCCTGTAGTCCCCTGGCGCTGTCCCTCCATTCAGTGATAAACCATTCCATCTTATTGAAGTGGTTATAGTGCCTGGAGTCCCCTGGCGCTGTCCCTCCATTCAGTAATAAACCATTCCATCTCATTGAAGTGGTTATAGTGCCTGGAGTCCCCTAGCGCTGTCCATCAATTCAGTGTTAAAACATTCCATCTTATTGAAGTGGTTATAGTGCCTGGAGTCCACTGGCGCTGTCCCACCATTCAGTGTTAAACCATTTTTGAGCAGTAACACTGAATGAGGGTACCTGGCTTCCCATGAAGGTAAGAGATTGCACACTTCCTTCTAGCCATAGCAATTCATACCAGCAATGAGCACTGTGATAGGTTAAATGTTCTCAGCTGAAACACACAGACTCCCATTGCTGCTCAGATTAATGTGTGCCGAGGCAGGACAGAGGGGATGGGTCGCTTGGACTCTCGTTTGGTATTAAAACAATAAAAGTGGTTTAATGCTGAATGGACTCCAGACACTATAACCACTTCAATGAAATGTAGCCGTTACAGTGCCTACAGTGTACTTTTAATTTAAAATGGTCTCTTACCTGGTATTTACATTACTGAATAACACTGAAGATTACCTACAGCATGCGTTAAACACATTTTCTGATGACATGTTCTGCTTTCCTTTAAATGAATATATAAAAAAAAATTAGCAAATTACATCACAACCCAGGTCAGACAAGGCACAGCCAGGGCACACTGTGCAAATGAAGAGGATAAATAGAAACATTGTTTGCTCTCTCTATACTGACTGCCAGGTATAAAGGGCGGAGCTTATAACAATGATTGACAGGGAGCTAAGAAGGAGGTGGCTCTCTCTATACTGACTGCCAGGAGTAAAGGGCGGAGCTTATAACAATGATTGACAGGGAGCTAAGATGGAGGTGTTGACAGAGAGCTACAAGACAAAGAGCTAATGGATTTCTACATTTTATTTTTTACAATTTACAAATACATATTTGATAAATATAGGGATAAGTAAGTGTAATAGTAAAAATCATGTTAAGTAAAAAAACATAGAAATAAATTATGGAAAGCCATCAATTAGGTGAAAACTATCCAATAAATAAATACAAAATATTAAGATAAGGTAAGTTTAAAACGCCACAAACTCAATATCAAAGGCCCTCTGCAAACTGTAAGGACTTACTCAGAATGGTCCCCGCTCAGTTTTCAGTTATAATAAGAAAACATTGGATTTCCTAGGCCACCAAATTCCTGGTGGGTCCATCTACCCCCATCTCTACACACATTAATCTCATGTTACCCATAATGTATGATTAACAGAGAAAAAGAAAAACTGTTTCAATCATTGTTGCAGTCAAAGTGGGAGACAATAACATGCTTGGTGAAACGTGACGAGAGTTACCGTTCTGGATGCAGGAGTCATGTAATAATACGAAAATAGGCCGACTCAGAAGTTAACATAGTAAACCATTGTCCTAACCGGAAGCTCATCCTGAGCGATCCTGTCCAGGATCGAAATCTAACCTGACTTCAACTGATCCATAAACTGAATGAGTGATGCACCCTCCTGGCTCATAGAATATATAATCTACTGGTAGAAGGTTCACCTGGATCATAGAATGCATATCCTGATGATAGAACGTCCATCTGGATCATAGAATGTATATCCCACTGATAGAATATTCACCTGGATCATAGAATGTATATGCCACTGATAGAAAGTCCACCTGGATCATAGAATGTATATCCCACTGATAGAAGGTTCACCTGGATCATAGAATGTATATCCCACTGATAGAATATTCACCTGGATCATAGAAGGTATACCCCACTGATAGAAGGTTCACCTGGATCATAGAATATATATCCCACTGATAGAATGTTCACCGGGATCATAGAATGTATATAATACTGATAGAAAGTCCACCTGGATCATAGAATGTATATCCCACTGATAGAAGGTTCACCTGGATCATAGAATATATATCCCTCTGATAGAATGTTCACCTGGATCATAGAATGTATATCCCACTGATAGAATGTTCACCGGGATCATAGAATGTATATAATACTGATAGAAAGTCCACCTGGATCATAGAATGTATATCCCACTGATAGAAGGTTCACCTGGATCACAGAATATATATCCCTCTGATAGAATGTTTCATTGGCTTATAGAATGTAAATCCAACTAATATAAAGTCTACCTGGCTCATAGAATGTATATCTGTGGTGAACTTGCCCTCGCCATGAGCTCCTGGAGGAGCCTGCTTGCTAGCCTCCTGCCTCAGGACTATGGGCTATGCTAAAAGGCTATTGAAATACTGGGTTTGTGGGATTCCCTTGGACTGTTCGGAAACCGAACCAACCCACGAACTGTGGACCACCTCTGAGCTTATTGACCCTTGTTAACCTCTCCTGACAGTTCTTTCAGTGTGGATTCTAATTGTGCAGCTGGGTGGCCGCCATTCGTATGCACGAACGTGTAGGAACTGTGTGGCAGCCATATTGTTCACGAGAATGCAGGCAGCGGTGTTTGGGCATCGATCACGTGGAACTAAATCGGACACTGAAGCTCCCTAACTCTGCTGAACTTGGAAGAACGCCTGCTCCTTCCCCACACACCTCAGGAAAGCGCCATTCGGTAGGTTTGTTTTTATGGTTCATACGAACAAACGGTACCAAGAAGTCATAGTGTGCATTTGGTATTTCTTTCACATGGAACTCCCGAAGTTGACTGGCCAAAATCACAAAACGCCCTGGAACTTTTTTGGGCATATGACCATGTGTGCGGCAGGTCAGAACTTCCACACGGTGGCGTTTTGGCTCTGTTTGTGGGATCTCAGTGCTTTTTGGATATGTTGGATACTCAGATCCAGGCTATCGGGGGATGTATAGACTGTGGGGGTGCCTATGTGGGAAATATCTGTTTTTATGGTTTTTCATATTTGTTACTGTTTTTCCTGAGTCACGGTGACAATGCATTTTGTAGACATTTTGTGGGGGTGTTTATAGGCGTGTTTTGGGGAGTGTCTACTGTACCAGATTCTGTATAAATGTGAGTGATTTATCTGGGATAAACAGATCCTCACCCTTCACTAAGCCTCGGCTTGTGTTTGGGTGATACCGTGGTTACCCCCTTCAGCGATAACTATAATCACTACAGCTATAATCACTCTGGAGCTATCACAACCAGGAAGGGGTGACCACATCTTAAGGAGTGTATACTGCCACAATATCCTACAGAATGTATATCCTGCTGATAGAACATCCACCTGATCACAGAATATATATCCCACTGATAGAATATTCACCGGGATCATAGAATATATATCCTACTGATAAAAAATCCACCTGGATCATAGAATGTTCACCTGGATCATAGAATGTATATAATACTGATAGAAAGTCCACCTGGCTCATAGAATGTATATGCTACTGATAGGATGTTCACCTGGATCACAGAATGTATAGACCACTGATAGAATGTTTACCTCGATCATAGAATGTATATCCTACTGATAAAAGGTTAATTAGGCTCATAGAATGAATACCCTGCTGATAGAATGTCCACCTGGATTGTAGAATGTATATCCTGTAAAGTCCTGTTTGTGAATAGATTTCCACACAATGGTTTGTATTGGCCCTGAATATATATGTATAATGTTATCATATCCTACTAATAGAATTTACACCCTGCGAATAATAGAATGCATGTCCTGCTAACAATAGAATGTACACCCTGATACTCATTTAATGTACATCCTAATACCAATAGAATGCACACCCTCCTACTATTAGAATGTACAGCATGGCAATAATAGAATGTACACCCTCCTACTAATAGAATGTGCAGCATGGCAATATTAGAATGTACACCCTGCTAATAATAGATTGTACACCCTGCTAATAATAGATTGTATACCCTCCTACTATTAGAATGTACAGCATGGCAATAATAGAATGCACACCCTGCTAATAATAGAATGTACACCCTCCTATTAATAGATTGTACACCCTGCTAATAATAGAATGTGCACCCTGCTAATAATAGATTGTACACCCTCCTACTATTAGAATGTACAGCATGGCAATAATAGAATGCTACTCATAAAGTTACTGAACCCTACACCCAGCAGTCTTTTATGGAGACTAGTCGTTATTTTTGTATCAACTAATGTGATTATGTCATTATCCGGGGCCGGGATCGCAGTCAGTGTTTATAGTCTCCCGAGGTCTGCAGGGTCCAGGCAGCGACTTGTCACATGCTTATCAAAAAATAAAATATTGTGTCAGTGATGGGGAGAAGGGAGTACAGGACGGGTTTATTAAGCTGGTCATTAGTTCAGAAAACAGACAGGATGTGCTCAGTTCATGAACAAGAAAATGGCATAAATTCTCTGCGGGAAGAGACTGAATGACTTCTACTCTACATTCCTTGGCCGCCAGCTGTCAGTTAGCCGCTCACTAACAGGGCTGGGAAAATGTTTGGGGAAAATGACCCGGTCCGAACCCAGAGTGTAAAATCTGTTTGTGTTTTCGTGTTTTAGTGCTGAGTGAAATTAAAATGTGAAAAAAATCTATTTTCATGTGAGAAAAACACTTAAAATTCTCAGTCTTCAAATTACACCCATGAGAACGTTGATCAACTATTAATAATAATAATATTGACAGAATATCGCCCGTATGGGTCTGAGAACGCAGTGCGCTACGGCTGAAGTTTCACCGTATTTCACTGCGAGGGCCTAATTCTTTCACGGAAGGGGATTTTTGGTTGCTAAAAAAAGCATTATGTTTATTTTGAAAATGGGATGCAGAGCAAGCACGTAAAAATAGGACACAACAGCAATTTTATGTCTCGATTTTTTTTCAGAACTATCTGAACAAAAGGAATGTTTTCATTCTTTGCAGATATTTTTGGGTTAAAGTATAAAGTTTGGATATTATACAGTACCCCTTCTTTCCAATGCTCTGTACAGGTTCTGAAAAAAGAACATTGACGAGGAACCACCATTCCTGCAGTTTATAGTAGTTGTGGCAAACCGTATAAGGAATCTGCTGGCATGTTTGGAAATGTAGAATCTCAAAATACCAGCTGAATGTAAAAATGTTGGCTTTATTATCAGAAGAAAATCAAACATCTGTCTGTCTGAGTAACTTGACCATATGATCTAAAATGCATCTAGAGAGCGTTCACTACCAGATTATCCCCGAAACTGATTTAAGGCGCTTACAGTGATGTGGAATGTAAAGAACCTACGGGAGTGTACAGGATTTAGAAAAAGACTTAGGAAAGACTTAGTGGAGTGACCTCCAGATGGCTACTAGACGAGCTTCCTGGAGCAGGAGATGACATTCAGTGTCTCCAACCTCTGCATGCAGACACTGAACCTTCCTCATAGAGATGCATTGCTTCAATACATCTCTATGAGGAGGTGCTGATTGGTCAAAACTGACAATTTCAGCCAATCCAATATTTTTCCTATTGGCAAACAGTGGATTGGAGGAGATCATCAATTCTGATAATGTCCGTCAAGGAGGCAGATCGGGGATGGGGCCAGTGGCAGTGTACCTGCGCAGCACTGGAAATAAGGTATGTTTTATTATCTTTTAAGGGGGCTAAGGGGGGCAAACAACGTAAATGGTGGAATGCACATTTGTATTCCTGGCCCTATAGCGTTCCTTTAAGGAGCTTAGGGGAATGTTAGGGGTTTAGGGGAATGTCTCGAGATGGGTTCAGTAGGGATAGTTTGGTGTACAGGATATAAAATGCCAGCGATTTGTGAAAGAAATTAATTTTTATTGTTTATTGCTAGAGAAACAAGCGATAAGAATATCTAACTCACACAGTGCGCAGAACGACAGTAATAAAGAATTTGTTAGCTTCCGGAATATTCGGTTTTTTAGTTTTGTCTCTTTGGTTGGAGCTGCAGGAAGTGAGATATGATGAAGAAACTCTGTGCGTTTATAATACGCGACTAACGCTTTATGGGATTGGGAGACAGAAATGGCAAAATAGTGCAGACCCACAGAAACAAAAATAATTGAATTATCTGGCAGAGAATGAATTAATAAAAGAAAACAAAGCTATAATTATCATTTATAATACATGATATATTATATTATAACTTATAATATCCAGCTTTCTCTAACCCACACAAGCTCAGTAGAAGGTACACATTGCACATTACTGTGAGTTTTATTGCTGTGGAGCTCTGTGATACACTCGTACACACTGTATATTACTGTGAGTTTTATTACTGTGGATCTCTGTGATGCTCTCATACACACAGTACATTACTGTGAGTTTTATTGCTGTGGAGCTCTGTGATATGCTCATGCACACTGCATATCACTGTGAGTTTTATTGCTGTGGAGCTCTGTGATACACTCGTACACACTGCACATTACTGTGAGTTTTATTACTGTGGATCTCTGTGATGCTCTCATACACACAGTACATTACTGTGAATTTTATTGCTGTGGAGCTCTGTGATACGCTCATGCACACTGTATATCACTGTGAGTTTTATTGCTGTGGAGCTCTGTGATACACTCGTACACACTGCACATTACTGTGAGTTTTATTACTGTGGAGCTCTGTGATGCTCTCATACACACAGTACATTACTGTGAGTTTTATTGCTGTGGAGCTCTGTGATACACTCGTACACACTGTATATTACTGTGAGTTTTATTACTGTGGATCTCTGTGATGCTCTCATACACACAGTACATTACTGTGAGTTTTATTGCTGTGGAGCTCTGTGATATGCTCATGCACACTGCATATCACTGAGTTTTATTGCTGTGGAGCTCTGTGATACACTCGTACACACTGCACATTACTGTGAGTTTTATTACTGTGGAGCTCTGTGATGCTCTCATACACACAGTACATTACTGTGAATTTTATTGCTGTGGAGCTCTGTGATACGCTCATGCACACTGTATATCACTGTGAGTTTTATTGCTGTGGAGCTCTGTGATACACTCGTACACACTGCACATTACTGTGAGTTTTATTACTGTGGAGCTCTGTGATGCTCTCATACACACAGTACATTACTGTGAGTTTTATTGCTGTGGAGCTCTGTGATACACTCGTACACATTGCACATTACTGTGAGTTTTATTGCTGTGGAGCTCTGTGATACACTCGTACACATTGCACATTACTGTGAGTTTTATTGCTGTGGAGCTCTGTGATACGCTCATGCACACAGTACATTACTGTGAGTTTTATTGCTGTGGAGCTCTGTGATACGCTCATGCACACAGTACATTACTGTGAGTTTTATTGCTGTGGAGCTCTGTGATACACTCGTACACACAGTACATTACTGTGAGTTTTATTACTGTGGAGCTCTGTGATGCTCTCATACACATAGTACATTACTGTGAGTTTTATTGCTGTGGAGCTCTGTGATACGCTCATGCACACTGTATATTACTGTGAGTTTTATTGCTGTGGAGCTCTGTGATACACTCATACACACTGCACATTACTGTGAGTTTTATTACTGTGGAGCTCTGTGATGCTCTCATACACACAGTACATTACTGTGAGTTTTATGACTGTGGAGCTCTGTGATACATTCATACACTGCACATTACTGTGAGTGTTATTGATGTGGAGCTCTGTAATGCTCTCATACACACAGTACATTACTGTGAGTTTTATTGCTGTGGAGCTCTGTGATACACTCGTGCACACTATATATTTCTGTGAGTTTTATTACTGTGGAGCTCTGTAATGCTCTCATACACACAGTACATTACTGTGAGTTTTATTGCTGTGGAGCTCTGTGATACACTCGTGCACACTGTATATTTCTGTGAGTTTTATTACTGTGGAGCTCTGTGATGCTCTCATACACACAGTACATTACTGTGAGATTATAGCAGTAGAGCTCTATGTTAATCTCATCCACATTGCACATTACTGTGAGTTTATAGCAGTGGAACTCTGTGATAATCTCATCCACATAGCACATTACTGTGAGTTTATAGCAGTGGAGCCAGTGGTGTATCCTGGTTTTGTGCTGCCCTAGGCAGGACAATACTCAGACGCCCCCCAACCCCTCCGCCGCGCGCAACCCCCACGCATCCCTTCCCCCCGCCCCGCCTTCTAAATACACACACACACACACATTCGCTGACAGATACGCATACACTAGCTAACAGAAACACACACTCACTGACACACACAGACACACACTCACTCAATAGCAGACACACACACTCACTGACACACTCACAGGCAAACATTCACACACAGTCAGACACACACACAAACAAACACACTCACTCACAGACACACACACTCACTGAAACACACACACTCACTAACAGACACACACACACTCACAGGCAAGCACACACTCACAGACACTCACTAACAGACACACACTAGCAGACACACACACTCACTGACACACACACTCACAGGCAAACACACTCACACTAACAGTCAGACACACACACACACTCAATAACAGACACACTCACTAACAGACACACACACTAACAGACACACACACTAACAGACACACAAACACACAATAACAGACACACAAACACACATCCCCCACACACTGCAACCCTCACACACACTGTACCCCACACACACACTGCATCCAGCCCCAATCAAGTGAATTTGAAGAGAATTTCATATTTAAGGCCAAAGCAGGCGACATGAAATCATAGCTAACTTGGAGGATTTTTACACTTTGGCTATTTTTCCTGAATTCTCCGACCACTGTATTGTCTTATCTCGGAATTTGGCCTTTGAAAATAAAAATTATTAATAAAAATACACCACCCACAAATGACTCAAAACTCTGTGTAATTAATCCCCTCCTCCCCCGATTATTTCTGTACGTTACGGCCGGTGTGCTTTATCAGCTTCACTGATGTCTGCAATGACGACATAGCTTAGTGGTTTAGTTTAGAAATGGCCATTAAAAAAATAATCATTTTTCATCAACACCATCTTCTTATGCAATGATTTAAATGATGCCTCAATGAAAACGGAGGAATCGAATAATCCGGATGTTTAAAGGATACTGAATTAATGAAGTGTCTGTTGATACACAATAGTGTGTAAACGCCTGTATGTCTGGCGTAATCATACAGATCTATGGGGATAAGGCGAGCCGGGAGTTACACTAGAAATGATTCTTTCTACTCCAAGAAACATTTATTTGGAATTTAGTTACAGCTCACATAAGCGATATGTGCTGCTTTTGTTAACGCTAAGGATTCTTTAGTTCACGCACATATATAGATATATAGTATATAGAAATATAGTCTGCATGTATCACTAGATAGATGGATAGACAGACAGATAGATAGACAGATATAGATAGATGATAGACAGATAGATAGTGTGACAAACGCCGCTTTCCACAGACGTTTGCCATGGACTCCTGGAGGAGTGGGCTTCCTGCCTACCGACTATGGGCCAGGTCAGCGACTGTAAAGACCCATATTCTATTCCCCTTGGTTCGGCCCTTTCCATTCGTGCGCATATGACCGAACGCTAGATCCCTTGCGGCTGTTCACATGGACCAAAACTGTGAATAAACTTCAGGTGGACTTAGCCGCGAATGCCCTGGAACTATTTTCGGCATGAAGACTTCGCGGTTCCCGGTCGGTCACCAGTGGCACTTAGCCGCGATTCTATGGAACTGTTTTGGGCATGGGACCATGCGTGTGGTTGGTCAAATTATGACTTCCAAGAAATTCCTGAACCCCTGAACCAATCTGGGTGATTTTTAGATATGTTGATCACCCAGACCGGGGGAATCAGAGGATGTAACTTTTAGGGTGTTTGGGAAAAGTGTGTTTTTTGTACCTGAATGTGACAAACAGAACCTCGCCCTGGCTTTTGGAGGGGCCTGCTTGCCAGCCTCCTGCCAAAAGATTATGGGACAGGTCAGCGACTGTAAAGACCCATATTTTATTTTCCCTGGTTCGGCACTCTCCATAGAACCGAACGCTAGCTCACTGGCGGCTGTTCACATGGACTAAAACCGCGAATAGACTTCAGGGGGACCTAGCCGCGAATGCCCTGGAACTATTTTCAGCACTAAGCCGCGATTCTATGTAACTGTTTTCATCAGGAAGACTTTGCGATTCCCGGTCGGTCTCCAGTGGCACTTAGCTGCGATTCTATGGAACTGCTTTGGGCATAGGACCATGCGTGCGGTCAGCCAAAACTATAATTATGTATGGGAGTGTCCTGTACTTGAACAAACTTTGTCATTGGTCTGTAACTTTGTACTGTAGTCTTCCATCAGGTCCAGGTGGGAGTACCCCTTGCATGAGGATTGTCATAAAAGGCCAAGTGTGGTCCCATTAAAATCAGTTCACTTCACCCTCAACACGCAGCCTCGTCTCGTGATTGTGGGAACCAGCTATACCAGCTTTCGGATTACTATACTGGCTATAATCACTGGCTCTTGTAAGAGCTACACAGCTATACCTGCTATACTCTCTGGAGGAGGAGTGGTCAACCCACAGGAAGCTGGATCCTTGTCTTAGGTCCAGGGTGGGTGGAGGACAGCGAGACCCCAGCCAAGCTGTGGCGGCTAAGGGGCTATGGTGCTTATGGTGTCTAGTGTGATGCTTATAGTACTTAAGGCTACTAGGAAGCAGCGATTGGTGGAGGCACCCATTCGGGGTGCCAGGCGGTCCGTCACCCTGGAGATAATTGAGTTTAATACAGTGCTTGACTCAATTATCTCCCAGGCACAGGGGAAGGATTATCTTGTTTTGTATGGGAGTGTCCTGGATCTGAGAGCCAATGTGATTGTGTATTTGTTTTTACTGTAGTCTACTCTCAGGTCGAGGGGGAATGCCCCTTGCATGGGGACCTGCATATAAGGCCAGTTGTGGCTGTCAATAAATGTATTCCAGCTTGTACTCCCAGAACTGGTTACTGGGAGGGGAAAGGGCTAATAATGAATCACTTTTCCAGTGTGGAGGATTCAACGGGGAAAGGACTAGAGCTCCCAGGACTGAGTGTCGTCCAGTGCCTGGGGGTTGCTAGAGCGAATTCCCCATTCGGCTCCAGGAGAGAGCGGTTCCAGGGCTCCAGCTATGGCGACTGTGGGCAGAAGTGCTGTGGTTTTTCCCCTTTTCTAGTTTGGAAGCGGTCCTTGGCGTCACAGGGAGCTCCGTTACAGATAGATACGGATACGGTATAGATACACAGATACGGTACAGATAGACGGATAGATGGATGGATAGATAGATAGACAGACAGACAGATAAAACCTGCGCTGAGCACTGACAGTGTGCATGTATCTGTTGACCTACTCTGGATGTACTAAAGAGTCACGCAGGTTACCCTGGTTTCTCTTAGAATAGGGTTTATGGACTAAAATCTGACAGCGATAGAAATTTTGCAGGCGGCGCAGGAAACTAAATCGAACAGCACATACTATTATATTATTACGTTTTATATGAATAAAATTGTGTTTGCAGCTAAATTGGATTAGTCAGCTGCTTTTTTGGGGGTGGAATTGCTTAGTATATGGACTACAAACTTACAAAAGTACACGGAACCCTGTGAGGAGGAATACTCAGTGTAAATATCATGCAGTTAAAGACTGACGCGCTGGGAGATGTAACCTAAAACGAGCATTAACGTATGGGTTCATTCCCAGATCACCCAACTGGAGTGAACTGCAAATGTTTGCAAATTGCAAAAATTAGGCAAAAAAAAACTGATGATCTGGAAACATTCTCCAGCCAAGCTACAGTCACAACTTGGATTTTTGCCGCACATTTTTCAATTTGCTTTTTAATTCTTTACAATTCGCTTTTTAGTGAATAAACCTCTGAGATGAACTGCGAATATCACAGTTTTTAAGCTTTTAATTTTAACCCCTGGATTTCATTGGCTTTCCGTAATGTTATACGATTAGCCTCCATTTGCACTCATTTTAGTGGCCGTGGCCACAATCTGTCTGCCCACCATCTACATCACTTGAGCAGCCTATTCCACTAGCTCCTCCTGCCATCATCGTAGTCCGTGGACTCCTTCCAAATGTGAGTTGAAACACGGCCTTTGCATGTCCCAGCTCTATCTTTTACTCTACTTTGTCCAGAAGAAAAAAGCTTGTCGATTCTCAATTGTTCTTATAATGAATTGTTTACTCCTGCCCTCTGCAGACTTGTGCAATATCCTGATGTACAAAGTATGATTCGATCATGGAAAATGTGTCTCACGGGGAAAGGGGGTTGTGAAGAACAATAGTTTATGCAGCTTGCACTATATGTCATAATTTAAAACAGCTAGTGGGGAATTACAATAAATGTTCTATCCAGAAATCGCAGAGAATGTCGCTCTGCAATGTTTATAGTCAAGAAAATGAAACAAACTCAAAAGACTTTTAATAGAGAATTGAATCTCCCTCCCGCCAAATGGCTTAATTCTTGTTTTCAAAATTAATGGAGATAATGCCTTAAAACTAAAATATGCAACGACGTAAATGCAATAATGAGATATCTCTGAATCCCTTGTTTGCAGTAAATCAGCCACATGTCCACAGTGGAGGATAATCCTTGGCCACGCAAAGTATTCTCCGCAGTACAAAGCACAACTCGGGGTATGTCATTCGAAACACACATACTTAGTCTTCTGTCATTTTACAGTAACAATATAATAGGACCAATGAAACCATTAAATGTTATAGGATTTAACAATCAAGCAAAGTACGAGCTGTGATACAACACACACTCAGAGCGTATTCCATTTGTTGTTATCGATAGATAGAGGAACACAAAGTAAATACAGTTGGTTTACAGGTATTTTTTAATAATTAAAATTGCTATAAAATGTTCCCTTATTTCAGCTCTGGAACAGTCTCCTCACTGCGCCCGACCCTTGTCCACTAAAGTCATTAATCTAATGCTTGTCATAGCAAAGCTTTGAGGACAGACGGTGAGCGTTTGCCATGTTCAGCCAATCCTATGCCTCTTCAAACGATACATTGAATTCATTAGCCACGTTCATTTCAGAATGTGAAAATGAACTCCATCAGAAATGAAATGTCTACGGAGGAATTACGGTAGCTTTAGTTTCTGTCAGTCCGGCCTGTTCTCAGACAAATGTAAACATTGCCATTTCTCAGAGTTATCCGAATAAAAAGCATCTATGAACCAAAATCACTACATTAAGATGTAAGTAGTAGTGGTTTTGGCGTTTAGTGTCCCTTTAAAAAAAAGTAAATGTGTAGTTTTTCACACAGTGACTGAGATCTGAACGTTGCTGGGGCCTGAAACTACACCTGGAGATGTTGGAACACAGAATTGGAGCAGAACGTGATATGGTCTCTCATAATACAATAACCCTGAATTTCAAAGTTCTCACCCTCCTATGGATCGAAACCTGAGCCAGGGCGAGTAAAGTACACTACATGGCAGTGAATTATACACCTCGGAAACCAGATGAAGAGTTTATAGTTGTAACGGCACCCCCAGGCATAAAAAGGGTTAAAAGCCGTTTAGGAGATATTCCCCTTCCAGATATACAGGCAGCTACCAAAGACACCAATACGCCGAACAGGAAACCATATGAATGCCGTAAACAGCCGAATAGGGAAAAACCATACAAAGTGGTTTACACTCCTAGCAGTCGAACTGGAACAGCATACAATAAATCCCCCCCAAGAACGAGACAAGGCTCCGTTTTGAGGGTCAAGCAGTGAACAGACAGAGCTGTGGGTTTATTGTTCTTATATACACATTAGTACCACCCACAGGGTTTTGGAAAACAACCAATAAACACGTACAATACACTCAGACACTCCCACACAAAATCCTCCCCTCTGCCTGTGATACAATTACCTTACACAATGGGTAATGTAATTATCACAGGTAGAGAAATACAGTTTTTCCACATTATTCATAATTTTAAAAGTATGCATCACATTCACATAAAACTTACATTTTCAGAATCAGCATACTCCAAATACAAACACACGTCAAAATCATACAAAAGATAGATCATAGTCCTTTGTGACCAAATTAAGTATGGCTTTTCTGCCCAAAACCAGTTCCACAGAGTCTTCTATCCTGGAGATAATTGGGAAGTAATCCAATTATCTCCAAGGACAGAGGCAAAACTCCATTGAACACATAGCAGCAAAAGACAATAAAATACATAAAAATATATAACTGTGCAGCCATTGCATAAAACAGGTACATTCAACATATCCCCAGATAGCTCAGATCTGAGCGCACATTATTACTGAATGGCGCTCAGAGCACACACATACAGTTCAATTGCCATGGAGCCAAAGTCTTTCCCATAGTCTTTCATATACGAATGGGCTCCATGGCATATCTATCTGGGGTATCACCGCTCAAACAGGGCCAGCACCGAATGACCCGGCTTTCGTGTCTACGCAGGGGAAAATCAAGCGTTTCAACATGGGGCCATAGTCTAAAGGGAGCAGGCGGGCAACCAGGCTCCCCCAATGCACAGTGGCGAGATTGGTCTCGTCACAATAGTATTAAGATTTATAGATTTTATAGATTAAATGTGGCCAAATGAGGAAGTCTCGACTAACTTCA
Organism: Pelobates cultripes; assembly: GCA_933207985.1. Taxonomy (NCBI): domain Eukaryota; kingdom Metazoa; phylum Chordata; class Amphibia; order Anura; family Pelobatidae; genus Pelobates; species Pelobates cultripes. The sequence continues at coordinate 357,712,733 of OW240914.1, forward strand.
AAACCCATGATACTTTGCTAGTACAAAGTGTGGACGCTGCCTGTCATACAGATTATATGGAGAGATCTGAGAGCTGGTTAGACAGCCCCCCATGTGACAGCGCTGCTTTCAATAGGTCCACCACACGCAGAATAGCACTGCCCTAGTCGGTGGCTATGCAGGACGTGTAATAGCAACTCACATTGACAGAGCTATTAACTAAAGTGAGAATTCAAAACAAATCCCACATTTAAGGTCAAAGTAGCGAAACCTAAAGCATTGACAAATTACTGAATTCTTCTAGTTTCGAAATATATTTTCACCTTAAATTTGAAATTCAGTTCAAAGTCACGTTGAATCCTGACTTCAGTCAATCAGCCCAGCAGAGTCAGCGTAAGCAGTTTGAATGGAATGTGCTGGATACGTATTTTAATATAAATACTAATAATAATAATAATAATTACTAATGATCATTTCTGATAATAATTAATAATAATAATAATTACTGGTAATAATAAGTACAAATAATTACTAATGACACTAATAAATGCTACTACAAATAATAATTATTAATGATAATTACTGATATTAATTACTGATAATAAATACTAATAATTACTAATAATAATTACCAATGATACTAATAAATGCTAATAAAAAGTACTACTACTACAAATAATTACTAATGATAATTAACGATAATAATTATTGATAATAATTACTAATAATAAATACTGATAATAATAATTACTGCCTGCCCTGTGTCTGCCCATACCGACACCAGTCACATTTTACTCCCAGATTGTTACAGAAACATAATAGGGTCGGGAACACAAACACGTATTCCTGACCCTAGAGTGTTAAAACCACCATCTAGGAATATATAGGAAAGCATAGGATTGGCCGATACTGTCAAGGAGGCAGATCAGGGGCAGAGCCAGCACAAGCCAAACACAGCCCTGGCCAATCAGCATCTCCTTACAGAGATACATTGAATCAATGCATCTCTATGAGGAAAGTTCAGTGGATCCACAGTGAATGTCACACTGTGCAGCACTGCCCCAGGAAGCACATCTAGCAGCCATCTGAGGAGTGGCCAGTGGAGGTATTCCTAGGGGGCAATGTAAACACCTTTAGATGGTAAACTCACGGGCAGGGTCCTCTACCTGTTGTATTGGTCTGTTTTTATTGTGTTCGTCTTTTTCTTAATTGTACAGCGCTGCAGATTATGTTGGCGCTTTATAAATGCCAGTAATAAATAAATAAATAAATAAACACTGCATTTTCTCTGAAACAAACTGTGTTTACTGTAAAAAGCCTTAAGGGAATGATTATAATGACTAGCACAAATACAATAAGCTGTATACCATACAATAAGCTGTATATTATAGAATAAGCTGTGTACTACACAATAAGCGGTATTCTATACAATAGGCTGTGTACTATAAAATAAGCTGTATAATATACAATAAACTGTATACCATATGTAACGGAGCTCCCTGTACTCCGACCGAGTACCCTCCGTTGATGGATGCTCCTAGCGCTTCCTGAGGACTCCAAGCACTGCAGCAGACACCGCAACCACCGCAGATGCCGCAACTGCCGTATCTTGACTGGAGTCTCGCCGTCTTCCTTCCACCCTGGATCAGCTTCTGTCCTCCAGGACTGTGTGGGAAAGAACTCTTCCTTCCACCCTGTATTAGCCTCCAGCATCCAGGACTGTGTGGTGAAAACCCCTCCTCCAACCCCTCCACAAGCTCTTAAAAGAGCTAAGTGACTCAAGCTCAGGAGAACATGCAGAGCATAGCAATCCCCAGTGTGATCATAACAGCTCCCTCCAATAACGAGACAAGGCTACGTTTAGAGGGATCAAGAAGAACTGTCAAAACCTTTATTCCCTTGGGACCAGCCAATACAGTCACCACAATAACATTGTTGTGAAACCTCAATAAAATCACAAACAGTCAAACCATATCAAAGCAACACACAGTGACTTATCACAACACAATGGCACATTTTTAAAGGGGTGGGGAGACAATATTTAACAGTAAATATCTCACCTGCCTGCAGAATTAGCAATATGCAAATCTACCTGAATATGCAAATGAACCAGTCTTGCAATTCAGGTAGTGTATATTGCTGTTGCTACCAACAGAGGGCACTAGACAAGCTCCATAGCCAAACCCACCTAGTTGGTAGCAAACCTCAGCAGTACAAGAGAGAAGGCAATACATTACACCATGGGTCGTCAACCTGGTCCCTACCGCCCACTAGTGGGCGTTTCAGGATTCCTGGTGGGCGGTAGGGATTTGGACAGCTAAATCCCCCGTTTGAGAGAGTGGGTGGCAGGCCCGGACTGGCCCAGCTGGGGCTGGGCTGACAGCCTTAATGATCATTCTGATAAATCCTCCCCTCGGACTGTGCCAGCCTGTCAGTCCGAGGGGAGGAAGGAGGGAGGAGCTGGGGGCTGGTGTGGCTGCCAGCAGCTGCAGGGAGACCTGTCAGTCTCCCTGCACAGTCTGAAATCATTATAGCCGCATACTCCGCCCCCAAACGGAAGCTCCGCCTCCCGCTCAAAGCTCCGCCCCCATGCACGTTACTGGGAAGCTGCCCACCGGACCAAGAGGACACCGAAAGGTATTTACTTTTTTACAGCCCCCTACCCACTATATTGCCCCCCTACCCACCTCACAGCGCCCCTACTCTCCTCACAGGCCCTCTACCCACCTCACAGCCCCCCTACCCACTACACTGCCCCCCTACCCACCTCAAAGCCCCCCTACCCACTATAGAGCCCCCCTACTCACCTCACAGCCCCCCTACCCACTATACTGCCCCCTACCCACTATACTGCCCCCTAACCCACTATAGAGCCCCCCTAGCCACCTCACAGCCCCCCTAGCCACTATTCAGCCCCCTACCCACCTCACAGACCCCCTACCCACCTCACAGCCCCCTTACCCACCTCACTGCCCCCCTACCCACTATACTGCCCCTACCCACCTCCTGGCCTCCTACCCACTATACTGCCCTACTCCCACCTCACAGCCCCCTTCCCACTATACTGCCCCCTACCCACTCTATACAGCCCCCTAGCCACCTCCACAGCCCCCTAGCCACTATTCAGCCCCCATACCCACCTCCACAGCCCCCTACCCACCTCACAGCCCCCTACCCATCTCACAGCCCCTACCCACCTCACAGCCCCCTACCCCACTATATTTGCCCCTACCCACCTCACAGCCCCCCTGCCCCCTACCCACTATACTGCCCCCTACCCACTATAGAGCCCCCCTACCCACCTCACTGCCCCATCCCACTATAGAGCCCCCCTAGCCACTATAGAGCCCCCCTACCCACCTCACAGCCCCCCACCCATTATAGAGCCCCCCTACCAACCTCACAGACCCCCTACCCACTATACATCAGCCTTACTTTTGTTCATTGGAATGTAAAAGAAAAGCATAAAAAAGGAGATAAAAAGGAAAAGATAAAAAAAAAAAGGAAGGAAGAAAAATAGAAAAAAAGGGGATAAAATAAAGGAGGAGAGTACTTGTAAAAAAAGGAGAACGAAGGAGCAGAGTACTTGTTGCATTGGAGAAAGAAGGAACAGAGTACTTGTAGCATTGGAGAAAGAAAGAGCAGAGTACTTGTAAAAAAGGAGAAAGAAGAAAAAGAAAAAGGAGAAAATTGTTGTTGGCTAATATAATAATAATAATAATAATAATAAGTGGGCTACCTAGCTCAGCCTTCCTGCTGGGCATTGCTATAACGAAGGTTAAAAATTAGGAAAAAGGGGGGAAAAAAAGGTGGAGAGGTGAATTGAGGAGGGAGAGAAGGGGAGCTGATGCACAGATGAGAAATCATATTACGCGCAAACAGTGAAATCGTTTGAATATCACCGAAAGAGAGAGACCTTTGCTTGTTCCTTATGAAAATCGAACCAGATATCAAATATTTAGTCTCGCAGCATCAACCTCAAATATCTCATTAATCACTAGTAAAGGTAATTTAAATTTACTTTATTTTCTCATTATATTTTATAAAGTTAACAACATTATAAACATGCATAAAGTAGAAATAAAAAGATAAATGTATGTACATTTTTTTTTTATTTTTTTTTAAAAACACCCTCCTTTCTAAAAAATATTCTGCACTTGCGCGAAAACTGGTGGGCGGTAAGGAAATTTTTCCATCAAGAAAGATGCATTAGTGGGCGGTAGGTAGAAAAAGGTTGACTACCCCTGCATTACACAGTACACACACACACACTATAAACAATTACATTACACACACCCTGCACCTATAATGGGTACAGGGTGACTAAAACATAAGATAAATAAAGCAGCCTACATAAATAGTCTGTCTGAAGGTAGACTGGGGGCTTTAAAGGCAGATAGATGAAAGAGTCATAGTCACAGGGGAGGAGGCTGGCAAGCAGGCCTCTCCAGGACCAAGTGGCGAAGGGCACTTCGTCACACCATACAATAAGCTATATACTATAGGATAACCTGTATAACGTACATTACGCTGTATACTATACAATAAGCTGTGCACTATACAATAAGCTGTATAACGTACATTACGCTGCCTGCTATACAATAAGCTGTGTACTGTACAATAAGCTGTATACTATACAATAAGCCGTATTCTATACAATAAGCTGTGCACTATACAATAAGCTGTATAACGTACATTACGCTGCCTACTATACAATAAGCTGTGTACTGTACAATAAGCTGTATACTATACAATAAGCCGTGTTCTATACAATAAGCTGTGTACTGTACTATAAGCTGTATAATATACAATAAGCTGTATACTGTACAATAAGCTGTATAATATACAATAAGCTGTATACTGTACAATAAGCTGTAGTAGTTCTGGTGACTATAGTGTCCCGTTAAACATTGATCAGCAATCTCTAATCTGGCTGCAGTATATTCATTGTTTCTCACACACTTTTCATCCCTTTTTGTCTTTTAGCGTAGTCATGGCTCAAATACTGATATCAAAATGTATTTTAATTATCGAAAATCCCCTGAACTTTAATTGGAAACAAGTAAACCCATTATAACGTGCCTAATAACACCAGTAAGAGGTAGCGTCAGTTTCTGCTTTAAATTCATGAGTTAAGATCGGCACAAAGGGGTTAAAATCTTGGCTCAGTGAAAACTATCGACACAGTTGAGATATATCTAAAGTCGTAATAAATTTGAGAAAATCAGCCGGAGATTAGTCACGGATTGCTTTATATCATTAGGAAACTGGACTCTACCTATAAAATGGCAAGAGAGATTGAGAAAATTCGGAACATTTCCCAGGTTATAACTTCACGCCCATCACTAAAAGGCAGTGACTGGTGGGATTTCTCATGGGCACCATTTAGGCCTCAATTTTATTTTTGGTTAAGTTTTTAGAATTCTGTAATCTTTACAAAATATTTCAATATATATTTATATTTGTTTTAAATTTTAATATTTTGAATCAATACTTTAAAAAGCTTAAAAAGGATGAAAATTTTTAAATCATTTTAAAAGTTTATCCAAAAATATCAAATTGATGCCAATGGCTCTGATTGAATATTTTTGGATGGATAAGCATTTAAAATTATTTAATAGTTTTTATTCTTTTTAAACAATTTTTAAAAATGTAAATATCTATAAATAATAAATAAAACATAACAGCATTTTAAAATATGTTTCAAAATATTAATATTAAGTCAAAGTTTATAAAACAAAAAAAATGAAATTATTTGAAAAGCTTATCAATAATATTAGATCGAAGCCATGGTTGTCCAAAGGAAATCGAGCATTTAAATTCACTAGGTAAAGTAGGTGAAATGAAAAATGCAATGTTTACAGTCAGCATTCAGCGGGTTAAAAGTAAATCATTGGCATTATCCCCCCACACTCACTTGCAATCAGGGGGGCCTCGCAGCGCACAGGTTATTAATAATAAATGTCGATAATAATATTAGAAAGGATCAGTAAATGTCTGGACCTTTTTCCTCTCCCAGGAACAAATTGAGGATGATGTTCTGAAGCCCTCCTTCCACGTTCCCCAATGTCTCCTCATTCTTGAGCAATTCCTGGTCAGTTGGCCATTGATGTGCACGTCGGAGGTACTCCGGACAGGACAAGTGATATTTCAATTTTGGAGGATTGCAGGTTTATCTGTTCTGAACTGTCACAAAGTATCACAATTTTTATTTGAAATCATTTGGAAGTATTGCTTTGTGAATATTCACCAGCCGGCGATTCATAGTAAGCTGCCACTGGGGTTTTGCAATTCCTTCCAAAACACATAACTCTTTTGGTGTCATTTTCACAATTCAGTTTTTGGTGATTTGCCAGAATGTGCTGTTTAGTAAATAAACCCTTCTTCTTCGCAATTTGCAGAACACCAGAAAGTCTGAATAGAAAGAATCACTGTTTGAACTCTGAAATACCCGCAGGTGACAGGGAAATATATATAAAAAGAAGAGGATTGAGCAGCAGAGAGAACTGCGTTAATGGACTAATTATATTTGTATTTTCATTCAATTACCGCTTTGATGTAAAAACTAAAATGAAATTATAAAACATATCTTCCTTTGAAGTGCAATGTTCCTGTAAGCAGCCTAAGTGGGTTATCTGCCAACATTACCAGCAGTACTTTAACAGACCGCCAGCGCACGCAAGCCAACAGCCGAACACAAAACAAAAACTACAATAAAAACAATATCTACTAGACTTGGACAATTGTTCAGCCTGAAATGCAATTCGTCCAATCTCGACTGGTCGGGTGATCGGTCGAATACCCAGACACAAAGCCGAAATGTATTGTGAAGAAACCGAAAATGGCAGAGTAGCTTTGCGATTCTGGATTCTGCTTGGATAGGTGTTTAAAAAAAAGAGAGATGACTGATGGGAAAAAAAGACGACTGATGACTGGGAGACAGTCACTAAATATTAACTTTATTCACAGATCAAGTGAGAAGTGACCAATAGAATGAGAAAAAACAAGATGTTTCTATTTACATATAATATATTTATTCTTACAACAGATTTACTAATAGAGATTTTTATAACTGATCCTCACCTTGTTCCCTCTGTTGGTCACTTAAACTGTGCATAATTACACTCTGCAGGAGACAACTTTCTAGAGAAAAATCCACAAGGATGCAAAGGGGTATCCTGACCCTCCCTCTGAGAGAGAACAGCCCCTACCCTCATTCCGGAGGCATCAACGTCCAGTATGGAGGGTTTGCTGGTGTCAGGATGTATCAATATGTCAGCAGAAGCAAACCTCTAGCCTCTCTAGACCATATCTGTGGCAAAACTAGCCACTTTTGTTTATAAGAGACCTAGTGGTTCGTCTATTTAAAGTTACCGAATGGAATATGGACATATTGTTCGTCAGTCGAACCAACCACTGAACAAGGAGACCACCCAGAAGAGTTGTGTGCCTCCAATTGAGTATTGTAACACCTTAAAACCGCTAGGTTCCAAATGGTCGGATGGGTGGCCGCCGTTCGTATAACCAAACACGTGGTGGCGGTCATCTTTGCGTACGAACGTCCAGCGGTGTTTGGTCATCGAGTGCGTGGAACTATAATTGGACAATCAACCTCAACCAACTTCCATCTTGTTCGTGCGTTCGTTCCCTTTTGTCTAGAAAAGCGCCATTCGACTGCATTGAACAAATGAACCTCAGGCACACGACTACCCAGTTCACGAACACTTATATTCGTTATTTTAATCGTGAGAACTCCCTAAAGAAGACCGGTCAAAGCATTCAACCGCATTGGAACTGTTTTGGGGCTTCGCCTCGTGGGCGCTCAGATCCCTGCTATTCGGTGAAGTGTCTTTCAGTTCTGATTAATATTATGGGAGTTATAATGTTTTAAAATATTGTTTAATTTCCTGTACTTGGAAGATAATCTAGATAATCTAATTAAATAATTGTGCTTCCGCAATTATCTTCCAAGTACGGAAAAGGAGTCTGGGAAATGTGACTTTGTTCCCTCTCTCCACCAAGGTCCACCAGAGGAAAACCCCTGGAATGTCGTTAAAGAAACCCCTTGCATGGGGAATTGTATAAAAAATAAAAATCAGTTGACTCCCAGAACTGTGTGTCGTCCAGTTGTTGGGGAATGGCATTGCCGTGCTACGCTTCTCTTGAATGCTGATTAAGTCTACTATGGAAAGCAATGAAATGTTTGTTTTGATTGCTCCAGTTTTTGCACTTTGCTCCGGGATTGCTCCAGTTTTGCACTTTACTCTCGGATTGCTCCAGTTTTTGCACTTTGCTCTGGGATTGCTCCAGTTTTTGCACTTTGCTCTCGGATTGCTCCAGCTTTTGCACTTTGCTCCGGGATTGCTCCAGTTTTTGCACTTTGCTCTGAGATTGCTCCAGTTTTTGCACTTTGCTCTAAGATTGCTCCAGCTTTTGCACTTTGCTCTCGGATTGCTCCAGCTTTTGCACTTTGTTCCAGGATTGCTCCAGTTTTTGCACTTTGCTCTGAGATTGCTCCAGTTTTTGCACGTTGCTCTCGGATTGCTCCAGTTTTGCCTGTTATTGCTAAATATGGCCATTTGTGCTGTGTGAAATCAGCTTGTGTGGGAGAGAGGAATGTGCTCTGTCCGAGTCACTTCGTACCCAGCGAGGAGCCGTTTAATTAGTGACATCAAGCTGAGCTATTTCTCCTCCCTGGCCCAGAGACTGTGAGAGATTTTAGCGGGTCTCAGACCCCTAGAGGACCCCAGAGACTGAGCTGAGCCAGAATACGCAGAGACTGAGGACGTCACATACTGTACACAGGCCACTTAATATTCAGAGTGGATTGCTGTGTTCCAGACCTCTGCTCACGTTTCAGCAATGTGGCAAAACGTAGGTCAATTCCCAGATAACGACCCCGTGGCTGACCTGCCGGGACACGGAGATAAAAGCTATCACTATGAGGGGTCTCGCCTATGGCCACTAAGACACAGCCTGCATGTTTCACACAAATGAAAGAATTTTACAGGAATCTTAAATGACTGTCATTAAAATGACACAGAAAATAAAACTATTAAAATGGCACTTTGACTGTAACACATACAGTGTTTTGTGTCTGCCCACTGTACAGTGCTGAATACTTTGTTGGCACTGCAGAGATAACAGGCTGCTGCCTAGGTGTTCTCTTTGACTCTGACCTCTCCTTCACCCCTCATGTCCATTCGATCGCCAAATCCTGCCGCTTCTTGACTGATGACCAGATAACCTACCCGTTACCCCCCAATAATGACATGATGCCTGAGGATTGGATAAGGGCAACGGCCACAGCTTTATTGATTACATTTTTAAACACAGCTAGCATTATTACCACCTATCAGCTGTTGGGGTGACTACCCAACAGACAGATAAAATAGTGTATTTCCAAAGTTCGTACAGCCTGCCTTCTGCCACCAGCCCTAGCAGGCTGCGACTCCCCAAAGCCTTGTCTCGCAAATGACTTGCGCTGGCCAGGAACTCCGCCACCGCGATGCCGGCATAATTCCAATTTTCCGGTGTTGCGTCCCTCGCAGACAGCGCATGTTCTATTCCTGCTTGTAGACCCAAAATATCTAAACCAATTTGATCAAGGTGCTCTCCGTCCACCCTCATTAATTTGCGATTGTCCAGCTCGACACACCAACGCACCACCAAGTTGACTCACAAACCTAGAAATGGTGACATGAACTTGTGTCTGCTCCTTTCCAAACCCTTGGCATGCAGCAAGGCTTGCCAGCATGGACGGGGAACAATCTCAGACCATATCAAAGTACACTCAGAAAACAACACCAGACACCATGCCAGGTCATGTTTGACATAATGCACCAAATCCACGGTCCTAACCCTACCTAAATCATTACCCCCCGCATGGATAACAATGGTGACAGCCCCTGACACAAACCTGCTAAGGGCAATGAACTCTGGGTAAACTTGCTTCCAGGACAACACCCGAATATCCCTCCAGCGAACCCTCGTTAAATCCGCTGGAATCCCCAGGTTCCGTCCATAGGAGCTTGAATCTGCCCGTTGAGCTGCCCAATAGATAAACAAATGTCCTAATAGCCACACATAACAGGGAGCTCACCGTGAAATAAATTACAACAAATGAGGCCGGACATACAGGTGATATCTACTGGATGACATCTACCTAAACGCTGCACTGTGGACCCACAAAACCCAAGACGCTAGCTTGCATCGCTGCCCCAATTCTAAATGAATGAGGAGAGAAACCCAAAGGATCTCGCCCATAAGACACCAATGCTATCCCAGGCACCGATGTGAACTGAAAACGAGTAAGTGGGGATACACCTGCGTGTACCAATAGCGAGACCAACGATGGCCTACCTGCCATATAACGATGAAACACCCGAATAGGACGAAACTCACCCCCAGTATTACCCACCTGGAGCCACATGCCTCTACCGGTCTAAATTGTCTTCAACCTGCGAATATGTAAGTCCACAAAACTATCCGACCAACGCACATCTGATTACAATAACAGGGCAACCGAATGGCGACTGGGGCTACGAGCTACCCCAACCGCAAAGCTCCAAAAAAACAGAAGACGAATGACACCTAGAATAACAGACTCTCGCTATCTTAACCGCAAATGCTAGGCAACGGTGCCATCAACCGCCACAGCAAATCCACAGAAATTGGCGACGTTGATCCTGATGCCTCCCACTCCACCAGACACGCAAGACCCGTTGCAAGCAAAATTCTTTTGTAATGTCTCACCATCCCAAAAAGCAAAACAGGTACGATAGAGCAGACAATGCTCGTTCCGCCTCTGTGCAAGAGTGACCATGCTTGAGAACCTATTCAAATATTTAAACGTAACCTCAAATCGGGCCGTCTCAGACGACAGACGCACCGACCCATTCACGAATGACAACCAACCTGCCCATACCGACCTGTATGCCTTCCAAATAGAGAGAGACAACAAGTCCGCAGAACCGACCGAAGATTATCCGCCAAAAGCAGCTCCGGTGGAAAAACAAAGGGGATCCAAAACCCGACTGAAAACCCTTTCTTCAACACCGCGGCATTTAGGGTAGACCTTGAGCCATGGCAACATCCTTGCCATGCTCACTGGTGTCCTCCCTCTTGGAACCGTCCTCACAGCCCTCTTAAAACCTCGAATAGTGGGGTGAGACCCCCTGCAATGCGAGCACTCATGCTTAAACCTCATTAAATAGCCAACACTCCTTTTTTCTGACCAGCTGGCGCACCGGAGAGTGCTCTGGCTGCCCCTGGAAAGGACATGGGATGACTGGGTGCCATTAGCAACAGCCAAGTTGCAAGAGTGACCCTGCTCGAGAACCTATTCAAATATTTCAATGTAACCTCAAATCGGAACTGCTGCTCATATTGGAACCAAATAAGCACCCCAAATAAGGTCCAAATACCCGAACAATGACGGTGCCTGGTCCGGAAACCGACAGGTCAGGATACCCGAAAAAAACGCAAATCCCTGTAACCAATTCCCAAACGTAAGTGGGATTTGTTTACTCTTCTCTGAATCGTGGATCGACACAACGCGGTCTATCGACAGAATCTTTCTCAGGCGGGACTAGCGAAAGTAAATCCACAAACTCCCCCTTGATGATCTTGTCATGAGTCTTCACTGGGACATACATGCCCAAAGGAGACAACTCACATCTAGGCAGGGAGGGGTGAAAGCCACCCCCCCACACCAGTGCCCCTTTGGCCTGTGCCTCCTCCAGCACCCTGTGCTTGCCTACCCCTGGTCTAGGCGCTGCTGTCCCTGGCTGCTGTCCACTACAACCCTAAGCAAGCGCAGCAATTCCCCTTGGGCAGCCCGATCCTGTCCTAGGGAGCCCCTTAACGTGAACCTGCCCCCCTGCTAGGCTACTCCAAGGGCTAGCGCCGGCCAAATCACCGCTTTCTAGAGCTGCCACGGTAGCCCGCTCAACAGGACAAGCGGCACAAACTCCCATCCGGTCCTGGTCCTCTAACTCCTCCTGGGATCCACAAATCCAAAACTTCAGGAAGCCGTCCGGTCCGCCGGCTGCCAGGTCTCCTGGATACTGGACTCCTGGCAGGCAATGCACCCCTGACTCCATCCTGGGTCCACATGTCCGTGAGGCTGGGCACCTGTCTGTGCGGCTGGGCACCAGCCTCCGATGCTCCTGTGCTGCACTGATCTCTGGCCATGTTCTTCAGCCCTTTTCTGACTCTCCGGGGGCTCAGATACCAGAAGTCTGTCCACTTCCAGGATCCATCAGATTCCGTAGTGCTGTACAATGGGTGGACTAACAGACACGTAATTTTAATCAGACAAATGGACACACAGGGACAGAGGGCCCTGCTCAATGAGCTTACATGCTAGAGGGAGTGGGGTATAGTGACACAAAGGGTATAAGTAGGTGTAATAAAATAGGTTGCTAGAAAAGTAATCACTGAGAACTTGGTGGGTTATTTTTGACAGTTGCAGGAGAGGAGTCATGGGGAGGGGGCGGGCGATGAAAACCCGCTAACAGTTTAAATGATATGCTTTCCTGAAGAAGTGAGTTTTTCAAAGATTTTTTGAGGGAGTGGAGAATGGGTTAAAGTCTAACGGAGAAGGGAAGGGAGTTCCACAGAAAAGGTGCAGCCCTGGCAAAGTCTTGGAGATGAGCATCAGATGTGGGAGAACGGACAGTATGTCCCTTCTTTGGCAGAGCGCAGGGGCCTCGATGGGACATACTTGTGTATTAGGGAGGATAGGTAGGTTGGAGAAGCATTATGTAGGGACTTGTAAGCAAGCACCAACATCTTAAATTGAGCCCTATATCTAACAGGAAGCCAATGTAGGGACTGACAGAGGGGGGTGGCGTGAGAGGTGCGGGCAGATAGGAAAATGAGCCTCATTAATTATAGATTGCAGTGGTGCAGTCTGGGAACACGTAAGACAACTGAGAAGGGGATTGCAGTAGTCAAGGCGAGAAAGAACAACGGCATGGACCAGCACATTAGTTGCATCTGGTGTTAAATAGGGGCAGATGAAAGCGGCATTATTTGGTGATCAACTGGACTTGAGGGGTGAAGGAGGGGTCGGAGTCAAAGAGAACACCTAGGCAGCGAGCCTGCAAGGTAGAGGTGATGGTGGCGCTGTTGACTTGGAGGGAGAGAGACATGGGAGTAGCAACACTTGAGGGAGGAAAGACCAGAAGTTCTGTTTTGAACAGGTTGAGTTTAAGGAGGTGGGCAGCCATCCAGTTAGAAATCGTGGAGAGGCAGTCAGAGACATGAGTCAAGATTAGAGCTCAATATAGTTCTAAAGCTCCTTGTATTACAGATTATTGTATTATTACAGCTTATTATATTGTTACAGCTCATTGTATTATTACATATTATTGTATTATTATAGGTTATTGTATTAGTACAGATTATTTGATTATTTTATTATTACAGCTCGCATTATTACAGCTTATTGTATTAGTACAGCTTATTTTATTATTACAGCTTGTAACGGATCCCTATACTCCACAGAGTGATTATAGCTTCTGGTTCCAAGCAGAGTAGTTATTGGGGGTGAGTATAGCTCTCAATCCCCCAAACATGAGCCTAGACTTCATGAAGGGGTAAAACGATCTGATTTATTGGTAGCTACACACGGCCTTTTATGCAACTCTCCATGCAAGGGGTTTCCCAAATTATATTACAGGGGCATTCCCCTCTGGACCTGAGAGGGAACTAGTTACAAGCAAACATTCCACACACTTCTCCCCTGTGCCTGAGAGATAATTACCTGAGCACACAAACACATAATTAAATTCTCTCTCAGGTACAAAAACACACAATTTAACAAAACCCCCAAAATGCCCCCAAAACACATGAAAACCCCACAAAAGTCATATCCCCTGATAGCCCCGATCTGGGTGACCAGCATATCCAAAAATCACCCAGATCGGTTTAGGGGTTCAGGACCGTGCACATGGAAATCAGGGCTAACGGTCGGTCTCTTTCGGGGGCACAAAAGTACATAAAACACCAAACGGAATCCTTAAGTTACTTGTGTAGCGTGTTCCCCTTAATCGTGGGAATGTTTCCACCGAACAGTGCCTTTGTAAGTAGGGTAAAACCGAATGCAGACGATGATAGAAGTTCAGCGATGTTCGGGAGTTTCTGTGTCCGATTTTAGTTCCAGATTTATGCCCAAACACCGCTGCCTGCGTTTGCAGGAACAAAATGGCCATCACTTCGTGGTCGTTCATATGAACGGCAGCCACCCAGACAAACACTTGGAACACTGCGGTGGAAATTGTTACAAAGTATCAATTGGGCTTAACAAGCACCCAGGTGGTCTCTGGTTTGTGCAGCTGTTCGGTTCCCGAACAATATAAGCTAAATTGCACAAACCAAGCCTTTTTTAGTGTATTTTGCATGATCCATAATCCTGCAGCAGGAGGCTTGCTAGAAGGCTCTTCCAGGAGCTTGTGATGAGGTTTGGTTCGTCACACATCTCCTTGTATTATTACATATTGTATTATTATACGTTATTGTATTAGTACAGCAATTAATACAGTTAGTATTATTACAGTCTATTCTATGATTACAACTCAGTGCATTATATCAGGGTATTAGTTGCAGTGGGATTTAGATAGATTGGGGGACTGGGCACTCAAATGGCAGATGAAATTGAATGTAGCTAAATGCAAACTTATGCACTGTGGCAGGGGTGCCCAAAAGGTAGATCCCCAGATGTTTTAAAACTACAACTTCCATGATGCTTTGTAATTCTAAAGGCATGCAAATACATGCAAAACACCATGGGGGTGGTAGTCTACAACATTTGGGGATCTACCATTTGGGCACCCCTGCACTACGAAGTAAATAATGCACGACTAACTTATACCTTAAATGGTAGTGAATTAGGAATACAAACACACAAGAAGGATTTGGGAATTATTAACGATTACTGTGGCGGACTGACTGGGTACCTCCGCCAAGAACAAACTCAGTAGCTATCGCTGTGACACCAGCAGCACTCCAGCCCCTAGCCGCCATCGATTCCCACCCTGGAACAGAGTCCTGGATCCAGCTTTAAGTGATTAAAGCTCTCCTGCAGAGACTATAGATGTATAGCTGGTACACCCAAACACTAGTTGAGACAGGTGTCTCCGTCAGTCGATGCTCCTAGTGCTCACCGAGGACTCCAAGCACTCCACTAGACACCATCAGCACTGTAGACCATACAAACCGCCGCAGCTTGGTTGGGGTCTCGCCATCCTCCACCCACCCTGGACCCAAGACCAGGATCCAGCTTCCAGTGGATGAACCTCCTACTGCAGAGAGTATAGCAGGAACAACTCTTATAAGAACTAGTGATTAGAACCCAATGGAGTATAAGGAGTATAGCAATCCCCAGAGTGAATATAGCTGTCCCCTCCACAGATGAGATGAGGCTCTATGTTGAGGGTGAAGAGGAACTAATTTTAATGGTGCCACACTTGGCCTTTTATGACAATCCTCATGCAAGGGGTACGCCCACATGGACTTGATGGTAGACTGATTTACAACATCACAGACCAATAACAATAAGGTTACAAGGCACAACAATCCCACACACAGCACACAATCCCTCCCCTCTGCCTGGGAGATAGTTGAATCAGATACTGTATTATCTCAATTATCTGCAGGCAGAAAAAACACATATTTTTATAGAACCCTAAAAGTACCCCAAAACACATAGTATCTCCACAAATGTCACATCCCCTGATAGTCCTGATCTGGGTGACCAACATATCCAAAAATCACCCAAATCAGTTCAGGGGTTCAGGAATTCTATGGAAGTCATTTATTTGACCGAGCGCAGGCATGGACCCATGCTCAAAACAGTTCCAGAGAATCACGGCTTGCGGTCGGTCTAGTTCGGTAGTTTGAAAACGAACTACCAAACAGAGTCAATAGTCTTACCCTGGAGCTTGTTCCCTTCATCCAGACGAATTATCCCACCGAACAGTGCCCTTCTAAATTGTATAGAACCGAACGCAGGCGATGATGTAAGTCCAGCGGCGTTCAGGAGTTTCTGTGTCCCATTTTAGGTCCATGAGATTCATGCCCAAACACTGCTGCCTGCTTTTTTGCGAACAAGATGGCCGCCACCTTGTAGTTGTCCATAGAAATTGCGGCCACCCAGACAAACAATTAGAACACTGCGGTGAGAAACATTCCAAGTTGTTAATAGGTGTTAACAAGCTCCAGGGTGGTCTCTGGTTTGTGCGGTTGTTCGGGAATTCGAAGTGTCGCTTCGAACCACTTCGGGAGTTCGAAGTGTAGCCATACATAGAAAAATAAAGGCAGAAACAGTATTTGTAACGGATCCCTTTACTCCACAGAGTGAAAAAAAGATATTGAACCGCTGTGTAATGCAGCTCAGTGTATTATTACAGTTTATTGTATCACAGCTTATTGTATTATTACAGGGGCCATAGTCACAGGGCAGGAGGCAGACAAACAGGCTCCTCCAAAAACCAGTGGCGAGGTTACTTTCGCCACAATGGCCAAGTCGCCTGCTTTTATACACAGCCCCCAGCATGGAGTCTCCATTCAATGCAAGACAAGCGCCTCCCATAAATATCTGTACTTGGGAGATAATTGCATTAAAGACCGGTAAGCAAATTATCTCCCAGAAACAGAGAGGCAAACACGAAATATAAAAACATAAAAATACCCCAAAACATAATAAAAACATACAATAACACCAGACATTATACATCCCCAAATAGCCCTGATCTGAGTGCCCAAGTTCTCTAAACAGCACTCAGATCCATGCAGTGTTAAAGTTCTGACCGGCCGCACACGTGGTCCTATGCCCCAGACCAAGTTGTCCAGGAACCGCACGGTCACTTCATGCTGAAAACAGTTCCATAACATTCGCAGCTAAGACCCGCTGAGGTGACCAGGGCTAGCTGGCTCCTCCAGGCACGTTTGCCACAATAACAAACAAAGCAACAATGTGTAATGTTAATCGGCAGTGGCTAAGGCCAGTAAGGTATTGTAATCTATAAATAGGGGCATACATTCTCGGGATGAAAATTGATAAAAGGAATGGAAGATTTTAGTTATGAAGAAAGGTTAGCAAATTTAAATCTGTGTAGTTTAGAAAAACAGCGTATTAGAGGGGATATGATAACGTTAAACAAATATAATCTGGGACAACACAAACAGAGACAAGTGAGCATTACTAAAGAGATAAGAGAGAATAGAGGGTTGGTGGTCAGAGAGTGAAGATAGGTGAATTATTGCAATGGGAGACTTGAAGTAACAGAAAAGAGAAACCTCATACCGTTATGTCAGCACACTGCAAGCACAGCAACTTGAAATGGGTATGGAGCTTAGTGTAATTCCCCCTGAATTCACACTTACTGTTTTACCTTGCAAACACACAGCTGCATTCACACACATGCAACACACTATTGTATTCACACACGGTGACATTCTCAACAAACGCTCCACTGCATTCCCACATACTATTGTATTCACAAACAGTGACATGCTCCACAAACGCTCCACTGCATTCCCACATACTATTGTATTCACAAACAGTGACATGCTCCACAAACGCTCCACTGCATTCCCACATACTATTGTATTCTCCACAAACGCGCCACTGCATTCCCACAAACGCGCCACTGCATTCCCACACACTACTGTATTCACACACGGTGACATGCTCCACAAACGCTCCACTGCATTCACACTTACTATTGTATTCACACACAGTGACATGACCTACAAACATAACCCTAAATTCACACACACTACCATATTCACAAACAGTGACATGCTCTACAAATGCTCCACTGCATTCCCACACACTACTGTATT
This sequence comes from Pelobates cultripes, assembly GCA_933207985.1. Lineage (NCBI taxonomy): Eukaryota > Metazoa > Chordata > Amphibia > Anura > Pelobatidae > Pelobates > Pelobates cultripes. Next base: position 357,730,565 of record OW240914.1, read on the forward strand.
CACACACAGTGACATGCTCCAAAAACGCTCCACTGCATTCCCACATACTATTGTATTCACACACAGTAATGTCCTACAAACACAGCCCTGCATTCACACTTACTATTGTATTCACACACAGTAATATGTCCGACAAACACAGCCCTGCATTCACACTTACTATTGTATTCACACACAGTGACATCTATGAAAGATTCTGGGAAATAAACTAGAGTGCACAATGTCCGGTTCTAGGTCTGTGTATGAGAGGGATCAGAATTAAGCCTGGATTTTATCTGCACCACTGCAGTGTCAGCGCGGGGACACAATGTCCAGCCGTTCGGACAGATTAGAGAAGCCAGGAGCTGTGTCACTGTGTCTGTCAGACAGTTACTGACTTTCTCCACGTCCTGCAGGATATCACTTGCTGCCACACTACATGACGGCAATGATTAAACAAAGAGGAACTGCCACACATGAGATAAGGGGTTGTAAAATTTAGCAGATAGAATTCGCTGCTACATGTGCTCTTATTTATTTATAAACGGGTCAATTTCTATAATATACTACGCCCTGACATCACAGCCACTGTCAGCAAAATCTAAATTATAGGCACCAGAAGCACTACAGATCATTGTAATATTACAGCGTATTGTGTTATTACAGCTTATTGTATCATTACAGCTCATTGTATTATTACAGCTCAGTGTATTATTACAGCTCATTGTATCATTACAGCTTATTGTATCATTACAGTTTATTGTCTTATTACAGTGTATTGTGTTATTACAGCTTATTGTATCATTACAGCTCATTGTATTATTACAGCTCAGTGTATTATTACAGTTTATTGTATGACAGCTTATTGTATTATTACAGCTCAGTGTATTATTACAGTTTATTGTATCACAGCTTATTGTATTATTACAGCTCAGTGTATTATCACAGCTTATTGTATTATTACAGCTCAGTGTATTATTACAGTTTATTGTATCACAGCTTATTGTATTATTACAGCTCAGTGTATTATTACAGCTCAGTGTATTATTACAGTTTATTGTATCACAGCTTATTGTATTATTACAGCTCAGTGTATTATTACAGCTTGTATTATTACAGTTTATTGTATCACAGCTTATTGTATTATTACAGCTCAGTGTATTATTACAGTTTATTGTATCACAGCTTATTGTATTATTACAGCTCAGTGTATTATTACAGTTTATTGTATCACAGCTTATTGTATTATTACAGCTCAGTGTATTATTACAGTTTATTGTATGACAGCTTATTGTATTATTACAGCTCAGTGTATTATTACAGCTCATTGTATCATTACAGTTTATTGTCTTATTACAGTGTATTGTGTTATTACAGCTTATTGTATCATTACAGCTCAGTGTATTATTACAGCTCAGTGTATTATTACAGTTTATTGTATCACAGCTTATTGTATTATTACAGCTCAGTGTATTATTACAGCTTATTGTATTATTACAGCTCAGTGTATTATTACAGTTTATTGTATCACAGCTTATTGTATTATTACAGCTCAGTGTATTATTTTAGTTTATTGTCTTTTTACAACTTATTATATGATTTCTATCCTTAAAGCAGATTAAATGGTTACCATACAATAAGCTGTAATAATATAATAAACAAGAATACTCCACAGAGCTGTAATACTACGATAAGCTGTAATAATACAATAAACCAGTAACAGTCAACTTGGTCCTTACCGCCTGTAAGTGGGCGTTTCAAGCTTTCGTGGTGGGTGGTGGTGAGTTTTATCCATGACGCTCGGCTCCCTCCAGCCACTGAGAGAGACCTCACAAAAACCCCCAAGATGCATTGCGTGAACGCCTCTGTTTGCTAAATCTCTCTCGATCACTAAAAGTAAGCGTGCGTGTTTGTGCCCTTCTGATGGGGATGGGATGAGTCAATGCACTCAATGTGAAGGCAGAGATAGCGAGCAGCGTGGCATTTAGAGTGGCTGATATTAAACATTGGCAATCGAAGTTCTGTTATATTCTTTATAATTAACATAAAATAAAAGGAGAGAATACAGCGAAAGGAAACAGAGACCCTGGAGCTACATATACACCTTTTCTCTGATTTATTTTTTTGTTGCTGGCTAAAATTAAAGGGGGCTCCCTAGTTCAACCTATTGCTGGGGATCGCAATAATGAAGGAGAAAAGAGAAAAAAAAGACCAAAATAGAAAGAAAAAAAAAATCACTTTTATTTTTATTTATTTAACTTTCTTTTACTTCAATTCAAGCAGCTCCCGCTCTAGTAGGTGCTGCATCGATAAAGATGCAGAAATTCATTACATTTTAATTATATATGTATAATATGTATATATTCTTTTTTAAACCCTTCTTTCTAAAAAAAATGTCACTAGTGGGCGGTAAGAAAATGTTACCATCAAAAAATATACATAAGTGGGCGGTAGGTGTTAAAGGTAATAAACAATAAGGTTTAGTCAATGTGCCTAAAAAGCGCAAAAAAGAGAAGGAGGGGCTTCTACGGTGACGTACGTTTATTCAAAAATAAGTAACAGAAACCAAATACGCTACAATAAAAATATACAAGTAAAAATACAAACTATGAGATATTTGTGTGGGTACTTGATTCACACACAATCCCCTGTGATAGCAATCCCACCCCCACCCCCCCTTGTAGTTAACTCACAATATAGCGATGTCTGACACCGACTAGTCTGTAAAGTGCCAGGTTTGGCCTAATAACATACAGGTCAGAGTGAACACGCAAATTCTATCCGCACATTTCTTCTAAAATCTGCCACAGATCTCCTTTTGGGCTAAATGTGTTTACGAAGACTTTGTAATTTTTATTTGACTTTATTGTATGTAAAGTATTTAACGTACTATTTGTTATTGGTACTTACTAGTTATACTCCAAGTAGCGCAGTCTTGGAGAGGGCACACTGGTGTCTACACGTCATTGTGCCAGTCCGTTCTCTACCTTAATAAACATGACCGGTGTATAGTCGCCATATGGGCAGTCGGACTCCAGGACAACCCTCCCACATACCTAACCCAATAATGCACTGACACGAAGGTATATGGGAAAATTTGTCCACAGCTTTATTTAAACAATCTTGAATAATAATAATTTATTAATTTCCATATTAATAACCATAACAATAATAATTTAACAATAAACATGGGTCATTGCCCCCATACTCCGCCCTCGCATCCGAATCCTTCTGTTAATATAAAAGGCAATGACCCCCATATAAATAACACATATACATATATATATATAACATACATATCAACATATTCCAACATACCAACTTAAAGTGCCAAACATAAATTAATCATGGCAGGGGTATACCCGGATACCCCTGCCCCACCAGATTCTGAGCCACCGACAGGACTCGGAACCTACCAACCACCGATGACCACAGTTTTACGTCTCCATGACGTTCATCCTAGGGAGCCTATTTCTTCTCCTTCAGGTCCCTATCCCGCCGCTGTGAAAAAACGGGATAACCCAAATCCGTTACCAAATTCAGGGAGGGTGGGCGGGACAAACTCGGCAAGGTAGTAATTAAAAGTGAAGGATTTAAAATGGCTGCCTATTTAAATAGCCAAGCCTACTTACCCATAACTCCATTCCCTCCTTGCTTCCTCCTATGCCCGCCTCCTAACCCCTGTCAAGGCCTTTTTTCGCTCAGCTACGCTTTGGCTACATGGGGCTACAATAATACCGCGTTCCCCAGTTACAAGGTTTGGGTTTGTCACTGTTTAGCACTCTGTGTTTTATTAGTGCACGAAATATATGGTGACTTGTGACAACATTAAGGAATGCATCAATCGGTTTCCGGTATTGATATTGTTTGATAAGAGTTAATTACCTGTTAGTGTCTCTTTAAAAACCCTAAGTATTTATTTACATGAAGGTTATAACAGGTCGTCGACAAGATAACGAGTTTTTACAAACATTATCTTTTCAATTCTAAATGCAATTATCCATTAATATTGTGTTTTGCATTGGCAACGTGTTTCCTGATAATTCGTACCAACCTCTAAATATTGGGGGTTGTGTCGCCCCCTTAGTGCTAATATGGGACAGGTTTTCAAACTTTTAAGTTGATTTTTTTTTTTTCGAGGCAAAACAATGAAATTCCTGTTTCTGGGAAATTCTAAAAACATTACACAATTGTTTAATAAAATTTAATTTCAGGGAAAAACTGGTAATGGAAACTTAAACAGAGCAGAACGATAACAAAAAAGGAAGAATTTTGTTACTATTCCTCGACAAATAAATTGTATATTTTCCGCATTTTACGTAACGTACCTGGATTCACTGCTTCATTCATTTTACAGTAAAATCACTCGATTTCATGGAAATTCCCACGGATAACGTGTTCTATTCTTTATTGTATAAAGTGTTTCCTTGTAAATAACCGATTATTACCAAGCAAAATGTTATTATTATACGTATACTTTAGGTAGTGATTTTAAAAACACAATATATAACACGAGTTAAATTACGGCAATCAATAAAGAATGGCTTTATAAAAAAACATTAGACGCACATTATAATAAAATGTGAGGTGCACAGAGAATAGGCAGGGCACATAATAATAACAAGTATGGATTATTTCATTAAAAGAACGTTCTGCTTTTTCAAGGATAGTAACGTAACTCCGTCGAAGTTGCTATTCCGGGGCCGGTGCAGTATAAAAGGGAATTAATGCCTTGTCATGAAAGGGTTAAAATCAGAAATGGAAAACCTTCAATTCATGTCATTTTTATTTTTAAATGGAAACATTTAGGTTGGAGGAATAAAATGGATGTATCTGCAGGGGATATTTTTTAGAACAAAAAGGCAAATTAAAAGCCAAGTGCACTTTCTCTGTACATCTTTGTAACAGAGCAATTTATCGCAAGTCTCCTGATGTAACAGGACAATGAACAGACAGTGGGTGTGAGAGTCCACTGACTGCGCTGGGACTGCGACCAGAAGCCTTCAGTTCCCACGTTTATTGCCTATAAATCTTCTAGCAAGAAGCAGGTACAGAATTCCCGCTCTGATTATCGCAGCTGGGAGAAATTCACTGTACGATTGATAACAATTGTGAAATCCAGCAAATCGTCTCTGCTGTATCGCGTTCTGGAAAGCCGAGCCATACAAAACAACAAGCAAAATGGCAGTGAATGGGTTAATTCGGTATTTTTGCAATTCTATCTTTCTATGAATTTTCGAGTTTCAGGTGATGTCACATGAAATGATTTACATTAGCGTTTTCCCAAATACAGCTCTTTTTAACTTTATATTTTAGTCGATTTTTGAAGTTCTGCGTTTATTTGAGGAATCTGGGCACACTGAGCATTAGGTGGAGTAACGGTAGCAGTGAGTAATTTTGTAAAAGGAGATAAAGTCGCCCTGTGTTCCTTCCACTATTTAGTGAATTAAAGACAATTACTGTAATTTCTGCCAACTTTAGGGATTTCTCTACCCTATGGAGACAGAAGAGCTTACAACTGAATCTTCATAAATGAGATTACAAACCATCAAGCCATGTTTATGATATCACCATGGAAAAACCAGTCTATCAGCCGCAGAGGCCATTTTCACAAATGACTCAGGTTCCATCCGAGGTTAAAGGGCACGCTAACATTAATACAAAATATATTTATTTTTAAAATAAAACATTTACCATGAACCTCACTGATTATTCATCGGCGGGCTGTCTCCTCCCAGTAGTCACTCTTCTGATGCTTGTCATAAAGAATTTAAAGCCTCTCGTTACTGTCAATCTGGCAGCCGCTAGAGGTGTGTTCTTTGTAAAATGTAAACACTGCTAAAAATGATAAAGGGACAGTAGAGGATCCCAGACCATGTCACCATGGCAATGCAAATTACAAAGTTTTCATGGTTGGTTAACACACCTCTACAGACTGTCTTCCTGACAACCACAGCCATAACTCAGTCCATCTCACTTCTAGATACAATGCTGCTCATGGATTTGATTAACGCAGTGCTGAGTTTTTCTACACTTACGTACCAAACATTGGATTGGCTGAGATCACCAACACTGATGACATCAGCCAAAACGGAGGACTGGCAGAGAGGAGCGTAGTGCAGTCTGCGTATTTTTTTTTTTTTTTTTGTGCCAAAATTCCCCAGCAGGAAAAATGTGAGGGTTTTTCCAATGTGACTTATTTTGGCTTAATATCTCTAAGTCCATATTCGCATTAAAAGCCTTGTTTGATACCTTGGTAATTCATGTGCTTTAATGTACTTAATTAAATTATATAAACATCATTTAAAGCTTTCGGAAATTAGAAAATACTCCGAAACTAAAAACTACAGCTCTGAAAGTCAAATACCAACCCACAGCCTCGAGTTTTGTTGAAATGGTTAAAACCAACACAAGCCCTTTTTCAGACTGAGAGAACGTATCACATCGTAACAGACAAACTGGTCGAACATTGTCCTTCAAGTCCAGATATTTTGACAATGACCCGCAAAGCTTTGCCCAGAGCAGATGGTTCCCATTTGTTTGAAAATGTAATAGACCATTTGACAGTCACGTTCAGGTGCCATCAATTAACCTAAACTAGAAAAAATACATGTATTACGAGAAAAAGTGGCTTCGAGGCTGGGAATTCCAGGTGCAAATTCCAGGAGAGCAGGGCCGGTGACTCAGAAGCTAAGGAAAGCAGTATGTGAACCCACAGCTGGGAACAGGTTTCAGACACTTGTACAAACACTTTGGGGAATGGGAAAGAGTGGAGCAATTACTTGTGTTGGCTTTAATCGAGCAGTCAACTTCATCTTTAAAATGAACTCTTTTATCATATTTACTGTTCGTTACCCTGAGTGCATCGGCCGTACATAATGCACCATCTCAGGGAAAAGCTGACTTAAAGCTGTTCAGTTCAGGAAAGGATCTAGGCCTTCATTTTTATATTTTTTGGAAAATATTTTTTAATCATTTAATATTTTTGCATAAACATTTAAAATGATTTACCATTTTGAAAAATATTTTAATGTTTTCGTATTTTTTATATATTGGTATGTTGATAAATAAATATATATCTATATATGTTTGTTTGTTTTTTTAAGATTTTTTTTTACATTTAAAAAAAGCTAATCAGCAGCATTATAATGAGCTAACCTAGCCTGATACTTACAACGCCTGGCCGAGCAGGCACACAGTGCAATTATTATGCTCCATTGTTTTGTTTTATTTTGTTTTCATTTTATTACCCACGTGGCATAGAGCTATGAGTAATTTTCTTACACCACAGCCAGCCACAGTTGCAATGCAGGGAGTCCTATTTTGTCATGCACGTAAAATTGATGACGAGGGCCAGTGGCATAACCTATCCAGTGTTAATCCTAGCACGTTATACTAAGTTTCTCTTAACATTACTTAGCTCCCACCTAACATATACCATGCTTCAAGCAATACCTTACTTTTCTTTAAACTTGTAATCAGTCTGATCTTACATTCAAGCCTGTATGTCAATCGTTGCACAACACAAATAAAGAATTAAAAAAAAATAAAAGATAATTTTGAGAGTTTATCTGTCAATATTAACTCATTTGAAAAGTTTATCTAAAAATGTAAGATCAAGGCGATATTGTTTCAGAAGAACTCGTTTCATTTACAATATAGTTAGACTTTCTCACTCAAGATAGCATATTATTACAGACTGTTGATTTCTTCTAATGGCTATTTATCTCCAAGAGGTGAGGCTCTGGCCTTATTGACATTATATAAATGTTATTTCCTTTGTTTATTCCTTTGTTTATTTGTAGTAAAATGTAGTCTTTTGATTTTATATAACTCTCCAAGAGTATAAGCTACACCACGCTGATGAGGCCCAAAGAAGGCCGAAATGATCGTTCGGGGTTGCAGTATCTCTCATACAGAGGGAACTTGCCGGCATTTCGCTTCTGAGCTACCCTTATTGGTCGGATCTTATAGGTTCTTTCTGTAATGGCAGAAGTAAGCAAAACAGTTTTTGAGACCCAAGCAGGGATTTATCGAAGGGCAAGCTACAGAGTTTCTCTAAGCTTTTGCCCATTCTCAGAGTTATCATTGTATCAGTTTTTGTATTTTATAACCCTCCCTACATGTATCTTGTCTTTCCCCCAAAACTACCAACATTCCATCTGCCCCATCCCTTCCATCTTGTTTGCATTCTGTTTAAACCATTATTCAATATGAAGGCTGTACATCTCAAGTCCCTGGTGTAACTTTATAGGACCTCGGTCAGGAGATCTAACCCAGCTCCCAAGAAGGAGCTCCTGGCTCTCCTGACAAATAAAAGAGGAGAAGAGCAGCAAACGGTGGACCCCAGGTAAGAAATATAACAATTCCCTTCGTTTCCAAACACTTTTTGGTTTTCAAAAAACCTGAGCAAGTATTTGAAGCAAGGGATGCATAGCTAGCGTATAAACATGACATAGAACAATTCTGTGTATAGATTGATTTGAAGATAAACTTAATAATGTACATTATGTACATTTATACAATTTGTATTTTTCACTTACTCGTCCACACTATTTTGCTAAAGAATATTTGGGAAATGCAAAGCTTCAGACAGTATACAATATATTTTATCTTGAAATATTTCACACAGTGTCTGAAATGTTAGTAAAAACGTAAAAATGCAATTTTTCTCACATACTGCAGGATTGGCCAAATTTTTTTTTATTGGTCAGATACCTTGCCTATAGCTATACGGATCCTGAATGCATTACTAACAGTACTGCTTACTGAAAATGGCAACAGAATGTAAAAAGAATGGCGGTATTGAGCATAATTACAACACATATAGCTCCCCGTCAGACCAAGTAGGGAATAAATCTGTTATCACCTGGATATCGTAACATCCAAGGCCAGTATGTGCCCCCTTATGGTAGACCAGGCCCTGGCTGGAATAGGATGGACTATTTAAAGTCCCAGGCCTCACAACGCTGATATAGTGGGAGCCCATCCTGTTACATTCCAAATCCTATGTGGGCAGTACAAGGTGTATTAACATTACTTGGACATTAAGAATGACCTCACGCTATTCCTGCGACTTAAGTCTTTAAATCCTTTCAAAGAAAAAGATACTTTATTACAATAAATAATCTCAAGTTTTTCAAGGTGGCACAAATTAATGAGACAGGAGTATCTTAGAAGAAAACTTGGAAAATTGTGTCTTACGAAGAAGAGGAACAAAATATGTTTAAAGTTAATCACCCTTTTCATAGCAAATTAACTTGATTAGGGGACACTCTCTATGCTGGACTGATAAATGCCATTTACAAAACTCAGAGGAATTGTCCGCTTTTGTTTGAATTTTCCTTTAATAAATTGCAGCTGGGCTCCGGTGTATGCCAAACCTGGGCGACGCGTTTGCTGTAAGAGCAGATTTTGTTTTTTATTAATAGTTTGTAAACGGAAGTCTTTCCTCTGTCTGTGACTGTCTCGGGATATTTCAATATGACACAGACCTGGCAGGAGAAGCCTGGCACATGGACCACAGACATGTCCATTCTGTGTGGGAACCGTTATCGTTTATACTGCAGAAACACGGGGGAACAAGATGCATGTCTTCTACATCAGTGAGGCAGTTTGGGGTGAGATTGCCAACCACCCACATGAGAATTAGACTGAAATATAATCAAACAGCATTTGTTTCTTCCTTAACTTTCCATAAATATGGAGGACACATGGCGAATGGTGAATTCATCACACGTGTGTCTAACAGGTTCACAGATGGACTACACAGAGCTGATTGTTATGTAAAGAAGGCGAGTGATTCCTCAGGATAATAAGGAGTTAGGAAACGAGCTATTTGATATTTGCAGAAAACCTGGACCACCCAGAGTATGGCAAGGCCTAAATTTGTTAGTCCCATCTCTAAATAACTGAAACATTATGTGGAACTTTATCATTTGCACAATCTGTACATTTCTTACATTTACCTCTTTTTAATGTCTGTTCCCTCAATGTCCAGCCGTTACCTGTATTGGGTCGCATTTGTCAAAACAAAGAGGATTTCAACGTGAACCAATCGAATGTTCCTCCTGACTGCACAATTTTTAACACTTTGGCCCAGAATTGTAACACTCGCCTGTTGGTTCCATTTGTTTTGGTTTTACAATGTTAGCTGCAGGTCTTTTGTCTTGCAGGAAAAATAAGACATGCAGCTAATATTGTAAAACCAAAACAGACGTGTGTTCCACCTACTGTATGCCTGTTTAAAGGATCACTATAGGGTGAGGAACACAAACATGTATTCCTGACCCTTCAGTGCTAAACCCACCATTTAGGTAGCTTGCCTCCTCACCCCCCCTTTAAACCCTCATATACACGTTTTAAACTCACCTTATTTCCAGCGCCTCGCGAGTCTGCCGGTGCTGGCTCTGCCCCCCTTTGTGACATCATCAAAATGGTTGATTTTTAGCCAATCCAATGCTTTCCCACAGGGCTAAAACCGTCACAGGGGTTATATCAGGACTTCCTCATAGAGATGCATTGACTCAATGCATCTCTATGAGGAAAATTCAGAGACTTCATGCAGAGCGTGGTTGACGCTGAATGGCAGGGCTGCTTTTTTGGCAGCACTGACCCAGGAAGCACCTCCAGTGGCCATCTGAGGAGTGGCCACTTGGAGGTGTCTCTACGGGGCAATGTAAACACTGCCTTTTCTCTGAAAAGGTATTGTTTACATGAAAATGCCGGAAGGGAGCTATTATACTCACCATAACAACTACATTAAGCTGTATATTATCCATTAAGTTGTATTTGTTCTGGTGACTATAGTGTCCCTTTAAGGTTTCTTTAGAGTGGTATAAGGGGTTTCCATTGTTGGTATAAGGTGGTTTGTAGCAGTTATTGCTAACACATATACATTGTGTATCTCACTTCTCACGATTGTATACTGTTCCAAATATTTGAGAACTAAGCTGTGGAATTGCTTGATTAGTTCAGCGTAGTTGGGCAGATAGTGCGAGTTTTAGACTGGGTACAATGAAGCACAGAGTTTGAATGTATCAGACAATGGGGATCGCAAAATAAATCGTGAATGTTGGGCAAGAACATTGTAAAGGTTTCCATGGTTACTGCTCCACTTTTTGCAGTTTGCCCCAGAATTTATGTTAATAAACAACTCCCAATGCGCACATCTTCTGGAGTGAATCCAATCCGCAATCACTGAGAGAAGTTTTGTTTTTGGGAAGATTGGGGAGTCTGCATCCTATAAACAGTGTATGGAGCACCCCTAAACCCAATTCCACTTACTAACGAGGCACGCGTTTACTAAACATCTAATACCAGAGAAACGCGAGCTGGCAACGCAAACACGGATCTTATTTACCCACTTGGAAATCAAATAATAGCACTTGTACTGAGCATTAATGTTTGGCATATTTAATTTGGCAAAGGCTGAATTACGAACTTATTTCAATTTACTGTGATGTAAAAATGATTCTTTAAACACGGGTCGCTTCATAATAATTACAATTACCATTCTGGCAGTAATAACGAATACTTTGTTCTGGCTGGATGCTGTCACACAGTACCTGCAATGACATACAGCAAAGCTATCATTCCACCTGGTCCTGTGGTCATCTACTCGATTGAGATCTAGAGACTGAGTGGCCAATGGATCCAGAAAATGAGATGACACGGAGCGTTATCCTGCTCAGAATATCTGACAATCATAAGCTCCCTATTCACAAAACCTACGTATTTTTCTTAATCACTATTTGGAGCCTCGGACAAAAAAAGTTAATGGGCAAAGATAACGGGAGCCGGACTAAAGACTTTAGGATTAAATCATTTGTTAATGCTTTAACTCCTTCAGGCAAACTGGCGCCTGGGACTTTTTTACCCCAAAAACTTAAATGCGATTAAGTTGTTATGGCGCCTTGTGTGTTCCATTACAAAAAATTTAGCTCTAACATTGGCGTGTCTGTTTTACCATTTTCCACGTAGCCCCACCGGCCTGCTCTTAGCTGACAGGAACAGAATACGATGCTGAGGGTATTCTTTCAATCCTGAATGACAGCTTGTGCATTCACAGATGCCAACCCCTACTTGTTTCAAGTAATAAAAGGCAGCTCTTCGTTGCTAACAGGCCGGCCTTCAATGGAAGGAGACGCCAACACAGAGTGCGCATGCAGGGCAACCATCGTTCTGAATTATACTGCAGTCAGCGCAATATGACAGTTTGGAAAAATGATCTCATGGTTAGTAAATCACTTCCCATGATATATAACAAACACTGCAAACGGTAGTGAAAGTTTCATATAAACAGTTTATAAAATGCAAACCGAAAACCAGCAGGATGTGGCAACACAATCTGAGACGAACTATGCTCACAGAACCAGGAAACTCTGACAAATTTACTAAATAAACATATTCTAAATGCAGTCACAATCTGCAACAAAAAATAGATTCACTTAATATTACTTACTGAACCTTAATCCAACATTACAAACAATTCCAGCACAAAAAGGGTCAATAAGTACTCCAAAACTTTCATTGTGACCTTTTCCATCTGGGCCTGATGGCAAACACATTCTCCTATTCACAGACACCTAAAATAATAAAACCGCTAGCACAGGACTCAGGTCATTTTACTGCATTAACACAAGTTGTTTATATCATTTTAAAGTTTTGTTTCCACCAAACATGTTTGCACTAAAGAGACGAGCTTGTTATATGACTGACGGATCGCTAAGCACAAAAGATGAAATTAGACTTAATAAAGATAAACAAATATGGAAAACAGGCTAGCGGAGCCAAGCTGCTTGGCTGGCCAATCCATGACCCGCTCGCTGCTGAAACGCACTGTTACTTGGCTGCTAAAATGAGAACACATGAGACGGTAGGAAAGTACAGCTTGTAGGATACGGGGACTTGGCTGAGCAGGAGATTGGAAACCCAAGTTTTAGCTTCGAAAAGCAGAAATATAATTCTTCAGGGCCCGGAAAGCTGTGTACACGATCCTTTTACTGTACTGTAGGTGATCAATCTCTCCGAGATCGCTTTATATTGACTGCGAATGGCGAGAATACTGCGGATATTCCACAGCTAATTCACAAACTCTGAAAAGCAACAATGTGATTAGAATCTGCTTCCTTATCCACACATCAAACCCAGAGAAACCGCTTCAAGTAAAGGAATGTGGGATTTATGTAATGTGCACATGCCTGAGTGGTGGGTGGGGGCCCTAAAGTAAAATAATGGGGAGGCTATTGTCCTCCCCCCGGCCCCCACCCCTGAGCGGCGGGTGGGAGCCCTAAATAAAAATGTCCCCCCCCAGGTGACTAGGGGTTCCCAATCCCCTAGTCACCCCCCTCCCAATTTTTTTTTATAAATCCCTACCAACCCTAAAAATACGGGGGAACAATGACTAAGTACCTGTAAAAAAAAAAAATCTTACCATTTGATCTCTTCTTTTTTCTAAAATCTTCTTTTTTCAGCCCCAAAAAAGGGCAAATAAAAAACATAATACCTGTTGCAAAAAAAATTGATGAAACCACCCCCCTGACGCTGAAAAAGTAATCCATCTTCACCCGTGGAGGGCTCCGCGCAGACTGAGCTCTGCAGGGTGGGGGAAGGCTTATAAAGCCTTGGCCCGCCCTGCAATTAGGCTCAGAGCACTCTGATTGGTGGGTTTAAACCATCCAATCAGAGTGCTTTGACAGGTAAGTCTCTACATTTACCTGTCATAGCACTCTGATTGGTTAGCTTGAAATCCACCAATCAGAGTGCTCTGTGTCATTTTACACCGTGTGGGAAAGTTATTTGAATTTTCCCACGCTGTATAATTTGAGACGGGGGGATATGATAGAAACATTTAAATATATAAAGGGAATCAACACAGTAAAGGAGGAGACTATATTTAAAAGGAGAAAAACTACCACAACAAGAGGACATAGTCTTAAATAAGAGGGGCAAAGGTTTAAAAATAATATCAGGAAGTATTACTTTACTGATAGGGTAGTGGATGCATGGAATAGTCTTCCAGCTGAAGTGGTAGAGGTTAACACAGTGAGGGAGTATAAGCATGATTCTTTGGAACCCACTTCTATAATTTCAGAATTATTACATTTCCTTTATGATTGATTTTTTCTATGGCTGTTCTGGTGCATATGATCTTAGTGGGTCAGAAATTGAGTGGACCAATGGGTGGCTGCAAATGATATGACAACAATCAGATCCCGCCCCTGCAGAGCAAGCTAACATCAATACCAGAAGTATTGCAGTAGTCGTTACTGTCGCAGTTACAAGACTTGGAATATAAAGGAAAAATGCATCAATCATTTCAAAGCTTATTGTCTTTAATTGCTTTTCTATGGAGATAATGGGAGGTTAGACAATTACACTTGCCATGTGTAACACTATTGGGCTTCACTTGTTCTCATTTTATTTTTTATGCTACTGCAACAGGCACCCATAAAGGAGCAAGGAGCCCTCTGGTACTAAACCCCCTCCATTCAGAGTTTGGTCAACCCAGAATCGGGCATGTATGGCTCGTTAAAAAGTGAGTGTGCCCAATCAAATATAATATCTGTTTATATAGTATATAAAATAAGCACAATGAATATGTTTTTTCTTTTCAGATGCAATTCATTTTTACAGAGTGGAATATGTATAAGTATACAAAAAATATTGTATATTGTATATTTTATATCCACTGCACTGGATTTTTTTTTTTTTTAATAAAAAGTGTGTATTTATTTGCTAACATTTTATACATAAAAGTAACAAGCACGCATGAAGTACATTTCGACATGTGTATTTATGTATACATATTAATATATATGATACAGACATTCCAACTGTTGTTAATTCTCCATCTGATCACAGAAGGGCTGACATTAGTAATTAGGCACTGTGACAAGACCAATCTCGCCACATTGCATTGGAGAAGCCTGGTTGCTCGCCTGTTGCCTTTGGATTATGGCCCCATGTTAAAAGACTTATTTTCCCCTGCACGAAAGGCTTATTCGTGCCTTTCTGCCCGGCGGTCGGTACATTCAATCTACCGAGCTAACGCACGAATGACTGGACCACCTGGGAGCTGGAGTGTGTCTGCAATTAACCTCCCAGAAGCTGCGGTTAACCGCAGCTTAATTGACGAATGCTGGGTGGCCGCCATTCGTATACCGAACACGAAGTTGCGGCCATTTTAAACACGCGAACGCACAGCGTTGTTTGACGCCCAACTCATGGAACTGAAAACGGATACATTTTGGCGCAAACACCGCTGAAGCTGCCGACCTCCCTTCTTGTTCGGTAGAAGTGCACGAACGGCCCTATATTCGGTAGTTTGTACCTGAATACACCATACCCCAGATAGGAATCCCGTGGAGCTCATTCGTATGAAAACTGACTTTGTGAACACTTTGGCTCCACAGCGATTGGACTGTGTACATAGGCTCTGAGCGCTATTCGGTACTTTGGTGCGCTCAGATCCTAGCTATCTGGGGACATTTTGAATGCCTGTCAAATGTTATAAAATGTACCAGTTATGTATTTTATATGTCTTTTGTTATTTTCATCTAAAATGGCGTTTAGGCTCTGTCCTGGGAGATAATTGAATTACTTCACAATTATCTCCCTGAGCAGAGCAGAGGGTTCTGGGTAAGAAAAGGGGAATGGCTAAATGTGTACCCTGTGATTGGTTGCTACAATGTCCTCGTCAAAGTCTTCCATCTGGTCCCCTAGGGGAGTGTCCACCAGGTGGGAGACCTGCATAAATACCAGGCAGGTAGCCCTCATTAAACCAGACCACTGCTTGACCCACAACACAGAGCTCTGTCTCGTTCTTGGGGGGATTTACTGTATGCTGATAGAGACTGATTGCTAGGAGTGTAAGCCGCTTGGGTGCTTTTCCTATTCGTCTGCTAGCAGCTATTCGTGAGGTTCCAGTTCGGGAGTTTGGAGCATTCCCTTGTATGCAGTTCGGGAGTTTGGAGAATTCCCTTGTATGCAGTTTGGGAGTTTGGTGTTCTGCAGCAGCTGTGCCTGTATATCTGGCAGGGGAAGTTCTACTAAACGGCGGTTTAACCCTTTTATGCTGAGGGTGCCGTTACAGGCACTTTACGAGTAGTAAATTGTTTACAAATTTAACTTCCAGCACAAAAAGATAGAAAAAGCCTTTAAACATATTGAGATTTACAAAGATGACTATGAAAAGAAAAAAGTTCCTGTAAAAATGTTTTCTAATGTTTATCTGACCAGTGGCACACTTGTCTCCCATAACTATATTAAGCTCAAATACCTAGCAACCATGCATTAGTAATTGTACTAGAACATACACACTGCTATGTATTTAGAATTTTCCAAACTGTGCTCCATGTTGTGTAAGCATGCACACAGGACAATTTAGTGCTTTTATTAGGAAAACCGGCCTATCCAGATTGCTGCCCTTCTTTCACATCCATAGATTTTGACTAAGTGTGTAAAAGAATAGCGGAGGAAACACAGCCTGATTCCTGGATAATAAAATATATTTCTGGGTAACTGGATTTAATATCACAGCATTAATTGACCGATATTTAAAGATACATCACAGGATGTTTTGGTGTTTTGCAGAGTGCGGAGAGTTAGCAGCTTTAATTCCAAGGGTCTTGCACATGTATAGATACAGAAATTCAGTTTGGGGTCAGATAACATCCACAAATGACCGTCTGTGACGGTAAGGCGAAAGAAAATTAAATTAAATGAAGAATGGGATCTAAAAAAAAATCGAATTAAACAAATCTGTCTAGTAGTAAAACTTTTTATTTGTTTTGATTTAAAATCTAAGTGATTAATTATAGAGTGTGTTTCTATCTTCTACATGAATATAAAACCCAGAGTTGCACGGGGTGACAGCATTACCCATGTCCCGACTATAAAATAACCATATATGGTCAATAATGAATCATTTAAAAATATATGTAACACTATGTTGTCACTCCTGAGATGGGGCCTCCATCCTCCCTACCATTCAATCTTAGAGCATTAGAGTGTGAGAATAGTTTGTCCATGTCTGTGTGTACACATTGTGTGTATATACAGTTGTGCTGAAAGGTTTGCATACCATGGCAGAAATTGGGACATTTTGGCATTGATTTTGAAACCAATTTTATTGAAAGATAGTGATCACATGAAGCCATTTGTTATCACATAGTTGTCTGGCTCCTATTTGAATCATAATGATAACAGAAAGCGCCCGATCAGCCCTGATCAAAAGTTGACATACCCTTGAATGTTTGGTCTTGTTACAGATCCAGAAGGAGACACAGACAGGTTAAAATGTCAATTAAAGGTTAATTTCCAACACCTGGGGCTTTTTAAATTGCAATTTGTGTCTGTATATAATAGTCAATGAGTTTGTAAGCTCTCACGTGGATGCACTGAGCAGGCTAGATACTGAGCCATGGGGAGCAGAAAAGAACTGTCAAAAGACCTGTGTAACAAGGTAATGGAACTTTATAAAGATGGAAAAGGATATAAAAAGATATCCAAAGCCTTGTTAATGCCTGTCAGTACTGCTCAATCACTTATTACGAAGTGTAAAATTCAGGGATCCCTTGATACCAAGCCAACGTCAGGTAGACCAAGAAAGATTTCAGCTACAACTGATGACTCACTGATGTTATGGGGGGTGTGAGGTCTAAACTTTTGTTATTTTACGGGGGGATTCTTGTGAAAATTGATGGCTGGATGAATGCAGCATGTTATCTGGAAATACTGGCAGGCTATTTACATTCTTCTGCACAAGGGACGCTCTTGGACTTTCCAGCATGACAATGACACTAAGCCAAGTTGACCCTCCAGTGGTTACAGCAGATAAAGGTGGAGGTTCTGGAGTGGCCATCCCAGTCCCCTGAGCTTAATAACATCGAGCCACTCTGGGGAAATCTCAAACGTGCGGTTCATGCAAGACGGCCAAAGACTTTGCATGACCTGGAGGCATTACGCCAAGATGAATGGGCAGCTAGGGTACCACCTGCAAGAATTAAGGGCCTAATAGACAACTATTACAAAAGACTGCACGCTGTCATTGATGCTAAAGGGGGCAACACACAGTATTAAAGCGGCAATGTCATGCCGAACTTACCTCTCCCTAGTCGATTTCTCTTCTCCCCCTCTCTCAGGATCTGTTCTCCTTTTCTTTCTATCTGCTCTAGTTTTCTTTAAAACATAAGACAAAGCAGGGACTACTTTGCTGTATGTATTTTTCCTACGCGTGACCAGCTCTGACTCACTTCCTGTGGATCAAATACATTTTCCCACAATATTCAAAAAAAAAATCCTGACCCCCAAAAAATCTTCACCCAGCGTGGGCACCGAGCAGACTGAGCTCCGCAGGGCGGGGAAAGGCTTATAAAACCTTCTCACGTCCTGCAATTTGAGCACTCTGATTGGTTGGTTTAGAGAGTGTATCAGGTCACCGAGAGGGTATCAGGTCATCAAGAGAGTATAAGATCAATGAGAGAGTATCAGATCACTGAGAGAGGGTCAGGTGATTAAGAGAGTATGAGATCTCTGAGATTGTATTAGGTCACAGAGAGAGTATGAGGTCACAGAGAGAGTATCAGGTCACAGAGAGAGTATGAGGTCACAGAGAGAGTTCCAGATCATTGAGAGAGTATCAGGTCACAGAGAGAGTATCAGGTCACAGAGAGAGTATCAGAGAGAGTATGAGGTCACAGAGAGAGTTCCAGATCATTGAGAGAGTATCAGGTCACAGAGAGAGTATGAGGTCACAGAGAGAGTATCAGGTCACTGAGAGAGTATCAGGTCACAGAGAGAGTATGAGGTCACAGAGAGAGTTCCAGATCATTGAGAGAGTATCAGGTCACAGAGAGAGTATCAGGTCACTGAGAGAGTATGAGGTCACAGAGAGTGTATTAGGTCACAGTGAGAGTTCCAGATCATTGAGAGAGTATCAGGTCACAGAGAGAGTATCAGGTCACTGAGGGGATGCGTTAAGTCAATGACTGTTTATTACACAGCTGAATTTGTATTAGGCCAGTGAGTTTCTTTAGAAAACATGACTTGTATTAGGTCAGTGAGTGTGCACTAGGTCAGTGAGTGTGTATTAGATCAGTGAGTGTTTATTAGGTCAGTGAATGTGTCTGTGTAGCTGAGTGTGTCTGTGTAGCTGAGTGTGTCTGTGTAGGTGGGTGTGCACTAGCTGGGTGTGTCTGTGTAGGTGGGTGTGCACTAGCTGGGTGTGTCTGTGTAGGTGAGTGTGCACTAGCTGAGTGTGTCTGTGTAGGTGAGTGTGTCTGTGTAGGTGGGTGTGCACTAGCTGAGTGTATCTGTGTAGGTGAGTGTGTCTGTGTAGCTGAGTGTGTCTGTGTAGCTGAGTGTGTCTGTGTAGGTGGGTGTGCACTAGCTGGGTGTGTCTGTGTAGGTGAGTGTGCACTAGCTGAGTGTGTCTGTGTAGGTGAGTGTGCACTAGCTGAGTGTGTCTGTGTAGGTGAGTGTGTCTGTGTAGGTGGGTGTGCACTAGCTGAGTGTGCCTGTGTAGCTGAGTGTGTCTGTGTAGGTGGATGTGTACTAGCTGAGTGTGCCTGTGTAGGTGAGTGTGTCTGTGTAGGTGGGTGTGCACTAGCTGAGTGTGTCTGTGTAGGTGAGTGTGTCTGTGTAGGTGGGTGTGCACTAGCTGAGTGTGCCTGTGTAGCTGAGTGTGTCTGTGTAGGTGAGTGTGTCTGCGTAGGTGAGTGTGCACTAGCTGAGTGTGTCTGTGTAGGTGAGTGTGTCTGTGTAGGTGAGTGTGCACTAGCTGAGTGTATCTGTGTAGGTGAGTGTGCACTAGCTGAGTGTGTCTGTGTAGGTGAGTGTGTCTGTGTAGCTGAGTGTGTCTGTGTAGGTGAGTGTGCACTAGCTGAGTGTATCTGTGTAGGTGAGTGCGCACTAGCTGAGTGTGTCTGTGTAGGTGAGTGTGTCTGTGTAGCTGAGTGTGTCTGTGTAGGTGAGTGCGCACTAGCTGAGTGTGTCTGTGTAGCTGAGTGTGTCTGTGTAGCTGAGTGTGTCTGTGTAGGTGAGTGTGCATTAGCTGAGTGTGTCTGTGTAGGTGAGTGTGTCTGTGTAGGTGAGTGTGCACTAGCTGAGTGTATCTGTGTAGGTGAGTGTGCACTAGCTGAGTGTGTCTGTGTAGCTGAGTGTGTCTGTGTAGGTGAGTGTGCACTAGCTGAGTGTATCTGTGTAGGTGAGTGCGCACTAGCTGAGTGTGTCTGTGTAGGTGAGTGTGTCTGTGTAGCTGAGTGTGTCTGTGTAGGTGAGTGCGTACTAGCTGAATGTGTCTGTGTAGCTGAGTGTGTCTGTGTAGGTGAGTGTGTCTGTGTAGGTGAGTGTGCACTAGCTGAGTGTGTCTGTGTAGGTGAGTGTGTCTGTGTAGGTGAGTGTGCACTAGCTGAGTGTATCTGTGTAGGTGAGTGTGCACTAGCTGAGTGTGTCTGTGTAGGTGAGTGTGTCTATGTAGCTGAGTGTGTCTGTGTAGGTGAGTGCGTACTAGCTGAATGTGTCTGTGTAGCTGAGTGTGTCTGTGTAGGTGAGTGTGTCTGTGTAGGTGAGTGTGCACTAGCTGAGTGTGTCTGTGTAGGTGAGTGTGTCTGTGTAGGTGAGTGTGCACTAGCTGAGTGTATCTGTGTAGGTGAGTGTGCACTAGCTGAGTGTGTCTGTGTAGCTGAGTGTGTCTGTGTAGCTGAGTGTGTCTGTGTAGGTGAGTGCGCACTAGCTGAGTGTGTCTGTGTAGGTGAGTGTGTCTGTGTAGCTGAGTGTGTCTGTGTAGGTGAGTGTGCACTAGCTGAGTGTATCTGTGTAGGTGAGTGTGCACTAGCTGAGTGTGTCTGTGTAGCTGAGTGTGTCTGTGTAGGTGAGTGTGCATTAGCTGAGTGTGTCTGTGTAGGTGAGTGTGTCTGTGTAGGTGAGTGTGCACTAGCTGAGTGTATCTGTGTAGGTGAGTGTGCACTAGCTGAGTGTGTCTGTGTAGCTGAGTGTGTCTGTGTAGCTGAGTGTGTCTGTGTAGGTGAGTGCGCACTAGCTGAGTGTGTCTGTGTAGGTGAGTGTGTCTGTGTAGCTGAGTGTGTCTGTGTAGGTGAGTGTGCACTAGCTGAGTGTATCTGTGTAGGTGAGTGTGCACTAGCTGAGTGTGTCTGTGTAGCTGAGTGTGTCTGTGTAGGTGAGTGTGCACTAGCTGAGTGTGTCTGTATAGTTGAGTATTTGACCATCTGCTTGACAGAACCACCTCCACCTAAACTCCTCTTCCAAAGCGGCAAAGGATTAACAGAGAAATAATGTTTCCTTCCTTTGTAAAATATTTATCAGAGGAAAGCAGGATTTTTATAATATAAATATTTCTAATCTTCATTTGGAGTAAAATATTCCAGTGATACAGTATAAGCAGCAGAACGTGCCTATAGGCTGTGTAGCAGCATCTGTACAAATACATCGCTCACGTATGAAGACAAAGCTGCCATTATTCTGGCCTGGAAGGACTTTATGAGGAATATTTGGGAAGATCACTAGCTCAGCATTTTGTGCCGTCTATGCACAGAGAAAGCTTCTCAGGGACTGCATACATTGCGCTTTAATTATGCAAAAGATTTCTCAAAGGGGAACTAATTCTGTTAGAAATGCTAGCAGCGCAGTATCTCTAATCATTTTATGGCGTTGGAGATAATATTTATTTACGCACTCCGTGCCGCACTATCTACATGGGGCACCAATCGGTACCATGAGAATCCCTGAATTAATCTTCATCTACCTCACTTTCTATGTCACTACCAGAGTCCGCAGGGAGGGATGTTACCCTGAAATAAAGTAACATCAGCTGGGACGGATATTAAAAAATAGGAAACATTAATACAACATGTGCGTAGGCTTTGATTTAAGGCTTTATTAACACAGTTTTACAGTTTGATGACAGTCACAATTCAATTCTAATTTCATATTATGTCCAGCTCTTACGTCTCCGAGTCTGCAAATATGACTGTCGTGAACACCCCAATTTTCTGGGAGCTGACACCCTGAATCCTGCATTTTTATTCGTCTAACTTACAACACTCTAATAGACTGACTTTTCCCCATGAACATCACGCTCAATGGACAGAGGTGAATTTTGAAGAAGTATTGTGTAATGAATAGTAATTATATCAGATGTTTGTGGAGGACACGCTAAAATAGGTTTTGGAGTGGGGGCAGTGTGCATGGGTTTAAACTGAAGCTATTTACCATAACATCAATTAGTTTTCAATTTTTTGACTTAGTCATGACGTAAGTCAAGCACCCCAGGAGAAGCTTTCTGCCAAAAAATGGTTTTTGTTTACATTTTAAGTCAAAGACACATAAATCTGACTCCAAAGCCCTAAGACAGAGAACATGTACAGAACAAGCCTTCAGGTATCCATATCCCCTGGAATATCTTGAATGTAACCAAAAGTGGGAATTTTTAGCACAATTTAATATGCCCTAAAAACCTGGCATTACACGTGGACGTTGTCAAATGTTTTTTAATATAATAAAAGCCCCAATGTACAATAGTATATAATAAACAGCCCCAATGTACAATAGTATATAATAAACAGCCCCAATGTACAATAGTATATAATAAACAGCCCCACAATTTCTATTTATTTACAGACAGTGGGGACTTTACTGGAATGTGACAATTTGTATTATCTGATAATCTGGCAGCAAGGAGCATAAACAAATGGATGTATAACTGCCCGCAATGAAAGATATAAACAGACCGCGTTGAAATCTTACAATGTGCGAAGACTTATACCATGTCGTGGTTTCGGTTACCCCAAAATGTAGAGCTAGATTTCCAACGCACATTGTATTCAACATTGACTCGAGCATGTATTGTGCATTATAGCTGAGATAAACAGTGAATTGTGAATAGAAAACTGAATTGCTGAACGTTAAAACCAGACTTTTCGACTGAAATCAAACAGGCCTTTGAGCTCAGCCTCTGGTTTATGTCTACGGCGAATGCAGGGTCTATCATCACAGCAGACGTGGACAGCTCTGCTCTCAGAGACCCTCATGATGTATGATCGCCTGGTTTCACAGACCTATTGTGGGGGGGCTCTGTCCCCCGTTACTGAATGACTTTTCAGAATGTATGTATTTTAACTTGTGCTCAATGATCTGGTTCATTTTTCTTAATGTTTTTTTATTAGGAGATTATCATAACTTGGGCCAAATATCGTGAATAAAGACATTGCCCGACACACTTACTGTTTTAGCATGGGGGCATAGGGGTAATGTTCACAATTCTGTTTACAACTCATTGTCAGTGATCAGTTGTGTTTATATACTAAAAAAATGTAGTCATATTGTACAAGAAACGGAAAGATTCTGGATAAAATTGCCAAATGGGAGTAGAAGGCAGGCAGTGTAATGGTGTTTAATTCTTCAATCTTACTTGCCGTAACTTTGCCAGCAGGATGTAGCCGTAAATCGTGGCTAAATCTCTCCGATTGCTTGTTTACTGGGGATTCGATGCAGCGCAGTCTCCGACACCGATCACAAATCAAACACAGTGATAACAGCAACAAACTCCCGCAATTTCCTCGATTTTTTAGGGAAAGATTTTAGCGACTGAAACCGATATAACTGGTGCTTTGGTGGAGCTGGAGATTGTATTTGTTGGATAGTCTCCAGAACATGTTATTTTTCATGAACTTAACTCCTGAGCGAGACTCTTTGGCTGTGTGTTTATTCAGGGATGGGGGCAGAGAAACACACTGAAGGGATTCTAGAACTTAGAGAAAGGGATGTTACCTGGAGGGGTCCCAGGACCTGTTACGTATAACGGCTATTCGGCCTGTTATTAATAATTAGCCCAGCAAATGATGAGGATATACACTGCGATTGTTTTCCTGCCGCCATGGCTTTTTTTTCATGGTGTCCCGCTTTTGGAGATAACAGGGAACTGTCAGCATTAGATGTATTTGCACTCTGAAGCCCCGGACACTAGGACCCTGTAGACAGAGCTAAAATGGGGGCTGACCTGGAGGATTGACTGACTGGTCAATACTTTGGGCAGGTTCACCTCTTTCTAGGTATACTATCTATGGCCTACCCCCTTTACCCCACCCATCACTATGGGGGAGCATGAGAAATTGCTTTTACCTGGAAAGACCCTGGGTCTGTTAGTGGAGAATTAAAGGGGCGCCATGGTGGGGTGGAATCTTTGGGTGCCATCTAACTAACCCGTCCCTCATGTTTGAGGTATATCATTGTTATAGTTACATTGTTACACAGTTGTCCATGTTGAGAAAGGCCTAAATTTCACCAAGTGAAACCTGAAAACCCATTTCTTGTGCTGTTGATCCACAAAAAGTGAAAACCCAATTGAAGCCATTTCCAATTAGGACACTAAAAGGTAAAGAAATCCTACCTGACTCCATAATGGCACTCCGTGCTGGACAGCTTTGGCCAGGCAATGTGTACGTTTCATTTTTGCATTATCGGAATGGCCCAGCGTTTTGGCAGAATGCTCCAATATGTTTTTACATAAGAGCTGAAGTGGATATGGTGCTTAGAGTATATCCTATGCATGATGTGAATCGAGGAATGCCTTATAAGGGCTGCTAACGCTAGCCGCTATGGAGATTTTCTACATTCGAGATGTTCTTTAGATTCCTGTGAACTTTCTATTTGGAATTTATGAACCCGAATGATTAAAAGGAGAGTTCATGAGTCAAACATCATAAAATTAATGAATATTAGAAATCGCTAAAATATTTCCAGCTGTAAAATCTCTCCTTACTTTTTTCTGCCTGAAATTAAAAAAATAAAATGCGAAGAACATTTAGAAACACTTGCTAAATCCACCCAGACAAGTGAACATGAGAATTTATCATAAATCAGATCATTTAATGGGGAACTACAGAGAGGACCTCATGTCCTGCATTATTTTTATATTAAATGTGGCAATAAGGCTACAGGGCATCTATAGGGCTGATTGTCTGTTACCATTCTATCTAGACTGATGGCGGATTGAGATTGATAGGAACAGACCTTTATATATGTTAGATTTCTTCTAAGTCGCTTTCCTATGATCGGTGGTTAAATCATATAAATTCAGGTGTTATCAGACAAGATTAATATTGGTTTCTAAGAGAACGTTACATTTCATTCCTGGAGACCCCATATAAAACGTATGACAGCAAGTCATCATTTTATTAAAGAGGAGCTGTCACTGGTGAGATATTTGCACATCCAATTAGCTAACTAAATTTAGTTTTTTTTGTTATGTACCTTACAACGCACAGCTGAGTTTAAAGCACTTTAACCCATGTACCACCATACTGAAGGAATTCTTGCGCAATGCATGTGACTGACTGGCATTACTGTCTTGATACCTGAGCTTGAGGCATCATGGGGCAACAGTGCCACACCCAATGCCAAACTGCTTTGTTCACCCCAATACCATTTACGGGAGCAACAGGGAACTGTGCCGTCCAGATAGGGGCCAAGAGTTAGGCTTTGTTGGCAGGTAGAATAGCGGGGTGTCTGGGTTTGACATCGTTGCCAGACAGACTGCGATCTCCGCTCTGCTATACCGAGAACACAGACTGCAAACTTGTTTTCCTAATAGAGCTCGGCTACTTTGATTTGGGGTTATGCCTGTGTCTTCTGGTTGGTCCAGGTAATTTTCTACAATAACTTTGCTGTAGACATTCCTCATCACTCAGCTACCTTTGAGAGGAACGTTGCTGTATAATTCAATTTTCTTAGTTATTATCATGCTTAAAATTCAAATTCCTAGCAAGATGATAGTAAATACCAAGTGTGAAATACTGATATTTTAAATTCTAATTTCTCAGTTAATAAAGCTAAGGTGTGTCTGATGTACACTTGGATAAAATGAAACCCTTGATGGATGTTTTAATGAACAAGTCAGTTAGTGATATATTTCCATCTATAGATATAATATGAAATGTATGTGGTTGGTACAACACTGTCTATATGACCCTATTAGAGAATATTTACAATGTAGGGTTTGTTGTCTCTCGGACACCATTACTAGAAGCACTGGGGTACACCTGGGGGATACACCTTGGGGGTACACCTGGGGGATACACCTTGGGGGTACACCTGGGGGATACACTTGGGGGATACACCTTGGGGGTACACCTGAGGGATACACCTTGGGGGTACACCTGGGGGATACACCTTGGGGGTACACCTGGGGGATACACCTTGAGGATAAACCTTGGGGGTTCACCTGGGGGATACACCTTGGGGGTACACCTGGGGGATACACCTTTGGGGATACACATGGGGATACACCTTGGGGGTACACCTGGGGGATGCACCTTGGGGGTACACCTGGGGGATGCACCTTGGGGGATACACCTGGAGGATACACCTTGGGGGTACACCTGGGGGATACACCTGGGGGATCCACCTTGTGGGATACACCTGGGGGATACACCTTGGGGGATACACCTGGGGGATACACCTTGGGGGTACACCTGGGGGATACACCTGGGGGTCGACAGAATGTGGGGAAATTCTTATCTAACCACCAATAAAGGATTCGGGTGCATCAAGACGCGTTGCTTGAAGTATTAAGTCTGTTCAATGACAATAACATTATATAACCAACCGAAGTGGCTAGTATTCTTTACAAATACTTTGTGGGAGGCCTCCACTTTTACAAGATTCAACTGAAAACACAGTTCGTCTTCCTTTGCGTTTTTTTTTTTTTTGTGCTGGACACTCCTATCACCACAAGCCAGCACAGGATCACGCTCTTCCTGGCCCTCAGCTCACGACTGCAACACGCAGGAAACTGAGCCGCCTCCTCGGATTTCTGTTTAAATGTTTAAACTATTTCCAACTTAGGGGGTTTTCAGACACTCGCGTCCGATCTACAACTAATCGACGTCTGCTCACTTTACGACACAGCGAACCAGGAGAATGGAAAAGGTTATGTTTATGTACAAATATTTTCATTGGGTATTTATTCAATAAAGGTTTTTTGCCTCTGGCATTAACCGGGAACAAGTTGAGCTGAATAGAGTCTGAACGAAGCCATGAAAAATAAGAGAGGATTTTCCACATCAGCAGCTTCCTCTTTGTGGGTTTTATGACATACATCTACAGAGGATCGCCTGCGCGCCATCGAGACTTACTACTGATATTAACCGTCTTCCTGCCAGGAACAACAAAGAAAATGAAAGCGACTTTATAAGCGCCCATACGTGTAAGAGTTGTGGCTTACTAAAATAATAAAGAGAACAGTAATCTGTGAAATGGATCAGACGGGAACAGTCTTTGCAGCTGAGTTAAATCACAATAGATTTCTAGCACGATAAACCCAATAAAAGGAAATAAAGGAATGGAAAGTCAGGAGAACGCCAAATCCCGGCCGCTGTTTGACCCACATTCAGCAGCTCACTTCTTTTAGAATTAAGGGACCAGCATCCGAACTTTGCAGAGAAATTCTGCAGTCACCAAACCACAGCCCTAATACCAGAAATTCTAATACAGAGCTACTGGTGTACTAGACTCCACGGTAATAAAAACACATTCAGCGTTTCTGTAAAACATCGGATGCCGAACATGAAACTGAGGGCAAACAGCAATTTATTACCGAAAACAAAAAATAGATTCATACAATTTATATTTTTCATTTATTCAGTGACCTTTTGCAGGATTTAATCATTTTAAAAATTCTACATTATCCCTTGTCAGGATCATAAAATGTGAAGCAGTATTAAAACATTCATCGGTAGTCAGGCCACGCCAATGAATGGCGTAAATATGTGTTGCAGTGGTTTTAGTACGAGGAGTTCCCTGGGTAACTACATGCACCCACCAGAGCCACGTTTCACAGGTATCGCTAAAGAACAATTATCCTTCAACTTTAATGATATGAATGCAACAGGCAGAATTCCTTGTCCATACAACCGATGTCGCCAGAGTGAATGGGAGAGCTGTGATTTATGGATCATATAACATGTTTCCAATCAGATTTTATGCAGAAACAAATAATGACACAATAGAATCCCACTGGAAGCGTACCTTGCTGTCGGCTTGTGGGACGATGCTTCAAGTTACCCTGCATTACAAGGATCAGGCACACTATATGCTGGCATGAAATGCCTTCGATATGGAAATAATAGAACTACCTAGTGTAACCCCTGAGAATATCACTGCATCAGCCAGTTACACAAGAGTAAAACTGGTCAACAAGGAAACTACGGTGAGGGTTTAACACTGTATTTATCGCTGTTTCAGCTACACACTGTTCTCAAGGCCCATCAATTACAAAACGGCAGGACTCTGGACGTGCAGCAAAGTTACCTCTAGTGACCTGTAAAATGCAAGACAGACTATATAAAAGGCAGAGCAGCACTATGTTAGCATAAAGTCTGAAATTGTAACGAGATATTCGAATATAAAAAATGAGTGGACATCAGCTATATCATCGAGGACAGAGCGAGAGGAATGTAGAAAGTCATCAACTGGACCATTCAACAAAATAAATCTTCACAATTTTTCCCAATCATGGTGTGTCAGACCCCCCCGATTATAGTGTGTCATACCCCAGATCACAGATTGTCAGACCCCCGATCATAGTGTGTCAGACCCCCCAGTCATGGTGTATCAGACCCCCAATCACTGTGTGTCAGACCCCCATTAACAGTATGCCAGTCCCCCAATTATAGTATGCCATTCCCCCAATCACTGTATGTCAGACCCCCAATCATAGTGTGTCAGTCCCCAATCATAGTGTGTCAGACCCTCAATCATAGTATGCCATTCCCCCAATCACTGTGTGTCAGACCCCCAATCATAGTGTGTCAGACCCCAAATCATAGTAATCCATTCCCCCAATCATAGTATGTCATTCCCCCAATCATAGTGAATCAGACCCCCAATCATAGTATACCATTCCCTCAATCATAGTGTGTCAGTCCCCAATCATAGTATGCCATTCCCCCAATCATAGTGTGTCAGTCCCCCAATCATAGTATGCCATTCCTCCAATCATAGTATGTCAGTCCCCAATCATAGTATGCCAGTCCCCCAATTATAGTATGCCATTCCCCCAATCATAGTATGCCATTCCCCCAATCACAGTATGTCCGTCCCCAATCATAGCATGCCAGTCCCCCAATTATAGTATGCCATTCCCCCAATCATAGTGTGTCAGTCCCCATCATAGTGTGTGTAACGGACCATTTTGCTCACCAGAGGTTAAAAAACGTTTAGACGATATTCCCTTTTCCAGATACCCCGACAGCTACTGCAAGCACCAAGCTCCTGAACTGCAAACCCACAAATTCACCAACTCCCAAACTGCAACCAAGGAAATACTTGAAACTCCCGAACTGCATACCAAGTAGCATTCCAAACTCCCGAACTGGAGACACACGAATAGCTGTTAGCAAACGAACAGGAAAAGCACCCAAGCGGTTTACACTCCTGGCAATCAGTCTCTAACAGCATACGGTAAATCCCCCCCAAAGACGAGACGACACTTCGTTTTGAGGGTCAAGCAGAATCTGGTTTACTGGGGCTAACTGCTTGGCTTTTATGCAGGTCTTCCACCTGGTGGACACTCCCCTAGGGGACCAAATGGGAAACTGGGAAACATATTGGCTCTTAGCCAATCACATACATACAACTTTAAACACTCCCACAATTATATCACAATCCCTCCTCTCTGTCCTGGAGATAATTGGGAAGTAATCCAATTATCTCCAAAGACAGAGGCAAAACTCCATTAACCACATGGCAGTAACAATACAGTAAAAGACATAAAATTACATACAGTCACATTTATTACATAAAACATATACATTCTACATATCCCCAGATAGCTTAGATCTGAGCGCACATTACTACCGAATGGCGCTCAGATCACATACATACATTCAATCGCCATGGAGCCAAAGTCTTTCCCATAGTCTTTCGTTACACGAATAGGCTCCATGGCTTAGCTATCTGGGGGATGCTGTTCATCCGGCGAAACTACCGAATGAACAGTCATTCGGTTCTGCTTACCGAATGGGAAGGTAAGGAGGCTGGCGGCTCAGCGGTGTTCGCGCCAATAAGTGTCCGTTTTCAGTTCCATAGTTTGGGCGCTGAACACCGCTGGCCGTTTGGGAGGTAAAATGGCCGCTGCCACGTGTTCGGCAGACGAACAAAGGCCACCCAGCGTTCATCAATTAAGCTGCGGTTAACCACAGCTTCTGGGCGGTCAATTGACGGCACACTCCAGCTCCCAGGTGGTCCATCATTCGGTAGTTTGTTCGGTAGATGGAATCTACCGAACACCCTGGCAGAAAGGCACAAATAAGTTTTTCAGCAGGGAAAATAACAGCTCTGAACTGCTGGGCCATAATCTAAAGGGAGCAGGCGAGCAACCAGGCTTATCCAGTGCACAGTGGCGAGGTTGGTTCCGCCACAGTGTGTCAGTCCCCCAATCATAGTGTGTCAGTCCCCCAATCATAGTATGCCATTCCCCCAATCATAGTGTGTCAGTCCCCCAATCATAGTATGCCATTCCCCCAATCATAGTGTGTCAGACCCCCAATCATAGTATGCCATTCCCCCAATCATAGTGTGTCAGACCCCCAATCATAGTGTGTCAGTCCCCCAATCATAGTGTGTCAGACCCCCAATCATAGTGTGTCAGTCCCCCAATCATAGTGTGTCAGACCCCCAATAATAGTATGCCATTCCCCCAATCATAGTACGCCATTCCCCCAATCATAGTGTGTCAGTCCCCAATCGTAGTGTGTCAGTCCCCAATCATAGTGTGTCAGACCCTCAATCATAGTGCGTCAGTCCCCAATCATAGTGTGTCAGACCCCCAATAATAGTATGCCATTCCCCCAATAATAGTATGCCATTCCCCCAATCATAGTACGCCAGTCCCCAATCATAGTGTGTCAGACCCCCAATCACAGTATGTCATTCCCCCAATCATAGTGTCAGTCCCCCAATCATAGTGTGTCAGACCCCCAATCATAGTATGTCATTCCCCCAATCATAGTACGCCATTCCCCCAATCATAATGTGTCAGACCCCCAATCATAGTGTGTCAGTCCCCCAATCATAGTGTGTCAGACACCCAATAATAGTATGCCATTCCCCCAATCATAGTACGCCATTCCCCCAATCATAGTGTGTCAGTCCCCAATCGTAGTGTGTCAGTCCCCAATCATAGTGTGTCAGACCCTCAATCATAGTGCGTCAGTCCCCAATCATAGTGTGTCAGACCCTCAATCATAGTGTGTCAGACCCCCAATCATAGTGTGTCAGACCCTCAATCATAGTGTGTCAATAAGTGTCCGTTTTCAGTTCCATAGTTTGGGCGCTGAACACCGCTGGCCGTTTGGGAGGTAAAATGGCCGCTGCCATGTGTTCGGCAGACGAACAAAGGCCACCCAGCGTTCATCAATTAAGCTGCGGTTAACCACAGCTTCTGGGCGGTCAATTGACGGCACACTCCAGCTCCCAGGTGGTCCATCATTCGAAAGTTTGTTCGGTAGATGGAATCTACCGAACACCCTGGCAGAAAGGCACAAATAAGTTTTTCAGCAGGGAAAATAACAGCTCTGAACTGCTGGGCCATAATCTAAAGGGAGCAGGCGAGCAACCAGGCTTATCCAGTGCACAGTGGCAAGGTTGGTTCCGCCACAGTGTGTCAGTCCCCCAATCATAGTGTGTCAGTCCCCCAATCATAGTATGCCATTCCCCCAATCATAGTGTGTCAGACCCCCAATCATAGTATGTCATTCCCCCAATCATAGTGTGGCAGACCCCCAATCATAGTATGTCATTCCCCCAATCATAGTGTGTCAGACCCCCAATCATAGTATGTCATTCCCCCAATCATAGTGTGGCAGACCCCCAATCATAGTGTGTCAGTCCCCCAATCATAGTGTGTCAGACCCCCAATCATAGTATGTCATTCCCCCAATCATAGTATGCCATTCCCCCAATCATAGTACGCCATTCCCCCAATCATAGTGTGTCAGACCCCCAATCATAGTGTGTCAGACCCCCAATCATAGTGTGTCAGTCCCCCAATCATAGTGTGTCAGACCCCCAATCATAGTGTGTCAGTCCCCCAATCATAGTGTGTCAGACCCCCAATAATAGTATGCCATTCCCCCAATCATAGTGCGTCAGTCCCCAATCGTAGTGTGTCAGACCCTCAATCATAGTGCGTCAGTCCCCAATCATAGTGTGTCAGACCCTCAATCATAGTGTGTCAGACCCCCAATCATAGTGTGTCAGACCCTCAATCATAGTGTGTCAGACCCCCAATCATAGTGTGTCAGACCCCCAATCATAGTGTGTCAGACCATGATCATGGGAAGCTTGGCAATGATAGTCTGAAATTTCCTCTAATTTCTCCACAATTTTTGTTTTTGTGAGTCAACATCACCACATGAAATCGTTTTATGAAAAGCTGAGCTGACTCGAGCTGGGAACCAATCCTACAACCCAGACCCTACGGTCCAAGATTCAGATACTGGAAATAGTACATCCTCCTTAAACGTGGATTCATTACAAAATCCTGTTATGATGACATCACCGCGTAGAGCAATAAATGTGGAACATTTGGGGTACATTAAAGGTGATTGGCTTGGAAGCCAGACCTTTGTATCACACAGCTCTCTGTAAAAACAACTTGCCCATAAGAATTGCAGATATCGTCCAAGTGGCAGCGGTAATTAGATGGTGCGTGGGAGAGTCTTTTACTCTAGATTAATTTCCTTCAAACATGGCCAGTCCCACAGAGGGGAGGAGGACTCGGCTCGGAAAACACTGAAGAAGAAGTTAGAACAAACTCGGTTTCACTGCCCCCACGTCATATATACATTAACTCGCGTTTCTCCCCCTCGTGCACCCACAGGTGGAATGTGTAAAAGCACAAACATGGATCCACAGACTTACATCTAATAACGGCTGACTTTATCGTGTCGCAAGTGCACACGCTCGCTATCTTATTGTAAAAAAATGTCTGGTGAGAACGATGGTTCCAGCAAGCAGTTTGAAAATTTACAGAAAATCTGGCAATATTTGTCTTTCCAAATGCCTGCGTCTCAACCAGCGATTCTCATATCTGCTCTATCTGTACCTGCAAAGCGTTAAAATATAAATATAACAAAATGGTTTGTGTACAGCATGACACACATCACACACCGCAGTATCATATCAGTGACTACTCTGCTTAAAAATGACCTCACTGGCTACATGACCTCCTGCTGTATGTGGCCTGACTCCCTGCTGTCTATAAACTGTACGTGGTATTAAACCCCACACCTATGAGCTGTATGTGGTATTAAACCCCATGTCTATAAGCTGTATGTGGTATTAAACCCCATGTCTATAAGCTGTATGTGGCATTAAACCCCACACCTATAAGCTGTATGTGGCATTAAACCCCATGTCTATAAGCTGTATGTGGCATTAAACCCATGTCTATAAGCTGTATGTGGCATTAAACCCCATGTCTATAAGCTGTATGTGGCATTAAACCCATGTCTATAAGCTGTATGTGGCATTAAACCCCATGTCTATAAGCTGTATATGGCATTAAACCCCATGTCTATAAGCTGTATGTGGCATTAAACCCCATGTCTATAAGCTGTATGTGGCATTAAACCCTTATGTCTATAAGCTGTATGTGGTATTAAACCTATGTCTATAAGCTGTATGTGGTATTAAACCTATGTCTATAAGCTGTATGTGGCATTAAACCCATGTCTATAAGCTGTATGTGGTATTAAACCCCATGTCTATAAGCTGTATGTGGCATTAAACCCTTATGTCTATAAGCTGTATGTGGTATGGCTGTATTAAACCTATGTCTATAAGCTGTATGTCTATAAGCTGTATGTGGCATTAAACCCCATGTCTATAAGCTGTATGTGGCATTAAACCCCATGTCTATAAGCTGTATGTGGCATTAAACCCCATGTCTATAAGCTGTATATGGCATTAAACCCCATGTCTATAAGCTGTACTTGGCATTAAACCCCATGTCTATAAGCTGTATGTGGTATTAAACCCCATGTCTATAAGCTGTATGTGGCATTAAACCCCATGTCTATAAGCTGTATGTGGTATTAAACCCCATGTCTATAAGC
Organism: Pelobates cultripes; assembly: GCA_933207985.1. Classification (NCBI taxonomy): domain Eukaryota; kingdom Metazoa; phylum Chordata; class Amphibia; order Anura; family Pelobatidae; genus Pelobates; species Pelobates cultripes. Next base: position 357,764,683 of record OW240914.1, read on the forward strand.
TGTATGTGGCATTAAACCCCATGTCTATAAGCTGTATGTGGTATTTAACCCCATGTCTATAAGCTGTACGTGGTATTAAACCCCATGTCTATAAGCTGTACGTGGTATTAAACCCCATGTCTATAAGCTGTACGTGGTATTAAACCCATGTCTATAAGCTGTATGTGGCATTAAACCCCATGTCTATAAGCTGTATGTGGCATTAAACCCCATGTCTATAAGCTGTATGTGGTATTAAACCCCATGTCTATAAGCTGTATGTGGCATTAAACCCCATGTCTATAAGCTGTATGTGGCATTAAACCCATGTCTATACGCTGTATGTGGTATTAAACCCCATGTCTATAAGCTGTATGTGGCATTAAACCCCATGTCTATAAGCTGTATGTGGTATTAAACCCCATGTCTATAAGCTGTATGTGGCATTAAACCCCATGTCTATAAGCTGTACTTGGCATTAAACCCCATGTCTATACGCTGTATGTGGTATTAAACCCATGTCTATAAACTGTATGTGGCTTGGCCCACTCGGGTTTTATTAGTCACTGGCAGTACGTGGCCATGGTGAAGGTACATGTAACTAACGCTGGTATAGTAGATACCCGTTTGCCTATTTTCTCCCTAACTGCCAGAGCCTGAGAGATTATAGCTCGCAGTTCGGGTGTTGGTTTCGAACGACTCTCCATATGAATGTCAGCCTCCCAAGTGTATTTTCCCAGCAAAGTAGACAGGTGTGGCGGAACCAACCTCGCCACTATGCACTGGAGAAGCCTGGTTGCTCGCCTGCTCCCTTTAGACTATGGCCCTGCAGTTCAGACCTGTTATTTTCCCTGCTGAAAGGTTTATTCGTGCCTTTCTGTCAGGGTGTTCGGTAGATTACATCTACCGAACAAACTAACGAATGATGGACCACCTGGGAACTGGACTGTGCCGTCAATTGACCGCCCAGAAGCTGCGGTTAACCGCAGCTTAATTGATGAACGCTGGGTGGCCTTTGTTCGGTTGCCGAACACGTGGCAGTGGCCATTTTACCTCCAGAACGGCCAGCGGTGTTAAGCGCCCAAACTATGGAACTGAAAACAGACACTTATTGACGTGAACACCGCTGAGCCGCCAGCCTCCTTACCTTCTCATTCGGTAGCGGAACCGAATGACTGTTTATTGGTAATTTAACCGGGTGAACAGCATCCCCCCAGATTGCTAAGCCATTTCGTGTAACGAAAGACTATGTGAAAGACTTTGGCTCCATGGCGATTGAAATGTATGTATGTGATCTGAGCGCCATTCGGTAGTAATGTGCGCTCAGATGTAAGCTATCTAGGGATATGTAGAATGTCTATATTTTATGTAGTAAATGTAACTGTATGTAATTTTATGTCTTTTACTGTCTTTTTACTACCATGTGGTTAATGGAGTTTTTGCCTCTGTCCTTGGAGATAATTGGATTACTTCCCAATTATCTCCAGGACAAAGAGAAGAGATTGTGATGCATTGTGGGATGGTTGAAATGTGTAAGTCTGTGATTGGTTCTTGTACCCTGTGACAGATTCATCTGTATTGCTGGTTCGTCTGTTTCCCTTTGTTCGCTGGATTCCCTGTTCGTATACCCCCGTTCGTGTAATTTGAAACTACCGATTGAAACTATCGAACGAACGACCACCCAGGAGAGGAGTGTGCTGCTGGTTAACCTCTTGGCCCCAATTAGAACGTTGTGGTTAACCGCAGACACCTCTCCATTCCATTCGTATGGGTGGTCGTCGTTCGCATGTCGACCACGAGGCAGCGGCCATTTTGGGACATACGAACACATAGCGGTGTTCGGTACAAACTGTATGGAACTAAAAACGGACACTTAAACTACCGAACACCGCTGGAAGCTGATGCCCACCTTCTATTTCGACAAGGCATGCGAACGACGGTCGTTCAGGAGTTTTTATTGCATTCGTATGGACTTTTACCCAGACAGCCGTCCCATGGAGTCATTCGTATACCGAAGGGCTGGTGCAAGACTTTGACTCTATGGCGATCCGACTAGATACATCGGATCTGAGCGCTATTCGGTGAAAATGTGCACTCAGATCCAGGCTGTCTGGGGATGCGTTACACGAACTATATTCATTCGGTATTTCTTCAGTTATGTATTTTAATGTATTTTTATTACTGTAATTTAAAATGGCGATTGTCTCTACCTTGGGAGATAATTAGGTTTCTTCCTAATTATCTCCGGGGTAGAGAAGACGGATTTATGGGTAAGATGGGAAGGGCTTATATTGAAGCCACTGCGATTGGCTACTGTCCAATATGTTTTACAGTCTTCCACAAGGTCCCCTCGGGGAGTGTCCACCTTGTGGAGACCTGCATAAATACCGGGCAGGTAGCCCCCATTAAACAGATCTTTATTTGACCCTCAAGACGGAGCTTAGTCTCGTTTGTGGGGGAATTATTACTGGGACAGCGCTTTCGTTATTTTTAGCTGTGGAAGGCGTTCGACTGTTTTGCTGATCGGGAGTTGCCGTGTTCGTGGACTTCGTTCAGGAGTTTGGCGGTCGGCTGGATTTAAACTGCATTTCAGGAGAAGGGGATTATTTACTAAACGGCGGCTTCATCTACCTGGCGGTTCGTGTCTTAACAATTGGTGGCAAGCGACGGGATGAATCCTACCGCCCAGAAGGCCAGCCCAGGTTGGAAATGCAGTATGAAGAGTTAAGGCGTGCTACCCTTAAAGATATATTAGAACGCAGAGGACGATCAGCGAGTAATCTCAAGAAAAGGGAGATTATTGCCATATTATTGGAAATGGATGCAACACAGGGAACGGGAAGAGCTGATGTGCCTGGCATACTGGAGTTAACACCCGAGGAGATACAATTTAACCGGGCAGTTCAGATCAGGCTGGCACATTTTGGCCCCAACCCCGCAGCAGATATTGTGGTTCAAGTGCAAGCAGCAGTAGCAGCACAACAGGCGCTTCAAGGAAGAGGCGCTGCAGCAGCTGAGGTACCGTATAATAATAATGGAAGGAGAAAAGTACCTTTTGCTGCATTTCGAAATTTTGTAGAAGCCGAAGGAGAAAATTGATGGGTTCCTGGCTGATTTTGAAAGGCAATGTGCCTTACACCAGGTACCCGCAGGGGAATGGGTCACTATCCTCTCTGGGAAGTTATCCGGCCGGGCCAGTGAGGCGTTTCGGGCCATCCCAGAGGAGGAAATTACCAGCTACAGGGCAGTGAAAGATGCTCTTTTGGCCAGATACACTGTGACCCCTGAGGCATACCGGCGGCGATTCCGGGACACTAACAAACAGGCTGGCGATTCTTATGTTGAGTGGGCACGCCGAGTACACCGCACAGCAGCCCACTGGATGGCAGGGTGCCAAGCGGTAACTGGGGAAGAAGTGCTGCAAGTATTTTTGTTGGAGCACTGTTTTGACCGCTTACCTGCAGGAGTCAGAGAGTGGGTTAGGGACCGTAAACCCGCTACCTTACCCGAAGCTGCTAGTCTGGCTGATGAGTACACTGATGCTAGGAAACTGGACCAGACAGCAGCCAAGGTCCCTACCCGAGTGGAGTACAAACCAGCAGCCCCTCCAACCACTGCAGTGTATCAACACCCAGCGCAACGCACCCCCACCATGCCAACAGCGAACAATTATATTCAGCCAGCCCGGTTCAACGCCCGGGATTACTCACAGCCTATCCGGTGCTATGGGTGTAAGCAGTTGGGGCACAAGCGACCCGAGTGCCCATTAAACAATTCCAGCCAAGCCCAGTCGTGGAGAAGACCAGCCGGCGGAAATCAGCAGCCACCCCAACCTTCCGCTCACTGTCTTGAGCAGGAGGAATTTTGGGGTATACTACATGAGGCGGATCCAGTACAAGCAGCGCAGCAGGATAACTGTCAACAGCACAGGCAGACCGTTAAACTAAATGGCAAAGCAGTAACTGGTCTGAGAGACACCGGAGCCACTATGACTTTGCTCCAAAAGAACCTTGTTTCAGAACACCAACACACTGGAAATACTGTGGCAGTGAGGGTGGCGGGAGGTGCAGTGTTCCGTTTACCGGTTGCCCGGGTTCATTTGGATTGGGGAGTGGGCTCTGGACACGTGAATGTGGGGGTCATGAAAGACTTACCTGCTGATGTTTTGCTTGGGAATGACTTGGCCCCTTTGGTGTCTGCTTATGCTCCAATGGGACCTGCCGATATCAACCCAGTGACTACCCGTGCCCAGACCCGTGCTGCTGGAACCAGTCCACCTGCTGCTGAGACCCAGGTAAGAACCGAGTCCCCGACTGGTACCCTAGAACAGACTTTTATTAGCTGGGATTCCCCAGAGGAGTTTGGGAGGGAAACTCAGACAGATTCGACACTCCAGAAGTATAGGGACAGAGCGGATACTGGAGAGGAAGGATTAGATGGGGAACGGTATGAGTGGGTGGGGGACAGGTTGTATAGGATCCCCAAGCTTTCCCCGAAAAGTGTTGCCCCTCCGCCGAATCGACAGCTGGTGGTACCCGCAAAATACCGGCAGGAGATTCTGCGGATAGGGCATGATGTTCCCCTAGCTGGACATCTAGGTTCCCGCCGCACAGCCTATAGGATCATGCAGAACTTCTTTTGGCCAAACTTTAATCAGGCTGTTCGGACATATTGCAGTACGTGTGACACATGTCAACGGGTAGGAAAGCGGGGGGACCACCCAAGAGCTAGACTTATGTCTATGCCTATCATTGGGGAGCCCTTTGCCCGCATAGCCGTTGACATTGTGGGTCCACTGGCCAGGGCTAGTCCATCCGGTAAGAAATATATTCTCACCATGGTGGATTATGCCACTCGCTATCCAGAGGCAGGAGCGCTGTCTAATATAGAGGCAGAGACAGTTGCTGATGCCCTGGTTAGGATTTTTACCAGAGTCGGGTTCCCTCAAGAGATTCTCTCTGACCAGGGAACCCAATTCACCGCTGTGCTCACCCAGCAACTGTGGAAGGTGTGCGGCATTAAACCGCTGCTTAGCTCACCTTACCATCCACAGACTAACGGTCTCTGCGAGCGATTTAACGGTACCCTCAAACAGATGCTGAGGACCTTTTCTGACACTTGCAGAGACTGGGAGCGATTCCTGCCTCATCTGTTGTTTTCCTACAGAGAGGTGCCTCAGGAATCTACTGGGTTCTCCCCCTTTGAGTTGCTATATGGGAGAAGGGTCCGCGGACCCCTAGATCTCATTAGAGGCCACTGGGAGGGGGAGACAGAGCAGGAAGGGACCCCCATAGTACCGTATGTTCTGGAACTCCGGGACCGCATGGAGAAACTGTCCCTAATGGTAAGGGAGAATCTCCAGGTGGCTCAGGGGAGACAGAAGAGGTGGTACGATCGGGGTGCCCGACAGCGAGTCTTCCAGGTTATGCAGAAAGTGCTAGTACTCAAACCTGTGAAGGCGAACAAGATGCAGGCGTCTTGGCAGGGCCCGTATAAGGTGTTAGCGCAGATATGTGATACTACCTACCTTATAGCCAGCTGTTCGGATGAAAGGATCCAGCGATCCTTCCATGTGAACATGCTAAAGGAGTATCAGGAGAGACCGGAGAATGTCGCTGCAGTATGTGCCCCTGCTGCAGATGATACAGAGAGTTTACCCTTACCAGATTTGTTAGAGAGGGACCCCCAGATGGATCTTACTAGCCTGGTACAGCTAGGGGACAGACTGAGCCCCACCGAGAAGGGCCAGGCAAGACAGCTTCTGTGGGAGAAGCAGGGGACATTCTCCCAAGAACCCGGCTACACTACCCTAGCTGTACACAAGGTAGAAACCCCTGGACAGAACCCTCTGAGACAACCCCCTTACCGTATCCCTGAAGCAGTCCGGGAAGGAATGCGGAGGGAGATACAGGAGATGACCCAGCTGGGGGTCATCGAACACTCCGATAGCCCTTGGGCTTCCCCTGTAGTCCTGGTGCCCAAAAAGGATGGGACCACCCGGTTCTGTGTGGACTACAGGCGCCTCAATGAGCGGACCACCACTGACGCCTACCCGATGCCCCGGGTAGACGAATTGTTAGATCGCATTGCCAGGGGACGCTATCTGACCACCATAGACCTGTGCAAAGGCTACTGGCAGATTCCCCTGGCCGAGGATGCTATCCCCAAGTCGGCCTTCGTCACCCCATTTGGCCTGTACCAATTCAAGGTCATGCCATTTGGGATGAAGAATGCGCCGGCTACCTTCCAACGTATGGTGGATAGACTTCTTGATGGATTCCAGGAATTTGCTTGTGCATACCTGGATGACATTGCGATCTACAGTGAGTCCTGGGAGGAACACCTGGTACATGTAGGGGTAGTACTGGACAAAATTTGGGCCGCTGGCCTGACATTGAAGCCAGAGAAGTGTCATTTAGGCATGGCTGAAGTGCAGTACCTGGGTCACAGAGTAGGGTGTGGGAGCCAGAGACCAGAGCCAGCCAAGATAGAGGCAGTAGCTAACTGGCCCACACCCATCACTAAGACCCAGGTGTTAGCATTCCTAGGGACAGCAGGGTACTATAGACGCTTTGTCCCCGACTACAGCACTATTGCTAAACCCCTGACTGACCTGACAAAGAAAAACCTCCCTAAAAAGGTCCTGTGGTCTCCAGCTTGTGAAGCTGCGTTTCAAGCGCTCAAACAGGCTCTTGTGAATGCCCCTGTCCTGGCTGCCCCAGTCCCTAACAAACGTTTTCTCGTCCATACAGATGCTTCCATGTATGGACTGGGGGCTGTGCTGAGCCAGGTTGGGGAAGATGGAGGAGAGCACCCTGTCGCATATCTCAGTAGAAAGCTGTTACCCAGAGAAGTGAGTTATGCGGCAGTGGAGAAGGAGTGTTTGGCCCTGGTGTGGGCATTGAAAAAGTTAAGCCCGTATCTATATGGACAGGAATTTTCCCTTGTCTGGCTTAGTCTCGTTTGTGGGGGAATTATTACGGGGACAGCGCTTTCGGTATTTGTAGCCGCCGAATCGACAGCTGGTGGTACCCGCAAAATACCGGCAGGAGATTCTGCGGATAGGGCATGATGTTCCCCTAGCTGGACATCTAGGTTCCCGCCGCACAGCCTATAGGATCATGCAGAACTTCTTTTGGCCAAACTTTAATCAGGCTGTTCGGACATATTGCAGTACGTGTGACACATGTCAACTGGTAGGAAAGCGGGGGGACCACCCAAGAGCTAGGCTTATGTCTATGCCTATCATTGGGGAGCCCTTTGCCCGCATAGCCGTTGACATTGTGGGTCCACTGGCCAGGGCTAGTCCATCCGGTAAGAAATATATTCTCACCGTGGTGGATTATGCCACTCGCTATCCAGAGGCAGTAGCGCTGTCTAATATAGAGGCAGAGACAGTTGCTGATGCCCTGGTTAGGATTTTTACCAGAGTCGGGTTCCCTCAAGAGATTCTCTCTGACCAGGGAACCCAATTCACCGCTGTGCTCACCCAGCAACTGTGGAAGGTGTGCGGCATTAAACCGCTGCTTAGCTCACCTTACCATCCACAGACTAACGGTCTCTGCGAGTGATTTAACGGTACCCTCAAACAGATGCTGAGGACCTTTTCTGACACTTGCAGAGACTGGGAGCGATTCCTGCCTCATCTGTTGTTTTTCTACAGAGAGGTGCCTCAGGAATCTACTGGGTTCTCCCCCTTTGAGTTGCTATATGGGAGAAGGGTCCGCGGACCCCTAGATCTCATTAGAGGCCACTGGGAGGGGGAGACAGAGCAGGAAGGGACCCCCATAGTACCGTATGTTCTGGAACTCCGGGACCGCATGGAGAAACTGTCCCTAATGGTAAGGGAGGAGGAGACAGAGCAGGAAGGGACCCCCATAGTAGGGCATACGGATGTTCTGGAACTCCGGGACCGCATGGAGAAACTGTCCCTAATGGTATCTCCAGAATCTCCAGGTGGCTCAGGGGAGACAGAGGTGGTACGATCGGGGTGCCCGACAGCGAGTCTTCCAGGTTATGCAGAAAGTGCTAGTACTCAAACCTGTGAAGGCGAACAAGATGCAGGCGTCTTGGCAGGGCCCGTATAAGGTGTTAGCGCAGATATGTGATACTACCTACCTTATAGCCAGCTGTTTGGATGAAAGGATCCAGCGATCCTTCCATGTGAACATGCTAAAGGAGTATCAGGAGAGACCGGAGAATGTCGCTGCAGTATGTGCCCCTGCTGCAGATGATACAGAGAGTTTACCCTTACCAGATTTGTTAGAGAGGGACCCCCAGACGGATCTTACTAGCCTGGTACAGCTAGGGGATAGACTGAGCTGCCACAATCCCCTTGTCTGGCTTAACCAGGTCTCCGGAGACAATGGCAGACTGCTAAGGTGGAGTTTAGCACTACAGCCATATAACTTCACCATCAGTTATCGACCCGGTAAGCATAATGGGAATGCAGATGGATTGTCCAGGCAAACCGACATCCTCACCCCATCTTAGTCCGGTCATCCCCACGTTGACCCGCCAAAGGGTCAAGCCGGGTCTGCCGGAGTGTCCCACAAGGGGGGAGCCGTGTGACAGATTCATCTGTATTGCTGGTTCGTCTGTTTCCCTTTGTTCGCTGGATTCCCTTTTCGTATACCCCCGTTCGTGTAATTTGAAACTACCGATTGAAACTATCGAACGAACGACCACCCAGGAGAGGAGTGTGCTGCTGGTTAACCTCTTGGCCCCAATTAGAACGTTGTGGTTAACCGCAGACACCTCTCCATTCCATTCGTACGGGTGGTCGTCGTTCGCATGTCGACCACGAGGCAGCGGCCATTTTGGGACACACGAACGCATAGCGGTGTTCGGTACAAACTGTATGGAACTAAAAACGGACACTTAAACTACCGAACACCGCTGGAAGCTGATGCCCACCTTCTATTTCGACAAGGCATGCGAACGTCGGTCGTTCGGGAGTTTTTATTGCATTCGTATGGACTTTTACCCAGACAGCCGTCCCATGGAGTCATTCGTATACCGAAGGGCTGGTGCAAGACTTTGACTCCATGGCGATCCGACTAGATACATCGGATCTGAGCGCTATTCGGTGAAAATGTGCACTCAGATCCAGGCTGTCTGGGGATGCGTTACACGAACTATATTCATTCGGTATTTCTTCAGTTATGTATTTTAATGTATTTTTATTACTGTAATTTAAAATGGCGATTGTCTCTACCTTGGGAGATAATTAGGTTTCTTCCTAATTATCTCCGGGGTAGAGAAGACGGATTTATGGGTAAGATGGGAAGGGCTTATATTGAAGCCACTGCGATTGGCTACTGTCCAATATGTTTTACAGTCTTCCACAAGGTCCCCTCGGGGAGTGTCCACCTTGTGGAGACCTGCATAAATACCGGGCAGGTAGCCCCCATTAAACAGATCTTTATTTGACCCTCAAGACGGAGCTTAGTCTCGTTTGTGGGGGAATTATTACGGGGACAGCGCTTTCGTTATTTTTAGCTGTGGAAGGCGTTCGACTGTTTTGCTGATCGGGAGTTGCCGTGTTCGTGGACTTCGTTCAGGAGTTTGGCGGTCGGCTGGATTTAAACTGCATTTCTGGAGAAGGGGATTATTTACTAAACGGCGGCTTCATCTACCTGGCGGTTCGTGTCTTAACATACCCTTTGTGTCCCAGTCTCCCATCTGGTTCCCTAGGGGAGTGTCCACCAGGTGGGAGACCTGCATAAAAGCCGGGCAGTTAGCCCCAGTAAACCAGATTCTGCTTGACCCTCAAAACGAAGTGTCGTCTCGTCTTTGGGGGGGATTTACCGTATGCTGCTAGAGACTGATTGCCAGGTGTGTAAGCCGCTTGGGGGGGTTTCCTGTTCGTCTGATAACAGCTATTCGTGTGTCTCTAGTTCGGGAGTTTGGAGTGCTACTTGGTATGCAGTTCGGGAGTTTCGAGTATTCCCTTGGTTGCAGTTCGGGAGTTGGTGAATTCGTGGGTTTGCAATTCGGGAGATTGGTGCTTGCAGTAGCTGTCTTGTGGGCAAAACGGTCCGTTACAACAGGTACCCAAACATCCGCCGAAACTAGATGAAGGGTATAACAGGAATAATTTTAATGGTGCCACACTGACTTTTATTCAAGTCCCCATGCAAGGGGCACTCCCACATGGAACTTGTTGGGGACTCCAACAAACAGTTATACACCAATCAATAGAGTTACAAAGTATAACACTCCCATAGTAAACATACAATCCCTCCTCTGTGCCTAGGAGATAATTGGGTCAGATACTGTAATAACTCAATTATCTCCAGGCAGAAAAATAATTTTTTTTCCTAAAACTTCCAAAGCACCCCAAAATACATAAAATCTCTATAAATGCCCTGATCTGGGTGACCAACATATCCAGAAATCACCCAGATCAGTTCAGGGGTTCAGGAGTTGCATGGAGGTCTTAGTTTGCCTGACCGAACACAAGGCTCCTGCCCAGAAACAGTTGCATGTATTTAGGTTTTGTGGTCAGTCTATTTCGGAAAGTCTTGAAACCGAATAAATGCATGAACAGTATCCCCTGGCTCATAGTAGAGTTTGTTCTCCTAGGTTGTGGCAACAAAACTACCAAAAAGCACTCTCCTTGCTTGTTGGGAAAAGGAAGCAGTTGTGCGTAAGATTTGACCGGTGTTCGGGAAGTCGAGTGTCCAATTTTAGTTCCAGACAGTCAACGACCAAGTCCCGCTGCCTTCTTTCATGCGAACAAGATGGACGCCGTTTTCTCCTGCATGCGGCGTTCGACAATATGAATGGCGGCCACACAAGGAGAGCACTAATTCCTTGTTCTCTTTGTAGTTAACGAGTCAGGGGTTGGTCTGTGTTCGGTAGTTTCAACTGCCGAACGGAAAAAAGTTCAATGACCGAAATGACAGGGTAATTTCCTTACAGTAAACAACTCTGCATTTTTGTTCCAGGAGACAAACGGTTGAGACACATTTTACATTTAAAGCATTCTTCGGCTTGTATCCACTTCTAATTGCGGATTGGACCAATGTAAAGGTATCTTACATTATAAAGAGGTTTTTATTCAGCAAGCGGTAGAAATATTTGCAACCGATCCTTGTTTTATTTTCTTCGTCTCTACCAAACGGCAGACGTCATTTCTGTGGAATAATCTCAGTCTCTTGGTGTGAACGAAAATATTATAGAGAACTGGATGGACTTGAAGTGCTATCTGAATGCAGGAGATGTTGACACTGGCAAGATCTCGCCTTCCGTGATCACAGGGTAGAAGTAATGTTATTAAAACTTCACATCAAAACCAAACGATTTGGCATTGAAGCACAAAACATATATCAAGTACAAGAAGTACGACTCATTTAGAGCAAGATGATTTGGGCTCTGTCATGTCCTAAATAAAGCTCCAAATCTACTAAAGAGATTGATACAGTATCACAACAAGCAGAGGCTCTATGGTAATGTGATACGGCCAGGAGGCATGGACTGGATCCTAAACTGATCCATAATATGATGTGTATATAAAGTCTAGACATCCAGACGGCTATTTCTTTAGAACATATTAACATTTAACGAGTTCTGTATCTTAACCGGCCGTAGTTTAGTAAATGCCCTCATAGGGTTAGTTAAATAAGTGAGGATTAATTTAGGGTCTTGTTATGTCCTGCATGCTTGGCTACCACTGCACACTGGATAAAGTTCTTAAATGACATTGAAAGTGTGTAATAATGAACCGGTGGTTGACATAACCCACGTCATGCCACAGAATACCACTTCAAATAGGCGCTACAGTAGTTTATTTTCAGTTTTTCTGTCCTGATAACTTTATTTTGCACTTTCATCAACCAAGGTTTCTGCAAAAATATATTTGGGGCAGAATTAGGAAGACTAGGCCCGTAAACTGCATATTAATAGGGTGTGTTCCTTAACGACAAGACGTGTCTGCAAAGGGGTCAATTTAATGGCGCAACTACCTAGATTTCTCTCAATGCACTCAAAAAAGGGAAATGTGCCCTCTCATTCCGCCTTTCCTTTTGGATATTTATATTTTGCTAAGAACAGTAGATAAAGACAAAACAGTGAGAGTTTGCAATGTCGGCAGCTGTGGTTGGTCTCCACATGCAGGGGCGGACTGACCGGCCGGGCACTTCGGACACGGTCCGAGGGCCCGGCCGGGAGGGGGGCCCGCCGCCAGGGCCGCCTTCAGGGGGCCCGGCGGCAGGGCTGGATTGGGGGCGGCATTTGGGGACTGCAGGTGCCACCGGGTGGCCGGTCCGGTGGCACACTGTGAGGGGGGGGCCGGCCGTTTGATGCTGCAGCCGCCGGACCGGGTGGCAGCCTCGCCGGTCCGGCGGCATTCCTCTCACTAACGCTGAAGGAGGAGGAGGAGGAGGAGCATGTGTCTGTCAGGCTCCTTTGCGGTTCCCACATCCTGTGCTGGGAATTGTGGGAACCGCAGGGAGCATGATAGACACATGCTCCTCCTCCTCCTCCTTCAGCGTTAGTGAGAGGAATGCCGCCGGACCGGCGAGGCTGCCACCCGGTCCGGCGGCTGCAGCATCAAACGGCCGGCCCCTCAGACTTTTAGTAAGTGGGGGGAGAGATGGGGAGAAACAGGGGGGAGAGATTGAGAGGGGGGGAGAAACAG